>JAQHUG010000239.1:68732-121543 GCA_028555095.1 Dicrostonyx torquatus | reverse complement strand
AGAGGTGTGGGGTAACGTCACCAGAGCCCAGAGGTGTGGGGTGACGTCTCCAGAGCCCAGAGGTGTGGGGTAACCAGAGCCCAGAGGTGTGGGGTGACGTCACCAGAGCCCAGGAGGGTGTGGTCCTCCCTAGCATGAGCTCCTTAAGTGCTGGATTCCAGGTTGGTGGTAGAAGTTGGGACAACAGTGTCAGGGGGGCTGAGGGTTCAGGTCCTGTGGGCTGGTGCGGCCACCGCTGGGAAGAGGCCTCCTGTCAAAGACTGGCATTGTCTGGGTGCAGCAATGCAGGGTGTCTGCTGTGGACTGTACGTTGGCTCCGCTCCTGCCATCCACTCCGCACACACATTCTGGTTTCCAAGAAACATTGAGCAACTGGTTGAGGGCTCTGTATGCCCCTCTGCCTGGTTAGCCCTTTTGCAGGGTCAGGCCCACAAGAAGATGCAGTCCTGGGTTGTACTGCTTCATCTTGAAGATAATACCTCCATACCCTGCTCCCCAGACAGGACCCAGCCGTGTGTGTCAGTGGGTGGGGTCATCTTGATATGCGGCAATTGAGATGTCTTTGATTTCCTGTCCAGTAGCATTGCTAAATTCTGCTGCCATCTTAAGTCCTTGAGATGAAACCACGTAATTCAGAATATGATTAAAGTGATGTCAAAGACATTCTTGGGGAAAGCAGATCAGTTCAGGGGACCTCTGGCCTGTGACAGATCTATAAAGTGATCCTGAACCTACTCCCATGTGGTCATAAACCCAGAAAAGCCCAGCACGTAGGCTGCATTTCATGACTTACTGGCCCTAATGGGCTTAAGTAACAAGACTCAGGCAAGCAGGGCCAGACAGCACAGGGGAGCTGCATGGTACCAGTTTGTGGAAAGTATGGGAGTGGGGTAGTCTGTGCCTCATTTGAGACACAAAAGAAGTCATGGCAAGCTCGTGTTTGGCGACTGAACCAGCTCCCTCGCCCTATCTGTCGTGTTCTCTAAGATCGAGCAGCTGGAAGAACAGTGCAGCGAGATAAACAGGGAGAAGGAGAAGAACACCGAGCTGAAGAGCAGGATCGAGGAGCTGGAGTCCGAGCTCCGGGAAAAGGAGATGGTGAGTAAGGAGCTCTGGGAGTCTTGGCGACCCTGGCCTTGCGTGGTGACCTCTGTGATCTCTGTTCAAAGATATGACAGGTGACCTGGGACCCCTGGGACCGCCTGGACAGAGAATCAGGACTCGTACCATGGCTCAGCTTCTCTGGAGCCAAAGCCTCATGCTGCCCTTGCTTGCAGCATTGTGCCTATGACTCTCTGGAGAGAATTGTGGGTGTAACTCCGAAGGTAGTGCCCTAGCCTAGCATTCATGAAGTCTTGGGGTTTGATCCCCAGTACCGCGTAAACCCACCATGGTGGCGCACACCTGTTATCCCAGAACTTGGGTGTAGAGGCAGGAAGATCAGGAGTTCAATGGCCATCTTCATTGAGGCCAGCCTGGGATACCTAAGAGGCTATCTGGGAAGGAAGAAAAGAGACAGGAGACTTACCAAAAGCCCCACACGGTGTTAAAGATGACCCACCAGTAGAAGGGGCGTTCAGAACCAACCTCACGTAATAGAACGTCCATGCTCACAGTCATTTGTGTTCTGGGAGGCAGAAAGTTAAGGCCACAACACTGGAACATGGGCAAGTTAACAAAACCACCCTAGGCCTCAGTTTTCCTCACAACAGAACAGCAGTGTCCATGGGTACAGATTTCATGTGATGATCCATCTAATGCACTTCAGAAGAGCGCCCCCCACTGTTGTTCCTGTGAGCAAGACAGGCTCCGAGAACAGCACCCACTACTGTACACACAGCTCAGCATTTTCCAAGAGTGTGTGTGTGTGTGTGTGTGTGTGTGTGTGTGTGGTGTCTTTTTAAAACTGCCTGTCTCCCCCAGGAGTTGAAAGACCTCCGGAAACAGAGTGAGATCATACCTCAGCTCATGTCAGAGTGCGAATACGTCTCTGAGAAACTAGAGGTAAGGGGTGTGACCTGGTCCCAAGGTCATTGGCATATCCCTTATCTCTTCCCTCTCCTTTAATTTTGCATCTAGGAGAGTCAAGGGTGGGTTTCTCCTTACCAAAAAAAAAAAAAAAAATGCTAGTAATTGTGTCACAAGCACCCCTGGGGCTGCCTCCACAGTATTAGGTTTTTGGTTTTCCCATTTACATGAAGGGTCTTGTGCACAACCAGAGTGTGGGTGACTGTTTGCTTGCCCACAGAAAACCCCTGCAGAACCACAGCCGGTTAGGAAGGGGCAGATGTGTAGCCCGTATGTACAGGGTCGGGGACAAGTCCACCTTGGCCTCTTCTCAGCTTGTGACTCTGGGTACTGACATTCGACCTGCATCAGCTTCCTGGTCTTTCTTCACCCCTAGGGGTCACCTCACTTCAGTCCCTTTGATACACACATGGGACACTTTACTGAAGTATACACCCCCAGGGCTGTGTGGATAACCAGTTTCTGGGCACATGTTCAAGAAAGTCGTAGTTCATGCCCACAGAATAAAGCTCTTCTATGGCATTAAGTGCCCTCCATCACAAAGGACTGGAGGTCAGCTAGAGACCAAGGAGTGCTCTCCTGGAGCCAAGGAAGCAAGCCACGTTCACTGTCCCCTGTGTTCTGGCTTTGGTAGGATATAATGAAAGGTGGTCTCCCCCAACCGCTCCAGGACTGGGGCCCAGATTTCCGAGCTTCTCTGCTGGAGTCTGTGGGAATCCCTTTGGGTAGAACTTGCAGTCTGCATTTCTGCTTGCTGCTTGAGGTCTTCCGGCCAGCTGTTGGTCACCTACCCCTTTGACTCCTCCTCCTTCTGGAGAACCGTCAGGACTGACGTCAGGGCACAGCTGTCTTGAGTGGCAGCTCCATCCCTCGCTGTCTTCCAGACCCTTCTCCCTCTTATCTTGCCAGGCGGCCGAAAGAGACAATCAAAATTTGGAAGACAAAGTGCAGTCTCTAAAGACAGACATCGAGGAGAGCAAATACCGACAGCGCCACCTGAAGGGGGAGCTGAAGAGCTTCCTGGAGGTGCTGGATGGCAAGATCGACGACCTCCACGACTTCCGCCGGGGACTCTCCAAGCTGGGCGCAGATAACTAGGCCAGGCCAGGCGGAGCCTAGGCCGTGAGTGGCAAGTGTGTGTGTGGGGTGAAGTAGGCATAGGACATCCTCCATTTGTGTCGCTTCTGCCAATGCAGGCGCATCCTGTCTGTCTCCAGACCAGTCGTGCCGTCCACCCAGTCCTCCCGGATAGAAAATCTTTCGCTTCTCTGGCCTCGTGAGGTTGTGGACGACTGGAAGCTTCTGACTCAGGAATCCAGAACTCGGTCTACCTTAGCCGTTTACGCAATCAGGCAGGGATGTGTTTATATCTTTTTTTTTTTTTTAAGGGCTGTTGCAACCCTATGAACTGGGTGGGGGGAGTATTTTCTAATCCAACTATCAATATCCTTTCCAACAGGCCACAGGGCGCCTTCCGTTGACTAGCATTCAGGGTGTGTGACTCTCCGGCAGATTCTAGTCCATGGGGCACATGAGGGGATCATCTTCCCCCCACCCCGTCTGCATTTTGATGCTTCAGCCAATGTATCTAACCTTTTGACATTGTGATACAGCTTCGTCATCCATAAAGTTCACACTCAAGGGTTGACTTTACCCACAAAGAAATCATTGTCAAACAAACAAACAAACCTCCTTACAATGTTTTAAGTCGATTTACTTTTTTGTGTTGGAGCACATTCTTAGTTATCCTTGGCTACATGTGGCCCTCAGACTGTAGGTCAGGCGTACCTTCCTGAAAGGAACCATTTAGTGGAAACTTAACCAGAGGGAAGAAAACCCAGAAGTTTTGGGGTGTACCTGCAGACAGGAAATCACCTGTATCCACTGTGCCCCATCCCCCCCATTACTACAGCTGTGGCATTGTTTCTTTTCTTGTGTTTCTTTCTTTGTTTTGTTTTGGTTCTTTGTTGTTGGTTGGTTTTTGTTTTGTTTCTATTTCCGAGCACATGCTTCCGCTGTGGGAACAGATGCAGGAGTGTGCTTAGCATAGTGCTGGGCGCACCATAGGTGCTTAATAAACATTTGTCCAATTAAACATATAAACAGAACTTAGTGCTTTAATCGGATTCCACAGCAGAGTTCAGGCCCTTGTTGAATCATGCACCATCTTCCCTGGGCTGAAGAGATGATCTGCAGGGAGTGCAGTCTGCTGCAGGCAGACCCAGACGTGGCTCTGAGGAGGGACACCGGCAATGGAAGTGTCCTGCAGGGTGCCCAGCCTTCGGGACTACCTTCTCTTCTAGGCAGAGGACCTGTAGTCTAAGGCTTCTAGGATCCTGGGAGAGCCTGGGATAGGAGCTCCCACGGGCCTACAAGCTCGGCCAGGTTCCTACAATGGGTTTGAACAATCGAGAAGATGTCCTACAGGCCATGAGGGTAAGAGCGGCTCAGGTGGCAGCCCGTGGCTCTGCCCGGGTCTGCCTTTCCTTTCTTAGGTCCTGCTAAGGAAGGACCCCGAGCCCTAAAGCTCTCCTCTCGCAGACTTCTTAGTGGAACCACTGGGCACTCAAGTCCACCCACAGGCATCCTTCCTTAAGAGAGATGCCCATGGGATACAAGACGTTTTAAGTCCGGACCCCCAGCCCTTCTAAATGCCCCGTCAAGGGGAACTTTGGTATTCCCTAGCTCTCTAAGAACCCTGTAGATATGAATTCACACAGTTAGGAATTCGTTCATGCAGACAGCCCGAGGAAGGGGCCGGGCCGGTGTGTCCGCCATCCGTGCCCCATGGTGACTTCCAAGCCCTCATCTTTCCCTGCTGTAGCCGAGCAGTCACTCTGGTCAAGGAACTCGATTGGGACGGGAAAGGAAGGAAGGCTGGCGATATGGAGTGCCGAGGTGTGTTAAGGGGGACCCGTCATATTGTGGTGTCTTGTGCAGTCAGAGTGGTCACATGTGGTGTAATTCACCCCAGGGTGTGACTGGCCCTGCCTTCCCCTGCAGCTCCCAATAGTTCTCATCAGTAGCAGCTCCTGCTGGTCCACGAGGAGAACAAAAACTGGGGCGGCTATGACCCAGCCTGGGTAAGGGGATCTCTTCTTAGACCATCTTGGCCTCCCTGTCTGTCAGCAGCAGAGATGATGCAGACGCCGGGATCCTCATCTTGGGCTTCACAGGTAGATAGACGTAATCATGTAGAAGGAGCTCTTGGCTGGCGAGGGTGTGAGCTGGCGACAGGGCCGTATGAACATGGCTGCTAAAGCCCCTTCTTTGTCCTCATGGCAGTGACTCCCAAAAGTGCTGAAAATGGAAATGTAGAGCATTCTGGAAGCCAGTACCACAGTGGGCTGACTGTAAGGTCGAGTCCATGATCCTTGTTGTTAGCCATTAAAGAGTCTGGAGTCCACGATCCTTGTTGTTAGCCATTGAAGAGTCTGGCAGCTTCTTGTAGCCAGTAGGTGGGGAAATCAGAGCTTTTGGGCATCCCCCAAACTGCCACAACCCAGAAACCTGAGGGCCTAGGGACCTCTCGCAGGGTGACTTGGGCTCCACGGCAAACATGTGTGAGACTAAGCACTGACCTCCTCCTCCACCTGCTTTCTCTAAAGAGCTCGTGTTTCTTCATCTGCTCTCTTTTGAAGAACAGTCGTGACCCAGAAACAGCCTGGGTGGTCAACAGGAGGCTGGCCCTGAATACAACCTCCAGCCCTGCAAAAGGTGGGCTCTGTACAGAACGAACGGCCCGCTAATTGTTCAGTCTCCGCTCACACTGATGTGACATGCCTTCAGTTGTTGTGATGTCCAGCCCAGCCTTGGGACTGCTGTCACGATGTTAAACCCTATGCAGGTGGCAGTGAGCTGTTGGCTCCCAGCGATTACTGCTGTGGTGTGCCACCTCTGAACCAGGTGTCCCCTGAGCTCTCCTGGCCTTGACAACTCTGAGACTGGCAGTCTGTGCCTTGCTTAGCTGGCTTTCTGCAGCCATTCACACAGGGCCTACAAGAGGCCAAAGAAAACTCAGAGAACCCTTTAACTGTAACCCGTATGCATTTCTGACTTAAGGCTGGTGGGGACAGGACCTACTTCTGGTGCCTCAGGTGTGTAACCAGAGGAGCAGATTGGGAGAGCCACACAGAGCCCATGCTAGCCCTCAGATCATCTCCCCAAGAGCTGTCACTGTAGACCTCAATTGTGGGGAGAGAACTTGGCAGAGATCATCAGCAGGAAGTGGAGGCAGAGTGGTATGCCAGGGGACCCCAGCTGTGACCAGCAGCATGGGCTCTTGGGTCTCTTGGACCTTGGTCCACTGTTCTCCTCAGAACCATATCATGGTTCTCCTTTGATATTTCTTAGATGCCAAAAAGAAATAAATACTTGTCTGCCCTACAGTACACTGTAGCTGTACTATCTCAGTGTGTGTCCACAGCACGGGACAGCTGGCAGGGGACTGAGGCAGAATCACGCATCCGCTCACGAGACATAGTGAGGCCTGTTTCTGAATGGTTTTGGTCTTCAGTAACTTCTGTGCTCTGAGAAGCCAGTTTGGTAGAACACAGTGGCTTTAAATTCTTTACTGACGGTTTTCATGGGCACACACTCATCTTTTTCAAGAGGCAGCAGGCCTTTGACTGCAGAGATGTAAACCGTGTTCCAGCCCAGAGGTGGTCAGTCCGGATGAACCACAGCTGGGGTGCTTGTCCAGTGCTTAGAGCGGTTTGCACGCATGAGCTGCCCACAGGTGCAGCTGCTCTCCCGCCTGCGGGCTCCACAGTCACAGCCTTCAGCTATGTGATAGGCAGGAACATGTACTGCACTGGACGTGAGACATCAAATAAAGGGTGGTGTGTCATATAGTTGGTGGTGGCCATAAAGCATCGTGTCCACTTTGCAAGGGCTCTTTTCCTGTAGACAAATCCCCTCTCCTGCAGACCCCAGGGGCAACTGCCAGTGAGACCCAACTTGAACCTCACGTGTAGCCAGGCGCATTGTTGGAAACACGGTGACCGTCAGGGAGCTCCAGCAACTGCTGTTCGCTAAGAACTGATGTGAGTCACTAGAAGTTACAGTCAGAATTCAGGGGGCACCGCTGGAGTTTGAAGCACTTGCAACACAAACCAGAAGCTTTCCAGTCAGCATCTGTCTGTGCATGTTTTGAGCGGTAGACATAATTTAAATAGACCGACTTCTGAGTACGTGGCTTCCCCAAAGAAATAGACGATATTCTGGGGACAGTGGGTGTGACGGCATGGAGCAGAGCCCTGAGCAGACGTGTGAATTACTTACATGTCTTTTCCTTACGCCTTTCTAAAGATTATAAATCCCTCTTTAAAACCAAATCTGGCAAATTTGGTAGGAATTCTGAGCTGTGTCAAATGTGTGCGCGCGCGTGTGTGTGTATACATGCCCTGGGGAAGACAGCCTGATGGAAAGCCGGAGTAACACCTAGGAGAGATCAGCTACAGCTCTGTAACCAGGAGGCATCTTGGACTATTTCTGGTGGTGATGCTGAATGTCCTGGACTCCGCTTACAAAGCCTTGTGGGTCTTCAGTGACAGTGCAGCCCTTGTGTGGCCTCTGGGCCACAGGGACCCCTACATAGGCCCAGATGGGCCACAGTGAAGTCCACGCTTATGCACTTTGTCGAGAGATTGGCAGGAGACTGATGCTTCACAGCTGTTGGGGATACGCGGCTGTCTCCACCCTCCCCTCCCCCCGCCCCGTACCTCTTTTGATCGGAAGGCCTGACTTTCAGTCCCTTGTGCAGTGTCTCATGATGTGACAGCAGGAGTCACATCATGTAAGGCATTTTTTACATCTCCATAAGAGCTTAGTGCTAAGTATGGATTGGATAAGCAAATTGATTCAGGAGTAACACCTTTTTTCGTTTTAAATGCTTTTTGGGAATATAAGTAATAGATACTTTTTTACAAAAAGAAACTAAAGATAAAAGGAACAAAAAAAAAATCACTTGTTGCTCCACGGTCTGACAAAAATCACTTGTTGCTCCACGGTCTGATGGTAACCACTGCTAACATGCGTGGCTCGTCAGCTTCCCCGCACAGCCGCTCCTGTCCCTTTTCTGTGACATACCATCTCATGCACACTCTGCACGTAACCCGCTCACCCCCTCCGACACTTGTGAATGGACTTCTCTCTCAGTAGATACGAAACTACTGCTTTTTAACTGCTGTGTGGATCATACCTTGGATGTCTAAGCTGTTTCCCATTTTCTACCCTTGTAGTCAGGACGCGATGAAATTGTTCTGACATCTTTGTAAACTGTTCAGAATATTGACTTAGAATCGATTACTAAAAACAGTCTTCCCTGATCTCCGACCATGGCTCCTCTCCTTCCTAGACATGAGAGACTCCACTCACCAACCTGGCTGTGGTCAGTGATTCGGGGCCCTGTGAGTGATTCCAGCCAATGAGATAGGAGCAGAAGGAACGTATGAAACTCGAGCTAGGACTGTAGAGTGTCCCTGATCCTTTGCCTTACTTAGCAAGTGGTGACATCCCAGGGGTAGAATGTCTTCCAGCCTGGGTCCTTGAGTGACTGCATGGTACAGCTCCTTTCTCTCCACCCCACCCACCAACCTACATGGACCTGTGGCACAAGCAGAGATAAACCTTACAGGTCTTACCCCCAGGATTTCAGGGTTGGTGTGTTTTTACTGCAGAGTAACATAGCCCGTGTTTTAACCAATTAAAAAAAATGGCATGCATGTTTTTAGGATTTTAAACATATTTCAAATTGCCTTTTAGAAATATGTCCCCCAAGTATCCCCCCACTAGCAATGTGTGTGAGTACCCTGCTCCCTCTGTAACACTGACATTAGCATGGAAACAGGATCTAACAATTTTTTTCAAATGTTTTTTATTAAAATACGATCCTCTTTGGCAAAAGTATTTATTAGACTATATGTTTTGTATCTTCTGTTCATCTCTGGCCAGCTTTCTTATAAGGTCTTTAGTAGCAGTCTCATCGATTTTTTTTTTTAATGTATAGGTGTTTTGCCCACATGTATGTCTGTGCATCACTTGGATGCCTGATGCCCAAAGAGGCCAGAAGAGGCCATCGGATCTCCTGGAATTGGAGTTACAGAAAGTTGTGAGCAGCCATGTGGGTGCTGGGAGCCAAACCCCGGCCCACTGAAAGAGTAGCTAGTGCTCTTGACCACTGAGCCATCTCTCCGTCCTCCAACCCCTTCTATTTATCTTTGGTTTTGTTTTTTTTGAAACAAGGTCTCAACTCTGTAACTGTGGCTAGCCTGCAACTCACTATGTAGACCACACTAGCCTTAAATTTGTGGCAGTCCTCCTGCCTCAGCCTTCTAAGAGCTGGGGTTACAGGCTTGCTCCATCACATACAGTCTCATTGATTGCAAAGTTTTTTCAGAAGTATTATATAAAAATTAAAGTTGTATTATGGCTCTTAGAAAAAAATGCTTAAACATTAAAAAGAAACCTTTTTAGTCAACTCTTTTTCTTTATAGTTAGTCCTTTGCTGTCGCGATTGTGAAAGGCTTCCCGATTCTAAATCTAGTAGGTTTTACACTATTTCTTGTATATTCTTTGTTTCTTTTTCAACTGTTGAATCTCTGATCTAGGCCAGGCGTGGTGGCACACTCCTGTAATCCTAGAACTTGGGAGGTGGAGGCAGAAGGATTAGCCGCACAGCACGTTTAAGAACCAGTTGGGCTACAGACCCCCATCTCAAAAAAGCAGCCAGGTGTGTGGCACACGCCTTTAATCCCAGCACTCAGGAGGCAGAGGCAGGCGGATCTCTGTGAGTTCGAGGCCAGCCGGGTCTATGAAGTCCCGGCCAGCCAGAGTTGCAGAGTGAGACTCTGTCTCCAAAACAAAATAAAACAACAACAACAAAGCCTCCTTTCTATTCTGCTCGCAATTTAATTCTAAATTGCACAGCACTACCTGGGGGAAAATGATTCATTCTCTACTCTTCTCAAACTGCATATGTATTATTGACCTCACCCTTCTAGCGGCTGTAGACTTTCCTGAGTTGCCTGCCTGTATATTCTAGTACTGGTACTGTAGTGTTTGGTAATCCTAACTTTAGGTTTAAAATTCCCACTAATGAAATTTTCTAAATTTCCTAGCCCATTTTACATACTAATATTTACTGAAGAAATTCAGGGACCATTTTATAAATTCTGGAACCATTGGAAATTGAATTATATACTATTTCTGTATTACAAAAGAAGAAGCATCTTTATAAGCTCTCTCGTTTCATGAAATTTATAATGCTCAGTTTTATGTCCCTTGGTGTACTTTTTCCAATAAAGGTAATTTTTTATTGTCATTACTGTTGTAAATGAGATCTTTTCCAACAGTTTACTCTATGACACCGCATTGTAAATGGAAATCCTCCCCTTGATTTTCTAATTGAGGACACTACATACAGGTTACATAAATGTAAACACGAAAAAACTGTAGAAAATAAATGTATCTCCTATAGTCAAAATTCCCTCTGATCCAAGGTCTTCAACAGTTATGTAAAATACACACACACACTATCTCACACACACACTGTCTCTTTCACACATGCACACTCACACACAAACACACAGTCTCTTTCACACACACACTGTCTCACACACACTCTGTCTCACACACACAATCTCACTTTCACACACACTGTCTCACACAAAAGCACGTGTGCGCGCACGCACACACACACACAAAACACACACGTGTTTTATCATTTTGACAGTTTGATACAGCCCTTCTCCCATTTGTATTTTTTCCTTGGAAGGTTTTGGCCACCAGGAAGCATCCATCTACCTCATTCTTACCTCTACGTAGAAGAGTGTGCGTCGGCGAAGAGGTTTAAATCATCTGTATTCAGCCAGTCATGAGTCTTTTCATCCTGATACTTTTGTTCTTAAGACCACTTGCCTTCTTCATAGGTGATAGTTTTGATTAGTGACGATAATTTTCCGCCCAGATTTGTCCATGATTGTGCTGGTCTGGAACATGCTTCTCCATAGCCCTTCCCCCAGTGAGTCTTTCCAACACTACACGTGACTCCATGTTGGATGTGCAAGCCATGCTCTCTTGTGTCTCTAGTTTGCTGGTAATTTTACCAGTAAGGGATACTGGGGTTTTAGGAAGCAAATCTTAACTCCTGTCAAGTTGATCAAATGGTTTTTCTCTGTCGTGACTGGGGATGAGTCGTCCTAGTGGGTGTGCTAATGCTAGTACAGCCCTCTCCTGTTCTACAGAAGCCTGAGGCAGTCAGTGTTATCCTGTTACTAGACATCTCCTTCCAGAGTTCACAGTGGCTGCTCACGGTCGCTTGGTCTTTGGCACATTTTTACTTTGTTTTATTTGTGTTTTCTGGTTTTTTTTTCTATAAAAGTTGTATAATAAAATGAAGAGCATTACAATGAGAAAATACTCTTCTTGATTTGGTGGGTTCCTTTTATTTTGGAATTTCATATCTTATTAATGAGATGAGTGTGCTTTTTGCTGCTGTCTTTGTCAGGTGTTTTTATGTGAAGCTTCTTTAAACTATATCTTGGGAAATTTTCTATATCTCTTTCTAGGCCCTGGGATAGTTCAAATAATATTCAGAACTCCCTGCTCTTTGAAGTTTTTATAACAAGCATAAACTGTCCAAGTCTAGTGCCTTTTAAAGAAATAATCTTTTGATAATTTAAATTTTTTTCCATGTTCATTGGTCTCTTCAGAGTTTATTCTTCTGTGAGATTTTTGACAAATTTAAATTTTCCCAAATGATAATTGTCTTTAAGTTTTTGGGATCTGTTGATATGGGATTTTGTTATTTTCCCTTAGTGCTGTGTGTCTGTGCTTCCCATTGTTATTCTGATTATTTTTCAATAATTAGTCAGTTTTCATTCATCTTTTCAAAGAACCAGCTTTGGAATTTACATGTAAATTCCTAGTTTTATCATTTTATGATTGTTGGGGTTTTTTCTATTTTTCTTCCCCCTGGTATTTTCCTGCCTTTTCAAGTTAAAGGCCATCTTGACTTCCTTGTCAGTGAAAGGCACACTAACTCACACTGCAGGACTGTGACCTTTCCTCTGAACATATCTGTATCCCATAAGTGTTTATGTATATGATTGTTATAAATAATTTATCATTTCAGAGTGGAGGCTACCTTTTACTGAGTTATTTTAAGTTATATTTAGATTTCCAGATCATTTGGTATTTGTGGCTGTTGGCTTTTAACATTTGTTACAGACCTGTTTTATTACCTTGCTGTCAAAGAGGATGATGGCCTGCGTGTTTTGTGTGTTTTGTAGTTCATTAACATTTTGTTGGGACCTGATACACTTTTAGTTTTAATAAGCTCCCCAGGAAGTTGAAGAAAGTATATTCTCTGAAAGCAATGATATTTGATCTGTGTGTATTAATTAGACCTTACTAAATATACTATTATCGACCTTTAATTTTGATTTACTTGATTCATTAAAGACTAAGAAGGCTTGTTCCCATTATTACTGTCGTTTCTGATTGTGTGTTTTTGTTTGCCATAGAAAAATGACCAATCACTTTCTTAAAGGCTTGTCCCCTTGGTTTTTCCTGGCTTTGTTGTAATAGGGTTGTTTATGTAGAAATACACAGCTCACCAAAATCTTTGTGTTTTTAAGCTGACAAAAACCTCTTGGAAACCCTTGTGCCTTGAGGTGTTTGGAAACGCATGTTGTCCTCCAGCAGGCCCATGCCCTTCCAGAGCAGACCAAGGGTGCCAGTCCAGGTGGAGGCTCCCAAGCTTCTGGACCAGAATGGAGGTTCTTTTGAGCATTAAACATTTTTGCTTCCTGTTGGGGGGCAGTCCTACGCATAGGGACACTTAGGAGTTGACCACTGCACACAGCTGATGTTACATTTCTGCCACTGTGGGCTACGCTGTGGCTCCTCTTCCCCCTCTCCACGATGCACTTTTCTTGGACAGGGCACTAGCTTTCTGAGAGAGGCAGTGAGAATGGACGCCGGTTGCCTGGATACGGGAAAGAAAGCCAATCTCTGAGACGCATCCTACTAGTGCAGGCCTTTCCAGAAGAATCCAGCAGGCTCTGCACACAGCGAAGTCTGCGCCAGGCACAACCACCTTTTCCCAAATGTGTGGGAGGTGTGAATCCCAGCCCTCGGCTCAGGCAATGAAGGAAGATGACCTGTTGTGCCTTCATTTAGTTTCTATTTTAAGCTGTGTTGCACCAGGCTCGTGCAATTCTGGGTTCTGTCTTTCTTCCAAGGTGAGTCTTTGATGGTTTGGGGAGGGCTTACATCTTCCCTGGGTTGTTTGGGGAGGGGGCATTTGGGAAGCAGCCCATATCTGCAGAGATTGTCCTCTGTCCAGTCCCAGCTATGCCTCCCCCCACCTCTCTCTCTCTCTCTCTCTCTCTCTCTCACACACACACACACACACACACACACACACACACACACACGAACACAGGACCCGCTCAGATGCCCTATTCTGCAATCCTCATGCCTCTGTGCTCTTGGCTTCCAGGGCCCTCTCTAAAGCATCTTCTGCCCGGCTTCAGGTTGTGGTGCCTAATGGTAAACAAAGGGTCTTGTTCCATAAACCAGATGAGTGTTTGCCCCCGTACATCAAATCACCAAGTAGCAAAAGAAGTCCTTGCCCTCTCCCAGCACAGGCTGCCTTTGCTGGTGGCCACAGCAGCAGGCCTCTACAGTCCCCGTTCTTGTCTCGCCTCTGACTCTTTTTCCTTCTGGTCTGGTTTTATTGGGTCTCCAGTGCTTTCTCCCAGACAGCATGGAGGTGTCCCTAGGCAGTTTTCAGTGGCCACTCCCACCTAGCACATTGCCTTAGTGCATTCACACTGCCCCACCTCATTCATGTGCACAGACCACCTGCATGCCAAGGCTGCCCCTGCTGGTGTCATCCGTACCCTCCTGCTCACACCTGTGCTCACTGCTGCTGGAATCACACCGTCCCTGCCCTCTTCCTGGTCCCCTCACTCCAGGGTCTCCTCCACTTTCTGGTTGCTCTCACACAAAGCTGCCAGAGATTAGATCAGCTTCCAGACCCCCCTCTCCTCAAGATTTATTTATTATGTATGCAGTGTTCTGTCTGCAGGCATGCCTTCAGTCCAGAAGAGGGCGCCAGATCTCATTACAGATGGTTGTGAGAGGCCATTGAACTCAGACCTTTAGAGCAGCCTGTGTTCTTAACCACTGAGCCATCTCTCTAACCACCCCCCCCACACACACACATCAGACCCATCTCTCTTATTGGCTCTTCTCCCCCAAGAGGCTATACTGAAGAGGTCTGGCTGCTGCATGTTCTGTGTCCTTTATTCATGTTGTCCCTGAACTCTGGAATGAGCTCTGTCCCAGTTCCACTCCTCTTAGGTCCCATGATGTCCAACCACTCCTGGGGCTTCTCCTGCTCTGAATACCTTACCATATAGAACTGGATATGATTTTGTTTAGACAGTTTTGTGTATCCCAGGCTGGTCTTGACCCCAATCCAGTGACTTTTGTGGGTGGTGGTGGTATCTTATTCTCTGTGTTTTCATCTGTTTTCGTGACTCTTCCAAAGCACATGAGGAGATCAGGTCAGCTTGCAGGAGGTGACTTTTGCCTTCCACATGTTCAACCTGAGACTCTTGAGGAGAAAAGAACAAACCTACGATTGTCCAAGTAAAGGAAGCTGTATTTGAGGGTGCACCAGGACTAACCAGCCGGGATTTGAGAGAGCAGCCCCTGCTGGCCTCTGAAGCTCCTTTTAAAGGAGTGGTAAAGTGCTCACAGGGGAGAGAATCAGCTGTTACACATTGTTAGAGAAACACAATGAAAGGGGAGGAATGGATAAGGATATGCATCCTGTGAATGGGGCTTGCAAATTTAGGATAGGTTGAAAAACATGTTTTGCAATTTACATCATATCTAACCAACAGAAACTTTGTTTTTTAAGACAGGATTTCTCTGTGTAACTGCTCTGGCTGTCCTGGAACTCACTTTTGAGACCAGGCTGGCTTCGAACTCAAGAGATCTACCTGCCTCTGCCTCCTGAGTGCTGGGATTAAAGGCGTGCACCACCACCACACAGCCAGGAACTTATTACAAATAGAAACCTTAACTTGCAAGGACTTCACACGGAACGAGCAGGGACTTAACTGTCTTAACTGCAAACAAACTTTATCCTGCAAGGTGTGTTGTTCCTGTTCTGGTCTCCTATTAACTTGCAAGGTATGTTGTTCCTGTTTTGATCTCCTACATGTGGTCCCAGGGGTTGGCTGTCAAGCTTAGTGGAATGTCTTTATCCACTGAGCCATCTCACCTGATGCTAACCCTTAATAGGTGTGTCTGTGTGTGTACCTGTGTGAAGTTTTGTGTGTTGTGTGCATACAGGCAACGATGGGAGGCAGAAGAGAGAGTCAGATCCCTGGAGCTAGTGTTACAGCTGGTTGTGAGCTGCTCAATAGGAACCAAATCCATGTGGACCACAAGAGTGAGTGCCCCGAGCCATCCTCAACCCTGGATATTAGTGTCCCTAAGGATGGTCTCAGAGCAGCCGCTCTTTGGGTCCTAGAGGAAGCCCTCTAGGGTTCGCCTGGCAACCCGCCTTAGATAGAACAATGGCCCCAGAGAAGAACCTGTGATTGTTAGACCAGCTTCAACAAAATGTTCCAGGGTAGGGGTGTGAGGATTAGAATAGTCAGGCAGGAGGAACAGAGATAAGCACAGAGATGTAAGATATTACTGGGAGGGCTACTCAGTGCCTCCTACAGACTGAGTTCTGAGTCCGTCCATATTTAATTTCCATACACTTTTATACCCCAATACGAAAGGGGAGAAGGCAAAAGATGCTTTAACATGACACAAAGGACAACCAGCACAGTTACTCGCTCCAATACTTGGAGACGTCAAGCCATTACTTCCTGAGTAAAGCAGATGTTGCTTGGGGCAGTGAAAGCACCCTAGACCAAGTATCTGCAGGCAGCCACTACCTAGGTCAAACCTCCTATTTCAAAAGAAGGAGCAGAAGTATGGTCAGGGTTGAGCAGATGGACCTGTATCTTAATGTCCAAAACCCTGCGTCTGGGTGTGTAGCCACGCTTGTTAACAACTTTGAATAAGCTCAGACTCTCTGACCTTCAGACAAGGTAGAATCAGCTCACATTTCTGGGCCTCCACTTTAGAAGGCCAAGGGACCTTCAGGTGGGTGTTACCTGTACTGTCTAGATGGATCCTGTATAATCCCATGAGTTCTTATAGGAAGCTGCACACTGCTGCTTTGGAGACTGGAAGGGGCCACAGCAAAGGAACACAAGCAACTGCCAGGAAGTAGGCAAGGAGAGGAAGTGGCTGTCCGTTGGTGCCTTTGGAAAGCACCTACTGAAACCTTGATCTTAGCCCGTAAGAGCCACGTCAGACTGCTGCCCAGCAGAACCCAGTGAATGAGTTTGTGTGTTGAGAGGCGTGATGGCATGTGCCTGTCTGTAATCAGTTCAAGGTGATTCTCAGCCACATAGTGAGTTCAAGACCAGCCTGGGTATATGAGATCCCAAGTCTAAATAGTGTGCAGTTTTAAGCCACTGCATTTGTAGTGGTTTGTTAGGGCAGCAACAGAAAACTGGACATTCTCATGAACTTACAAGCTAAAGGGTAAGAACAAATCCAGTCTCTGTGGTTTCACAGAATATGTGATGAATCAAAACCTTGTCATTCTAGCTCCTGCCACGAGTGATTTGGTTTCAGATGCAAATGAATATTCAAATGAACAAATCTGATTGGTTCAGCTCAATCTGCTCTAGCAAGAACAGAGGATGCTGCCAGTGTGTATGGCCTCCTCAGGACCAGATCCATCTCCAGCCCAACAGCCGGGTGTGAACTCTGACCACCAGACTATCATTTGTTTATCTCTGCGGCTGGGTCTTCGACATCCCAGGCTTGCCTGAGCTTAGGATGCAGCCAGGGATGAAGTTAACTCCGGACCTCCTGCCAATACGTCCTGAGTGCTAGAATTACAGGTATGCACCAGTAAGCCTGCCTGCATGCCATGCTAGGGACTGAATTTAGGGCTTCATCCATGTTAGGCAAGCATTCTACCAACTAAGCTCTATGTCCCCAGCTCATGGGTTTACCCCTGTAGTAGTGCTGTGGGCAAGGTAACAACACTGACGTCCAGAAGGCTCAGTGGTCATGTGAGGGAAGGGGGCAGGGAAGATCCCAGAGAGGAGACAGTGATGGAATTGGGACAGAAGAACATGTCTGGGAAATAGAGGCAAGCAGTCTGAGAATGTAAGATCAAACCTGCAGTAAGAAAGGGAGATGCCCAGGGGACCACAGCCAGTCCTCGGAGAACTTGTGTATCAGGCTGCAGGGCTGGCCTTCACCTTGTGTGGGTTAGAAATCCAGGAGACTACGTCAAGAGGCACAAATCAATGGGCAGCGCTCAGGAGGGCACATTGGGAGGTTTGGAGTCAAAACCAGAGGACACACTGTCCCCCCCCTTCCATGGTCCCGAACCCCAGAAGTCAGAGTGTGCTGACAGCTGAGCTGAAAGAAGGGCAGTAAGGAAGAAACGAGACAGAAATAAGCAAGAGGAAGTTCAGAAGTTTTACAATACTGAAGACACGATTGCATCACAGACTTAGGAGAACTCGCCTTTGATGAGTCCCCAAAACTGTTGACAAAAAAGCAAACTTTTGACAAACTCTTGAGTTATCTAAACCTGATGAAGCTTCCTGGCCCCTTACAACACTCGAATTACAATACAAAATGAAAACCTAAAACCCCCTGAAAGATAAGCAAAGGCCTGCAGAGTTGTGCTTCTGCCAGTTTTCAAATTCCAAATTCATTTCAGAGTTTTCTGCCTGAGGTGAGAAAGGCGGCCTGGGGCAAAGCCACTTCATGCCCAGCAGCCTACACTGCTCTGCCACACGCACCTCTGGACCTGTGAGGGAGCAGTACAGAGCCAGGGTGAGCCAGTGCACACTCCCCGCACCAGATGTCAAAGCCAGACTGGCCAGTAAGTGCCCCCAGCAGTGTTAGCTCTGGGGGTATGTGACAGGTGGCAGACCCATGGCTAGCCTGGCAGTGGCCACAGAGGCGGGTTCAAGTGCAGCTGCTGAAGGGTCTGGACGCCTCCCAGCTGTGCCAGGCTGGTTCTGACCAGACGGAATGGGATGCCGAAGGTGGGAAACAAATGTGGGTCCATTGTTTGGCAGAAATTCAGGATTGATGTCCTCAAGTTGGGGTGATGGGGTTAAGGGATACCTGGGCAGTCTCAGCAGTGACTAAGCTGCTTCGTCTTGGTCCCCTTCCCACTCCTGACCTGTCCCCGAGGTGAGCAAAGCTGTTCCTATGCCCTTAGCGCTTGCTGAGCTGAAATCCTGGGCAGTTTTCAACCCACTGAGGCACAACTTTGCTTCCATAGTGGCCCAGAGACCATTTCCTCATGACACAGACACATTATAAATACTGTTTATTATGAGTTTCTGTAGTGCTGATACACAAAATAAATTTTATTTAAATATTTAAAGTAATTCTGGAATATATGTAATTTATTTGGATTATTGCTAAAATCATGTTCACATTCAAGCCTTTAAGTCTGAAGAACCAGTCCGAGCACATGGAAGCACTGTCTAATGTGTACCACAGGGCTGCACCTCCAGGGCAGACGGTGCCTCTAGAGTGGACACAGTACTATTCCCACGGCCCACCTACCACCTGTGGGCAGTGACAGTCACCACGCCTCCATTCTTCTCCACAGAGTAGTCTCTGCGGGAAGCCTTGCTGGTCTAGGGTTTATGGACCTGTCTGCCTTTGTTACCTGGAGACGCTAGTGGTCCCAGGCACCAGGGTTCTGCTCATCACTGTCGTCTGAGTCAGCTGACACTTTCTTGATTCTTTCCAGGGCTGCCTTGATGCTCCTCTCCAGGTCACTGGTACTCGTCTTGCTGGGCTTCGCCCCTGCATCTAGGTGGACTTTCTTCAGCTGCACCCCTTGCCTGATGGCTGCCAGAACTTGTTCATTGACTGAAGTGCGAGGAGGGGGCAAGGGAGGCTCTTCTACTTTCCGGAGAGAGGCCTTGCCCTGCCGTATGAAGGCCAACACATCGTACATAGAGTCTGAAATTAAGCAGACAGCAAGTATAATGAAGACCCAGGTTTCCAGGACACACATCAGTTCCTGCCATGATTTAACAAACCCACAGTGCAGCGAGCCACTGACAGCACGCTGGTCAGCTGTCAGCTGACCACAATCCCCATTTCAATCAGGATGACAGGACAGCTGATGCTTTGTCTTGAGTTTACCACCCCTTCTTCAAATCCACTGTAACTCAGAGCCACAGCCATCCCGAGTTTTGTTGAAATGGCTCCAGACACCCTAAAGCCTTAAGGACCCCTACAGTGAAAGAGTCCATCACTGGGCGAGACCTAGCTTCCTGTCAGTTGTATCTCCTCCATTTCCTTTCCCATTAAACATCTTGAACATGCGCCCTGCATTCCTCTACTAGTCTTGGTGACTCACCCTGACAACAGGCACTCAGAGTTCCCACACAAAGGCTTGAAGTGATATACTTATCAGCCGCTCTGTGAGCCCAAAGGGAAGCGCTGGCGCATTTCCTGCATGGCGTGTTTAATTCCACCCACCTCATCTGAGGTGGCTAAGGGCTCTATTTTTGAGAGTGTGAAATGCTGTCAAAACACAAATTAGCTCAGGGTTCCAAGACAGTAGTGAGGAGCTGTTTTCACAGCTCCGGCACCTGAGACCCTGAGGATAAACCTTTCCCTGCTTGTCAGACACAGGGCAGGAACACAGCCACTAAGACATCTACCAGGTAAGCCTTCAGGATTGATGGTCATTTCTAGTTGGGGACTAAAGAGCTGGGTGATGGCTAACTCGTCTCCTCCATTCTGGACTCGGGGCCTCACCTGATTACAACCCCATTTGAGAACGGCTTGGGCAAGTTCCATAATCAAGGTCCATACTTCTTACTCTGCAGAGCTATGTAGTGTTTGTGAGTTGACCAGAGTCGTCACCCCCAAAACTGTGCATTCAACCTAAGCTGAGAATACTCCTGCATCCAATCTTGAATCTAGGCAAACAGGAAGTCTCTCTTTATTGCATGGTGTTGCAAGCCCTACTGATGGGCTGCCTGCCACCTAAACCTGCAGGCATTTTCCTTCACAGCCTGTTGTGGGCACAGTAAAGGCCTGAACTCAAAATAAGCATAGTGCTCAATTAACCAAAACCAGCATGTATGTTCCATGGGCTTCATGCTCATCCCTATCCCAGGAATTGTGTGTTCTAGGTGAACATACTCAGCCAGAGCATAGCATTTTACCAGGGTTTATCTAAGACAACCCTCCTAAGCAGTAGGCTCTGAGTCTTGGCAGGTTTAGGCTAGTTTCCCCAAAAGCCAATGTCTGAAGAACTGTACATGAGAACTGTGGCCCTCACTGTATTCAGTATGAAGAGAAAAGGCGGCCCAATTTTCCAGTATTCTCTATTAAATTCAACACTTAGTTCTGTGGATGACTCAGAGATGCAACAAACACCATTTAAAGCTGCATTGAGAAACACTGGCTGCACTCAAATCCATGCTGAAGTAGGGGGCAGGCTGAAGCAGACTGACTCTTTAACAGCTTAGGGTGTCACACTGCATGACCAGCAAATGCAGAGATGTGTGTGCAGGCTGCGTTAGCACGTCAAATTCAATCTCGCCTATACCAATCACAATAGGAATACTACCATGGCAACAAATGCGGGATATTTTGAAACAGAATTTTGAAGAAGATTCTAAACTGAAACTAGTGAGACTTCTTCAGCAGCGTAAGAACCCACAGGGAGCACAAACAGGACTAGTGCATTACCTGTACGCTGGAAGCTGTCCAGACAATCACAGGGTCTTTCGGCAGCCGCCTGGCACACAAGAGAGAGTGGCTGGGCCTCTGTTGCTGAAGTCCTTAGTCCTAAATTCTGATGAGTGGTGGCTTGAAAAGAGGACAGAGTAGGGAGAGGAAGGGGTGGTGGCGGAGGAGGGGGTGGTGGTGGAGGAGGCGGTGGCTGTGGTGGTAGTGACAGATCCTCACTGAATCGGGAGAGTGTCTGGTCACCAGCTGGAACGAAAACCTGAACAGGGACACTGCCACTGGCATCTTGATGCTCCGGGGTTTCCGTATTAGCTTCAGGTAAGGGAGAAGCAGCAGTTCCATTTTTGCTAGAGGCAGGTTGATCTATCTTGTGATGAGCTGTTGAGGATCTCTTCCGAGAGCGTCCACCTGACAGGTTTGGTACCCTGGTCTCTGAGCAAGTTGTTTTCAGTGCAGAATGAGGAGCTGGACACCTCTGAGGATGAAAAGCTAGTGAGAGACTGGCCACAACATAGGGCATCAAAACGGTGCAACTCCACAAACAGACCTCTAAAGCAGCACTGCCCTGTGCACGGGGCATCCTATCGTAAGAACTCTGCCGCCCACACACACCCATGCTGCCGAGCCTGCTTTCATAAGCTCAAGGAGCACTGCCTGCACAGCAGTGGGAGCACCAGTCATGCTCCCTTGAGGTGGGGACCACCCTGGGCCACAGTGAAGCCCTATCTTTTTCAAAACAAAACAAAAACAAAAGACAAACAGAAAAATAACATTTATACTGTTTGACCAAGTGACCATATAATACCTTCTCTGTAATAAAATAAAGGTAAAAAAGATGTATACGGATGAAAGTGTTCACCATCATCTTTTAGAGAGGGAGAGAGGAAAAGAAAAACCTTAGCTCCAGCAGAGCCCTGGGGTTGCAGCTGCATGCCAATGCTTCCTCCACGGTGACAGACATTTGTTACAAAGAGAAAGGAAGCTAGGTAAGGTACTTGTGCAAACAAGAGAACCTATGTCCAACCCCCAGAACCCACACAGGAAGCTGGTGTGGTGGCAGGTGCCTGTGCAGCTCCTGGAGCTTACTGGCCAGCCAGCATGGCCTACTTGGTGAGTTCCAGGCCAATGGGACATACTGTCTCAAAAACCAAGGTAGACAGCTCCTGAAGAATGACACCTGAGGCTGTCCTCTGGCCTCCACAGGCACGTGTGTGCTTACACGGACACACTAAAAATAAAAACGGAGAGAAGCCAGCTGAGACTGAATGCAGTTCAGAGCATTCAGAAAGAGCAGGGGCCCAGATATGTTGTGATGTCAACAACAGCAGCTGTAACCAGGCATAGTAGCACACACCGGTATAGATAGCAGCTGGGGGCTGATGCAAGATTGAGTTCTAGGCTGTTCTGGGTGTCATGGTTTGAAAAGCATGACTCACCTACTTGAATGCTTGAGCGAGTGTTTAGGAAGGAGTAGGTGTGTCACTGGAGGTAGACTTTGAGCTGCCAGCCTGCGGCCATGCTCTCCGCCATGATAAGCAAGCCCCCAGTTAAATGCTTTCTTTTATAAGTAGCCTTGGTAGGGGTGTCTCTTCACAGCAAAAGAACAGTAACTACTAGGGTATATCTTAACCTACCTCAATGAAAAGAAAGGAAAAGCCAGCAGTGGTTCATATTGTGGCTTCCCTAATTTTTGTTCTTTATCAATAAAATAGCATTTTTTAAAATTCTATGTTATCAGGTTGGATAGATGGCTCAGAGGTTAAGAGCACTGGCTGCTCTCCCAGAGGTCCTGAGGTCAGTTCCTAGCAACCACATGGTGGCTCACAACCATCTATGAGATCTGTCTGATACACTCTTCTGGAGTGAAGGCATGCATGTAGACAGAACACTGTATACACACTAAATAAATAAATCTTTTAAAAAATTTCTGTTACCTGTTCATAATATATTACACTCTTTTCTAGGGTGGGTGAGGCTCATTTATCTCCCCAGATGACAGTAAGTGAGTCTTTCTAGAACTTACCTCCCTATACGCTTTTAGTCGCTCAAGCGTCTTCTGACGTTCATGGCTTATCCACTCTTTTTTCTTTTGTTCCTCTTCTTTTATTTTGTCTCTTTTCTATATGGAAACAAGCACATCCTTGTAAAGGCGCAGGACTCGTCATGTGTGTATGCACAAGGAAAGGAGGCTCACCCTCATCGGTCCTGGCTGTGTAGTTTCCACAGGCTAGCCCAGCGTCAGGTACTCACCAACTGAATACTGTGGTGCTGGTGAAACCGGCTCACACTTTGTTTAGCCTGCTGCAGTCTGAGCCGATGATTTTCTCGGCAGTGATCCTGGGCGGATAACACAAGTCACACACATGGTTTCTTAGTAAAACATGGGCTGGAGTAGAGTTGGAAGCATTGCATTTTTGACTAACATGTAAGGTGTTGTGTTCAGTTTCTAATGAGGGTCAATAGCAGCTCCTTCTCTACAGTGATGTGACAAGGACTGCCCACAGGTGTCACCTGTTACCAGCAGAGGAACCACACATACCATAGTGCACAGACAGGTCAGAGGACAACTTGCTGGAGTCCCTTTCCTCCTTATGTCATGTGGTCCTGGTCGTCATGCTCGGCAGTAGGTGCCTTCACAGAGCAACCATCTCACAAATTCGTTCTAATGCAATTGTTTAAACCCACTTCCCCATGTTATAAATACTAATTATATTCCCAAACACATCTGCAAAATTGTAGCCCACCTAGGAATACTTGGAAATTACATTAAAAAATTGCACTTCTTCTGTACTCAACCACTCCCCATGACCCAAGAGCAGTAATGCTAACATTCACTGAGTGTTTTCCGCCTGAGCTGCCCTTTAATCCGTATGGTCGCTGTGAAATTTGTACTATCAGCTTCCTAACACATGAAAAACTTAGCTTAAGAGGAATTGTAGGGCTGGAAGATGGCTCAGTAGTGAGAGGGCTCGAGGCTCTTGCGGAACAACAGGTCAGTTCCCAGCACCTACGCTGGGCAGTTCACAATGGCCTCAAACTACAGCTCTAGGAATCTTATGCCCTGGCTTCCACAGGCATCTATGTCCATGTGCACATACATACATGCAGACACACATACACAAACATATAAAAACCAAATCTTAAAGAAACTGGCCAAGCTGTGATTTCAACCGACAATGGCATCTGAAACGGGACCTCAGCCTCCACTCTGTTAGCTGATTGTTTTCCAACCCAGTGGAGAGCTGCTGGGCTGCAGAGGAAGGGACACCACCTGCAGGGTGATGGCCAGTGCTCCAGTTCAGTATAAGACAGTGGTTCTCAACCTGTGGGTTGCAACCCTTTCAGAGTCAAATGACCCTTTCACAGGGGTCACCTAAGATCATTGGAAAACATATTTACATTATGATTCATAACAGTAGCAAAATTACAATTACAAAGTAGCAAGAAAATTTTATGGTTGGGGTCACCACACCATGAGGAACTGTATTAAAGGGTCGCAGTATTAGGAAGGTTGAGAACCAATGGTCTAGAAGACACTGTCCTCCTGACAGAGACGAGTATCCATCCATCTCACCACAGCAGCACTGAACTGGGGGGCTGAACCACATGGCCCCAGCTTGGGCTTTCTGAAGTGTGGGGCAAAGGGCAACAGCCTGTGAGTTGTCAGACCACCTGAAGAACAGCCCCTAACCCAGAGACTACAGCTCTGGAGCACAGACCTGTCAGTTCCAGGAAATGACATCTGCATGGAAGCAACATCCTAGGCTAGAGAGGAAGGCACAGCTGGGCATCTGCCTGTGAGCCACTGAGCATGCGGAAGTCAGCAGGCAACTTGGCAAGGCCTTGCCTCAAAATAAAGCCAGGTTGGGGCTGGGGGTATAGCTCACTGGCAGAGCACTTGCCTAATAAACAATCCCAAATGGAAAAAAAAAAAGCACAATAAATATGAGCAATTAATGAAATAGAGGAACTTTCTCTTCTATTGGAAAAATTATACTTCAGTGTTTTTATGTAATTATATTGCTTTAGAATTAAGGGAGCAAATGAGTTTCATTCTGCTTTGTTTTTGCCTTTTTGGCCTTATGCTTGTTTGATTTTCGTTTTTCTGTTTTGTTTTGTTCTGTTCTTTAAGAGAAAGAACATAAAATTGGGTAGGGAGGTGGGGAGGACCTAGGAGAAGCTTGGGGAGGGGAAAATCACGATCAAAATATATTGTATAAAACACTTTTTTCAATTAAAAAAAAACAAGCCGGGCAGTAGTGGTACACACCTTTAATCCCAGCACTTGGGAGGGAGAAGCAGACATCTCTGAGTATGAGGCCAGTCTGGTCTACATATTGAGTTCCAGGATGGTCAGGGCCCCATCTTGAGAAACCTGTCTCAAGTAACAAAATAAAAAACAACCCCCCCACACACACACAAAAGGAAAAAAAACGCACAAATCCTTTGCGTTTTGTTTTTTAAGTTTTGTTTCACGAAACATAAGGTCCAAAGTAATATGAACATTGCATCTGTGACTGGCTTCATTATAATCCATAATTTAGCTTAAAATTTATGCTATACAGGTAATTATTAGTTTCTCCCTACTGTAGTAAGTTAATTGGCACCGGGGATTGAACCAAGAACCCTATGCATGCCAGTCAAGTTTCTACTGCTGAACTATAGCTGCAGCCACTGCGTATTTCTTCACTGGATTATACAGACTGGTCTCGAACTTGCCTCAGCCTCTTGGGTAGCTGGGATTTCAGGCCTGAACCAGCAGTGCCACACCTCGCTCCCTCTGTGTTTTATTTTTATCTATTAATATGCATGGGCAGAGGTCAGAGGGTAACTTAGGGCGTCAGCGCTTTCCTTCCCCCGTGGCTTTGGGGACTGAAGTGAGGTTCTCAGGCTCCTGCCATAAGCGCTCTTACGTGGCCCCTACTCTTAATCTGATTCTAAAAGTACTATGTACAGAGTAGGAATTCAATAAATAATTACTGAATGAACTAACTAAAAATCTAGATATTATGGTAAACACTTAAATCTCAAACAATTTTTTTAAGCATTTTAAAATGGGGACCTTGGGGGAGGGTTGAAAGAGAGGGGAGAGACAGGGAGGGGAGCAGAGGAAAATGTAGAGCTCAATAAAAATCAAATATATTTGGCTCTAGCCACTAGTCACTGTGTCGGTAAACCTTTTCCATTAAAGTGAAAGCCTTGGAGAAGGCCGACTCATGGGCTGTACCTTTCTGTTCCTGAGGCGGGCCCTCCTGGCAGAGATGCGGCCCCGCTGAGCCTCCAGCCGCTGGCACTGCTGTCTTAGTGCTCTCAGCTCTCCATTCTCACTAAGGTGCAGCTCCGGACCGTGAGCCAGGCTCCTCAGCTCCTCGGGACTTTCACACGGGTCGTAGTAGACCACTTCATCCTGTTTCTCTAAACAGATTACTAATTTTCTTAGGAATGTCTTACTATAAGAAAATAATTCAAAAACTGTCTTTAAATGTAAAGAAAGACTATCTGTATTACATCATGTAGAGGAAAACAGCATTAGAATTACATACGCACACTTCTTACATAACTGCACACAGTAATGGTGCTACCAGAACTACCAGAACATTGTTCCATGTGCTGGGAAAAGCATTTTAATGGCCACATAGTATTCACTAGTTCACGCATTCTCAGAATGTTATCTCTGATTTCATGGTGATAAACATCTCTTTGCACCTGTGTGTGTGTGTCTGTATGCGCGTGTACACTTCTTCCTTAGCAAATGAAATGAGTGCTCAAGGTTCTTCACGCCTCTCCCCGATGCCCCAGCACGGCACACGCTGTCTCGCCTGTCTTCACTCGATTATATAGTGATTTTTAAAAACCATGCCTGTAACAATCCCAAACCCTGCAGAAGCACACAGACTACAAAGTTTTCTATGTCCTCCCCAAACCAGAGTCCCATCCCAAAGGAAAACTTCCTTCCAGGTTAACTACTGAAAAGTAAAAGGTCCCCCTAAACATATAAAATGTTCACAACTGAAAAGAGCTGCAAAGGTTTTCGGTACCAAGATTAAACCAGCCAAATGCTAAGGCCCTGCATGAGGATCATTAAACCTGAAGGGGCCTGGAGAAAGACTGAAGATAGGGAGGGACCTACCATGATCTTGGGTGGGAGGAATCAAAATTGCAAGATGACCATTCTCCCCAAGTACTCGCTAATTTTAAGCACAATCCCAATCAAAAGTCCAGTGAGTTTTGTTAAAAGTTGCCAAAGTGATTCTAAACTTCATCTGGAAAAATAAAGAAGTGAGAGAGTCAGAGGATGTGGAGCAGCAGGGTACCGAGGGGCTAACACGCGCTTCACAGGTGCACAAGAGTATGGAGCCCACACCTGGAGGCCTCAGACCAATCCACTGTGGTCAGGAGGCTCAGGGCCTCCAATTTTTTAAAAATCAATGGCTGGGACCAATTTGGGGAATAAAGTTTGATATTTATCTGTTGCTCTCACTGGTTGAATAAAGAAACTGCCTTGGCCTTTTGATAGGACAGAATTTAGATAGGCGGGAAGGACAGAACAGAATTCTGGGAGAAGGAAGGCAGAGACAGTCAGACGCCATGAATCTCCTGCCTGAGACAGATGTAGGTTAAAATCTTGCCAGTAAGCCACGACCTCGTGGTGTTATACAGATTGGTAAAAATGGGTTAGATCAGGATGTGAGAGTTGGCCAAGAAGAGGCTAGATATAATGGGCCAGGCAGTAATTTAATTAATACAATTTCTGTGTGGTTATTTTACGGGTTAAGCTAGAGCTAGCCAAGCGGCCAGGACCAAAAGCAGGTCCTCTCTCCCTTCAACACTTATCACAGTATGACCAACAATTGAATACACTCCTGAGTGTGGACAAGATTCTAATAATAGAAGACACATATGGCATGACTGTTCTCAGATGCAGAATCCAGGTACAGCAGTAAAGCAGGGCACGGTGATGTACACCTGTAATTCCAGCACCTGGGAAGTGAAGACAGAAGATTAGGGTCATCATTGACCACAGAGCAATTCAGAGTCCAGGCTGGGTCAATTACATGAGCCCTTGTTTCCAAAATCAAAAAGAATCAGTAACGTGTGCACACGCGCGCGTGCGTGTACACAACAGCAGGAGAACTACAAACTTCTGGGAGAGGAAGGGGACATAGAGTAGGTAACAAAAGCGAAGGGTAATGGGGGTGTAAATATGAGCAAAGCACCAGGACACGCGTGTATGAACTGGGTTACAAAGCATAAAGGATGTGCGGTGTGGTGGTGCACATCTGAGACCCGGCCCTCAGGGCTTGAGACCAGCTACAACTACATGGCAGACCCTGTCTCAAAACACCAAAAAGAGAAAAATGGGGTAAAAAGAAAAGGTAAACATCTCAAAGAAAAATAGCCATAAATTATTAAACTGTTTTCACTATCAATTGTCATGAAATAAACAAAGACTGTAAGGTGCCATCTTCTCCCAAGTGTCTGAAGTGCAAAGAGAACAGCACGGACACGGGAGGCCCCTCATCTGCTGGTGGGTGCCCTCCTGTGAAGCCTCTCTAGGGCTAATATGAAACTCAGAGTGAGAAACAATACAAGGAAGGGGAAGATGTATTTCAAATTTCTATCCTAGTGCCATTTTGGTAGCTACATATTAAAATGTTAGTAAGAATTGTTCTTAACCCAACCATTCTATTTTTAGATATTTATCTCATAAATTATCAGGAATCTGTGGACAGGACGTGTACAAAGAAGAGTTTTCTGTTGCACTAATGTTCAAGACAGGGAGAGACCAGAAATCACAGTATGCCTGTAAAATGGAACACTATGCGGCCATTAAAAATCAGAGAGTTCTTAAAATTATTAATACTTAAATGAGTTTATTGAGTATTAGGTAAAAATGAGGTGACTTGATAGAGTGTATAGTTTTGGTTTTAAAAACTGATAGTCATTTTTATATATTTAGCACACTTAAAACACTAAGTTATTAGTGAGTTTCTTTCACAAAGACCTCTACACGATGGCATGAGGTTTTCCTTCTTATGTGTGACTATACTGTCGAACAAGACACATTCTGAAGGGAAACTAAAATCAGTCAGTAGCTGTAGCGGGTCATTCATCAGAAGAATGTCCTTGAACATGTGACTCGACATTTTATTCTGACGTAAACATGAATGTTACCTTTTATAAGTCTCTTAACAGAGTCCAACTGTGTGACAAGGATGGTCTCTTCACTTCTCAGGATCTCAAGTTTAACCTCATACAATTCCAACTGAATCTCGTAATACTGTATTTCCAGCTCATCTACAGCATCTATAGTCTTTCCTTGGCAGGGAAGCTCTTCCACCTGGTTTGTGTGGAGAGAGGACTAGGTGACTAGCATGGTAAGCATCCTGGCCTTATTCTGCTCTTCCGGGTGCTAACTGAAGGAAGGAGTTAGGACAAAGCACTCGCATCTCCAGAGACAACTTGAACCCATTCAGTGTTCTCTACAAACACTCCACCTCACAACAGGCAGCACATTCGCGGTCTAAAAACATAACGGCAATGAGACCGTGTCAGGGATGGAAGGTGTCACCCCAAAGTTAAATGTTAGCACTCTCAAGCCCCAATGTGGCAATATTGAGGGGGCCTTTGGAGGTGATCGGTCTGATGAGGTTGAGGGGAGGGGCAGGACCCTGTGGTGGGAAGCTCTTAGTGGTGCTTCCTCTCCATGGACAGGAGAGGCTGTGGGCACATGGCCACAGCCAAGGAGAGAGCCCTTGCCAGACGCTGAATCTGAAGGCACCTCAATCTTGGGTGTCTATCTCCAGAGCTGTAAGGAATAATTAAATATCTTTGTAGTCAGCCCAACTATGGCATCTTCTTACAAGTAGCCTGATCTAAGGAAGCTACTGACAAGATTCTGCTCTGAACTCCCAAGATTATGGAAACTCTTACTTGACTATGAGCCTATGAAGAGCCACTTAGATTAAGACATGGTGGAGCCTTTGCTTAGCTATGCTGGGCTGGGGCTCAGTGGTAGGATACATGCTTAGCACCTGTATGCAAGATGCTGGCTCCAGGACACTGTCACACTGTTCATGAGCACAGGCATGCAGACAGACACGTGTGTGTACAGGAGTATACACTGAACATACTGCTGGACTGGTTTTGAAAGTAAATCTCCCACTTCAACCCTAAACTCAGTGTTACAAGCAGATCCTGGGCTGTATTTCAGAAACATCTTGAGAAGCAGGAAGGGAAGCATCATGGCCCACCTTATTAGTGCACACCTACTGGAAGCCTGTGCTGGAAAATACGAAGGGAGCCTAGGACGAAAGGGCAGCGCGCCTTTTGAGAAGGTTGTGTTTGTTCTCGTCTTACCTTCCTCTGGATTTCAGCTCGCCTGTGGTTGAGACACAGCTCTTTGGCTCGCATAAGCTGCAGAGTCTCCCGAGCTAACATGAGCTGGAGATTTTCTAGTCTGGGCATGGCTGTGGCCCAGGCAGCCTGGCCAAACCTCTTCCGATCCTGCTCCATTTGTTTCTGCATTCCTGAGTTTGTAATTAAAAAAATAAAACAGAAGTACAACTCATTAATGAATCCTAGGTTGTTTCTTTTTGCCCCTTCTTCAAATTAAAACATCCTTTCAACCCTTTTACAGTTTTATTAGCACAGAAGCACCGCTTGGTCATTGATAGAAACTTTAGGTATTCAACTGAAAAGCAGGCCCATAACAGCTCGTGATCCACCTCACCGAGCCACCTGCTTTTATAGCTTGGTCCAGACTACTTCTGTGACTGACAGGTGGTGTGGACAGTCTGATCAACATTAAGGTCATTACTTGGTTTTCAATCAAATTTCAAATCCTAATAAACGGGTGTGCTGGTTAGTTTCTGTCAACTTGATGCAAGCTAGAGTCACCTGGGAAGAAGATCAATTGAGCAATTACCTCCATCATGCTGTCCTACGGACAAGTCTGCAGGGCATTTTCTTAACTGTTGATTGATATCAACAATCAAGGGCAAGGAGGGCCTAGCCCACTGTAGGTAACACCCCCCCACACACACATGTGGTCCCCAGTTGTGTAAGAAAGCAAACTGTTACTTCACCAGGGAAACCGCCTCCAGCTCCAGCAGGTGCTCCCTGAGAACGCATGGCCACTGGGGCCAGGGAAGCAGGTGTGCTAACTGAAGATCTTCACCTACCCCTCTTTGTAGGCAGAGATTGCTCTTTCGTTTCCAGGCCGCCCAGACCCAAATAGTCACACAGAAACTATATTAATTACAACACTGTCTGGCCAATAGTTCAGGCGACTTCCTAGCTAGCTTTTATATCTTAAATTAACTCATTTCTATTATTCTGTGTATTGTCACGAGGCTGTGGCCTACCAGTAAAGGTTCTGGGCATCTTCCTCCTTTGGCAGCTATTGGCATCTCTGACTCTGCCTACTTTCTCTCTATACCTCTTCCAGCCTGGCTATATTCTGCCCTGCCATAGGCTGAATGAAGCAGCTTCTTTATTAACCAATGGCAGTAAAATACATACACAGCATACAGAGGGGAATCCCACATCACCTCTTCTCCAAATCCAGTGCTGCAGTCTCATACCTAGCTCTGCAGACCATCTGCTGAAGCCGACCTCCCCGCTCCCCTGCCTCCACCCTGCCTCCAGAGGGCCACATAGATCTTCCCCTCCTAACCTTCCTGCCCTCAATTGCAACAGACACTTCTTGGGAGCCCACAAGCTAACCTCAGACCTACACCTCTCCCTGAACTACTCTAAAACTAACCCGAATCTCCTCACTAGCTCTGCGGCAGATGTCACCTGCTGAGGCCTCCCTTCCCCGCAGCCCTCTTCTCCAGGGAGCACACAAATCTTCCCCTCCAAACTCCCCCAAATCATTCCTTTATCCCAGTTCCCAACTATAAGAGGCACTCCCTAGGAACCCACAGGCCATTCCAGCCGGGGAAGCAGGGAGCTAACTGTACATCTTCACCTTCGTCCCTGCCCCAGGTCTCATCCCCAACGCTGTAGCAGATGACCTGCTATGGCCTCTCCTCACTCTCTGCCCCCTTTCCCAGGGACTAAGCAAATCCAGGTGGAACACTAGACTTTCCTCTCTCTGGGAGCCCCCTCTGCCTCCCCCTCCTAGTCACATTCCTAAGTGTCAGCTCCTACTACCTAGAAACACCTGGAACCCCCAGTGCACACATCTGTCTCGATCCTAGATAAATTCCCAAAGAGGCAACACACAATCACCACACTCTCCAAAGAACCAGAGAGGGCAACAGAAACCAAAGAACGAAACCCTCACCCAACAAAGACCAGTATCGGCTCCTAGAACTACAATCTTCCCAAACCCAGATGCCTAGATGCCAGCATAAAAACACAGTAACAGCTAGGATAATGTCTCCACTAGAGCCCAGCAACCCTACCACAGCAGGTTCTTAGTATTCAACATAGCCAAAACACAAGAAAAAGACCTTAAAATAACCTTTATGAATATGATAGAGGTCCTTAAAGAGGAAATGAATAAATTCCTTAAAGAAATCCATAAAAGAGGCCGAGACAGCAAACTCCACCGGAGCAAGAACAGATCCAGACCAGGGACATTTACGGAAACTGGACTGAGCCAGCAAACTCCACAGGAGCAAAGCAAACCAAGGTAGGAACACATGCAACACCACAAAGAACAACATGATACCCGTAAAATCTAGTGACCTTACAACAGCAAGACTTGAACAACCAAATATAGACGAAGCAGAAGAAAATGACCTAAAAAAATAACTTTAGAATGTTTGAGGTCCGTAAAGAGAAAACAAAAAATTCCCTCAAAGAAATGGAAGAAAAGACAAACAAAAAAATTAGAAGCTATCAACAAATCCCTTAAAGAAAATCAAGAAAAAGCAATCAAACATATGAAAGAAACTATTCAAGACTTGAAAACTGAAATAGAAAAAAACAGAAAAAAAAAACTGAAATAGAGACAATAAAGAAAACACAAGCCAAGGGAATTATAGAAACAAAAATTTAAAAAAATGATCAGGAACCACAAATGCAAGCATGAACAGTAGAATACAAGAGATGGAAGAGAGAATCTCAAATGCTGAAGATATAATAGAGGAAATAGATTCACTGGTCAAAGAAAACATTAAATCTAACAAAAGCTTAACACAAAATGTACAGGAAATATCGGACACCATGAAAAGACCAAACCTAAGAATAATAGGTATAGAAGAAGAAAAAGATCAACTGAAAAGCACAGAAAGTATATTTAACAAAATCATAGAAGAAAACTTTCCCAACCTAAAGAAAGATATGCCTATGAAGATACAAGAAGCGTACAGAACATCAAATAAACTGGATCAAAAAAAAAAAAGAAAAGAAAAGAAAGGTCCCCTCGCCACATAACAATCAAAACACTAAACATACAGAATAAAGAAAGAATATTAAGAGCTGCAAAGAAAAAAGGCCAAGTAACATAAAAAAGGCAGATCTATCAGAATTATACCTGACTTCTCAATGGAGACAATGAAAGCCAAAAAAGGTCCTTGTCAAGCGTTATACAGACATTAAGAGACCACAGATGCCAGCCCAGACGACTATACCCAGCAAAACTTTCAATCACCATAGAAGGACAAAACAAGACATTCCATGACAAAACCAGATTTCGCCAATACCTAGCTTCAAACCCAGCCTTACACAAAATACTAGGAGGAAAACTCCAACTCAAGGAAATTGAAGAAGACACCAGAAAATGGAGAGATCTCCCATGCTCTTGGGTAGGTAAAATCAACATAGTAAAAAATGGCAATCTTACCAAAAAAAATCTACAGATTCAATGCAATGCCCAGCAAAATTCTTTACAGGCCTTGAAAGAACAGTATTTAACATCATATGGAAAAGCAAAAAACCCCGGATAGCCAAAACAATCCTGTACAATAAAAGAACTTCTAGAGGCATCACAATCCCTGACTTCAAACTCTACTACAGAGCTACAGTACTGAAAAGGGCCTGGTACTGGCATAAAAAAAGACAGGAGGACCAATGGGACCGAATAGAAGACCCAGATATCAATCCACACATCTTCAAACACCGGATTTTTGACAAAGAAGCAAAAAATATCAAATGGAAAAAAGAAAGCACATTTAACAAGTGGTGCTGGCATAACTGGGTATCAACATGTAGAAGAATGATAATAGACCCATATCTATCACCAAGCACAAAACTCAAATCCAAATGGATCAAAGACCTCAACATAAAGCCAGCCACACTGAACCTTATAGAAGAGAAAGTGGGAAGTACACTTGAATGCATTGGTACAGGAGGCCACTTCCTAAATATAACCCCAGTAGCACAGATACTGAAAGAAAAATTAATAAATAGGACCTCCTGAAACTGAGAAGCTTCTGTAAAGCAAAGGACATGGTCAACAAGACAAAAATGACAGCCTACAGAATGGGAAAAGATTTTCACTAATCCCACATCAGACAGGTCTGATCTCCAAAATATACAAAGAAATCAAGAAATTGGTCATCAAAAGAACAAATAATCCCATAAAAAATGGAGTACAGACCTAAACAGAGAACTCTCAACAGAGGAATCTAAAATGGCTGAAAGACACTTAAGGAAATGCTCAACATCCTTAGTCATCAGAGAAATGTAAATCAAAACAACTCTGAGATTCCATCTTACACCTGTAAGAATGGCCAAGATCAAAAACACTAATGACAAGTTATGCTGGAGAGGATGTGGGGAAAGGGAACACTTCTGCATTGCTGGTGGGAATGCAAGCTGATACAACCCCTTTAAATGTCAGTGTGGTGATTTCTCAGAAAATTAGGAAACAACCTTCCTCAAGTCCCAGCAATACTACTTTATATATATTATATATACACACACCCAAAGGATGCTCAATAATACTACTTGTACATGTGCTCAACTATATGTTCATAGCAGCTTTCTTTGTCATAACTGGAACCTGGAAACAACTTAAATGCCCCTCAACCAAAGAATAGATAAGGAAAATGTGGTACATTTACACAATGGAGTACTACCCAGCAGAAAAAAATAATGGCATTTTGAAATTTGCAAACAAATGGATAGAGCTAGAAAACATCATACTGAGTGAGGTAACCCAAACCCAGAAAGACAATTATCATATGTACTCACTCATAAGTGGTTTTTAAACATAAAGCAAAGAAAATCAGCCTACAATTCACAACCCCAGAGAACCTAGATAACAATGAGGACCCTAAGAGAGACATACATAGATCTAATCTACATGGGAAGTAGAAAAAGACAAAATCTCCTGAGAAAATTGGGAGCATGGGAACCTTGGGAGTGGACTGAAGGGGAGGGGAGAGGAAAGGAGGGGAACAGAAAATGTATAGGTCAATAAAACCAATTTTAAAAAAGAAATCTATGAAAATAAACAGTAGAAGAAAATCAATAACAGTTCAAGACTTGAAAGTAGATATAGAATCAATAAACTCAAATACTTTCATTTCTTGAGAAACTTCGATAGGAACCTCAGAGGCAAGCCTCTCCACAGAACACAAGCAACAGAAGAGAGAACCTCAGGAATTAACGACAAGATAGAAGAAATAAATACCTTGGTCAAAGAAAATGTTAAGTCTTAAAAAAAAAAATCTTGGTACAAAACATCCAGGAAATTTGGAACACTATGAAAAAAATTCTAAGAATAATAGGAATAGAGGAAGGAGAAGAAACCAGGCAAAAACACAGAAAATATTTTCAACAAAATTTAAAAGAAAATTCTCCTAACCTAAAGAAGGAGATGTCTATCAAGGTCCAAGAAGCATACAGTACAACAAACAGATTGGACTAGGAAAGAAAGTCCACATAATAATCAAAACACTAAAAGTACAGAAGAAAGAAAGAATATTCAAAATTGCTAGGGGAAAAGACCAAGTAATATATAAAGGCAGACCTATTAGAATAACACCTGACTTCTCAATGGAGACTCTAAAACCCAGAAAGGCCTGAACTGATTGTCTATAGACTCTTAAAAGACAACACATGCCAACCCAGACTACTATACCCAGCAAAATTTCAATCACAGCAGATGGAAAAAATAAAATATTCCATGATTTAAGCAATTTCTATCTACAAATTCAGCCATACAGAAGGCACTAGAAAGAGAAAGTTCCGACCTAAAGAGGTTAACAACACCCAAGTAAACTCAAGAAATAAATAATTCCAGACCTGCGAATCAAAAGGGACACATACACACTCTCCACCACAATGACAAAGTAACAGGAACCAACAAACACTGCTCATTGGTATCTCAACATTAATGGTCTTTCTCCCCAATAAAGAGACACAGACTAACAGAATGGATTGAAAACATCTTTCTGCTGCATCCAAGAAACACATCTTCACATTAAGAACAGGCATCACCTCAAGGTAAAAGAATAGGAAAAGATATTCCAAGCAAATGGACCTAAGAAGCAAGCTTGTGTAGCTATTTTAATATGTGACAAAACAGACTTCGAACCAAAACTAATCAGAAGAGATAGGGAAGGACACTACATACTCAAAGGAAAATCCAAGAGGACATTGCAATTCTTAATATCTATTCACCAAACACATGGGCACCAAAGTTCACAAAAGAAACACTGCTACAACTTAAATCACATATTGACCCTCACACACTGATAGTGGGGGCCTTCAATACTCCAGTGTCACCAATATAGATCATCCAGACAAAAACTAAACAGAGAAATGCTAGGGCTAACTGATGTTAACTCATGGAACTTTCTCCAAAATTGACCATGCACTCCAAATACAAACCAAGTCTCAAAAGATGCAAGAAAACGGAAGTAACACCCTGTATGCCATCAGACCACCACGGGTTATAGCTGGGTACCAACAATAACAAAATCAGAATGCTTACAAACTTGCTACTGAATGAAAAATGGATCAAGACAGAAATTAAGAAATTAAAGATGTTCTAGAATTGAATGAAAATGGATACATAACATACCCAAACTTACGGACACAATGAAGGCAGTTCTAAGAGGCAAGCTCATAGCAATAGATGCGAACAGAAAAAAAAATTGGAGCAATTTCACACTAGTGACTTAACAACACACCTTAAAGTTCTAAAACAAAAAGAAGAAATCACATCCAAAAGGAGTAGTCAGTAAGAAATAATCAAACTTGGCTGAAATCAGTAAAATAGAAACAATAACAACAAAAACACAAAGAATCAAGGAAACAAAGAGTTGGTTCTTTTTGAAAAATCCATAAGATTGATAAACTCTTATACAGATTAATTAAAAGGCAAAAAGAGAATACCCAAATTAACAAAACCAGAAACAAAAAGGGGGGCATACAACAGACACAGGAAACCCAGAGAATAAGGATATACTTTAAAAAACTGTATTCCACCAAATTTGAAAATCTAAAAGAAATGAATAATTTTCTCAATACATATCACTTACCAAAGTAAACTCTAGATTAAGTAAGGATCTATAACCTCTAACAAAATACAAACAGTGCTGTGGGGTAACCCTTCTGTGCGCTGTGAATATATGTTGCTATCATTGGTTGATAATAAAAGCTGCTTTGGCCTATAGCAAGGCAGAATATAGCTGGCAGGAAAGCCAAACTAAAACCGGAGAAAGAGGGGGTGGAGTTGAAAGAGACCAGCTACCCAAGAAACAAGATGCCAGCAGACCAGTAAAAGCCATGGCCACATGTCAATACATAGATTAATAGACATGGGTTAATTTAAATGTAAGAGCTAGTTAGTAATAACTCTGAACTATAGGCCAAGCAGTTTGTAATTAATATTAGGCCTTTGAGTGATTATTTAGAAGCGACAGCAGGATGGGGCGGGACAGATACAAAGCGGTAATTAAAAGTCTCCCAACCAAAAAAATTCCAGGGCCAGATAGTTTTAGTACAGAAGTCTCCCAGGCTTTCAAAGAAGAGTTAATGCCAATTCTCAACTTATTTCACAAAATAGAAATAGAAGGAACGCTGTCAAATTCATTTTACAAGGCCAGTAACCCTGATACCCAAACCACATAAAGACCCAACATAGAAACAGAATTATAATTTCCCTTATGAACACAGATGCAATGTTTCTTAATAAATACTTTCAAACCAAATCCAAGAAGACATCAAAATGATCATCCATCATGATCATCCCAGAGACACAAGGATAGTTCGACATATGTAAATCTATAAATGTAAACCTCTATATAAAGAAACTGAAAGACAGATACCACATGATCATCTCATCAGATGCAAAAAGGGCCTTTGACAAAGTCCAACACCCCTTCATGATATAAATCTTGGGAGATTAGGATACAAGGGACATACCTCCACATAATGAGGGCAGTTTACAACAAACTCACAGCCAATATCTACTAAAATGGAGAAACTCAAAACAATTCCACTAAAAACAGGAACAAGACAAGGCTGCCATTCTTTCCATAACTATACAATATGAAATCTTAGCTAGAATAGTAAGACAATGATGGAGACAGATCAAGGGGACACACATTGGAATAGAAGTCAAAGTATCTTTATTTGTAGATATGATAGAATGTAAAAGTGACCCTAAAAATCTACCACAAAACTCCTACAGCTGATAACACTTTCAGCAAAGTAGCTGGATACAAAATTAAAATTAACTCACAAAAATAATAGACCTCCTAAATACAAAGGGCAACAGACTGAGAGCGAAATCAGGGGACCAATACCTTTCACAAAAGACTCAAAGAGGGGCTGGAGAGATGGCTCAGAGGTTAAGAGAACTGACTGTTCTTCCAGAGGTTCTGAGTTCAATTCCTAGCAACCACATGATGGCTCATAACGATCTATGATAAGATCTGGTGCCCTCTTCTGGCCTGCAGGGACACATGCAAGTAGAATGCTGTATACATAATTAATAAATAAAACTTTTTTTAAAAAAGACTCAAAGAATATAAAATACCTTGGGGGTAATTCTAACCAAGCAAGTAAAAGACTTGAATGATAAAAATTTTAAGACAAAGACAAAATTGAAGAAGATATCAGAAGATGGAGAGATTGCCCATGCTCGTGGATCAGTAGAATAAACATAGTTAAAAAAAAAAAAAGCCACCCTAACAAATTCCACACAATCCCCATCAAAACTCCAACAGAATTCTTCACATATCTTGAAAGGACAATTCTCACCTTTATATAGAGATAGTAGGGAAAAAAAAACCACACAACAACAACCAGGAGAGCTAAAAACAATCCTAAAATCAGCATGATACTGACACTAAAACAGAATGTTGATCAATGGGATCAAATTGAAGATCCAGACACAAATCCACACACCAACAAACACCTGATTTTTGATAAACCCAGAAATACACACTAGAAAAATAGACAGCATCCCCAAATGGTGCTGGTAAAAGGAATGACTGTATGCAGAAGAATCCAAATAAACACCAACCCAGCCACAAATCTTTGATCTACAATGGTGTCCTGACTGCAAGATATGCTAAGGTAATGACAGCACAAAGCTCGGAGCAACCAACCAGTATTTGATTTGACTTAAGGCCCACGATGAAACTCATACCCAACATTGCTTGGGTGACCAAACCTAAGACTAGATAGCCCAAGGTCCTAGGATAAAACAAAAGACTACTGTTCTTTAAAAAAAAAAAAAAAAAAGTAGCCAGGCATGGTGGTACACATCTTTAATCCCAACACTCGGGAGGCAGAGACAGGTGGACCTGGACAATGGAATGAGTTCTAGGACAGCCAGAGCTACACAGAGAACTCTGACTTGAAAAAAACAAAAAAAGTAATAAAATTACTTCTAATGACATTCTGCATACTCATAGATCAGTTCCTTGTTCAGTCATCATTAGAGAAGCAGATGGAAAAATACAGAGTCCCAGAGTCAGACATTACGTACAGTGAGAGAGTTAGCCCTAGTAGGGATGTCACCATCAAATCCCTCCCCTCAGGACTCAGGGAACCCTGTGAAGGAGGAGACAGAGTACAAGAGCCAGAGGGCATGGAGGACACCAGAAGAACAGGCCCTCTGGATCAACATGATTGACGCACATACGAGACTGAAGCAGGATGCACAGGGCCTGCACAGGTCCGCACCAGGTCCTTTGCATATATATAAATGGCTTCCATTTTAGTGTTTCTTTGGAATTCCTGAGTGTGTTGTTTTGTTCAATTCTAATGTATGAGTTTTTGTTTTGTCTAATTATATTTTATTTTATTACTAACCCTTAGAAGCCTGTTTTTTTTTTTTTAATGAAAGACAGAAAGGGGGTGGATCCAAAGAGGAGGTGAGGAGAGGAGAAACTGAGGAGTAGAGGAAGAGGAAACTAATCAGGATATACTGTGTTAGAAGAAAATCTATTTTCAATAAAAGATACAAAAAAAGGAAGGAAGGGAGGAAGGAATCAAGCTAGCTATCTGAGCAAGTAATGAAAGGCCAGTAAGCAGCATTCCTCCCTGGTCTCAGCTTTAGTTCCTGCCTCAGCTTCCCTCAGTCAAAAACTGTTACCCGGACGTTTAAGATGAAAGAAACCCTTTCCTCCCAAGTTGCTTTTGGTTATGGTGTTTATCACAGCAACAGAAAGGAAACCAAGACAGCTGGAACTTCTAAAATTCGTTTTAAAAGATATTAAGGGCCACATTTATATATATAAAAATATATCATAGCCAGGCGGTGGTGGCGCACACCTTTAATTCCAGCACTCTATAATAGCCAGGCAGAGGCAGGCGGATCTCTGTGAGTTCAAGGCCAGCCTGGTCTACAAGAGCTAGTTCCAGGACAGGAACTAGAGAAACCCTGTCTAGGAAAAACAACAACAACCAAAAAAAAGTATCATAAATGATATATATATATACATGTGTGTGTGTGGGGTGTATATATATATATGTATGTATGTATGTATGTACGATGCTTTAACAAGAAGATTGACAGACATGAGGTTTCCTATTTAGATCTAGTGTGACCCCTGCTTAGCTGGCCAACATTCTTGCTCATAAAAAGTTCTCCATGTTCTCTGGGACCCAGCCCATGGTCTTGCTTTAAGTTCTCCTATTTGCCAAGTTTTCTTAAGCACAGAGCCCTTGTAAATGCCCCACTCCTCTCCACTCCCATGTACTATTCAGGTATGGGGCGCGTGCACCTCTCAGAGGCCTGTCATGAGCACCCTAATCAGACCCAGAGCCCTGCTTTTCTTCTTCAGTGCTGTTTGCTGCCCCTGCCATTTGCCAAATGCTGAACGAACATATCACAGACTTCTCTCTACTCACCAGGCTGGAAAGTGGTCATGCTTATCCTTCTGCTGAATTCCCAGCGCCCAGCAAACGTGGTTCCTGATACTGATGCATGCCAATGTTTGCCGAGGAAATAAACGTCACATAGATCTTCATAAAGTAGTTTTAGTATTACCTGTTAATGCTGCTACTGTTTCCTTAAAATAATTCACAGTGACATCTTGAATAGAAACCACTGCTTCTTCAGCCCGTCTGGTCCATTCATTGGCTTCCTTCTCCAGGGAAAGCACCCTTTTAGGGCCCAGGTCATCCTCATTTAGGGACTTCTACAAAACAGTGATGTACTGCCATTAGGAAATTTGAGCGGCCGTGTAGACTACTGCAACCACTCAGCTCACTACTGCTTAGTCAGCTGCTGACGAGGCGGGCTCGGTGCTGGCTCCATTGAAGACAAAGCTGACCTCTGGGGATGGAGGGAAAGCCCTGACTGTGCGTTACTAGGACTTTTTCAGGGTGCACCGTGTGTGAATGAGATGTCTGTTGTTCAGCACTCAGAACTCATGTTGCTTTTGCTGTAGTTCCTTTTAGGAATCTTAAATACTTAGTACTTAATGCAATACGGTCACCTAAAAGATATTCACATTCACATCTATGTATTCAGAGCAGTGCCATTCGCACCTATGGGCTGCATGTTTGTGGGCCCTGAAATTCATATATTGAAGCCTAAATCCCCCAATGTGAGGGTAATAAGCCATGAGGAAACAGCTCTCATCGTTAGGATTGATGCCCTTATAAAAAGAAAAAGGTATAATGTCTCTCTGCTCTTTACAAGACAGCTGACCACTAGCAAGCAAGTACCCACCACCAGGTCTGCCAGCCACCAGAACTATAAGGACAAAAGTCCTGTTGTTTAGAAGGTGCCTGGTTTGCTGGGCACTGTTCTGACAGCCTGACCTAGGGGCTCCTGTGCATCCAGCATCCAGCTTTCTCCTACAAAGCTTAAGTCAATGAATATGCTGGTATGGGTTAGTGTTACATAAATGCAAGTCAATGCTACAAGATACCACTCCCATCCACTAGGATAAAAAGACAAATAGAACAAGACTTGAAGGCAGGCATGGTGACAAGTTGTAATCCTAGCATTTGGAAGGCTGAGGCAGGAGAACTCTTATAAATCAAGGCTGATATGGGCTGTATAGCAATATCTGATCTCAAAAAGAAACAACAAAATATACCAAATGCCCACACTTAGGTGCACTAAGATGGTTCACTTGATTTGGGAAACATTTGGCAACCTTCAAAAGGTTAAACTTTAAAAAACAAAAAAAAACCCACATGTTAAACATTATCATGTGGCCATCAGGCCCACTTCCCAGTACATACACAAGAGAAACCAAAGCATGTAAGTCAAGTATGACTTGTGCCTATAATCCCACACTCAAGAGGCTGAGGTAGGAATTCTGCTGTGAATTCAAGATCATCCTAAGCTACATAATGGGTGTCAGGTCAGCCTGAGCTATAGCTGAGATCCTGACTCAAAAAAGGGGAGGAGGCAGCACAGGCATGCATATGTTGATGGCAGCATTATTCATAATATCTAAAAAGTGTAAATGATCCAAGTGTCCGACAAGGGAGACTGGGTAAGCAAGACGCAGTACGTTCATAATGACAGTTATCTGCCAATAAAAAGAAATGAGGTCCTGATGGCTATGGCCAACTCTTAAAACATGCTAAGTGAAAAAGCCGTCACAAACCCACATCCATTGTATGGTTCCACAGACATGACTTTTTTTTTTTTTTTTGAGACATGGTTTCTCTGTGTATCTTTCTTTGGCTGTCTTGGAACTCACTCTGTAGGCCAGGGTGGCCTTGCACTCACAGAGATCTACCTGCCTCTGCCTTCTGAGTGCTGGGATTAAAGGTGTGCTACACCACACCCGACTTTATGCGACATTTCTGTGAACTGGGAAGATAGCTCACAGGGTAAAGTCCTTGCCTTGCCTGAGTTCAGATTCTAGAACCTACCTAGAGTAGATTCCAGAATCCATCTAAAGCCAGATACAGTAATGTGTTCTCAATATAAACGTTATGCCAAAATAGGCAGTGGAGACAGGAAGATCTCCAGCAGCTCATGGGTCAACTAGCCTTCACCTCACTCACAAACAAGCACATACACACAAAGATAGAAAAATAAAAATAATAAAATTTCCACAACAGTCAAATACAGAGACAAAGTAGGTTAGGAACTGCATAAAGCTGGAGAAAGTGAGAAATGGCTGCTAGTGGGGACGAGGTTTCTTCTGAGGCTAAACAGTATTCTAACATTACCACTGGTAAGATGGCTAAGGGGTAAAAGCACTTGCTGCCAAGCCTGATGACCGGAGTTCAATCCCAGGAACCTACATGGTAGAAGGAGGAAACCAATTTTCCACAAGCTGTCCTCTCACCTCCATACGTGCGCGTGCGCGCGCGCGCGCACACACACACACACACACACACACACACACACGGCTTTCCCAACAGTGATGAGAACAACCCCATCCGTGGGTTAGAGCAGCATGTACAGACGACTTCCTGCCAAGGTCACAAAGGCACATATGCGAAGATGGCCCAGTGCAGGGGGAGAGCAGGGATCTGTCTGTCTCCTGGGTCTAGCTGGTTGGACAAAAGGCAATATAAACGATGCATTTTCCAAATGGGGTCACCCTAATCGAGTCAGAATGACAGCAAAGACAAGTTTAAATTACTGAATTACAGTCCAGGGCCCTGGTAGTTAAATCTATTTAAATTTGCATCCTATTTCTAAGAAATCTACGTGTGTTCTTACAAGTAGAAAATAAGCTAAAGGCAATACACATCGTATCAAACCAACCCATCAACCGGCACAATACCGATGCTCCCAAATCTGCGGAGTTCTCAGGGGACTGATAAATGAGCAAAGTAATCTCTCTCCTTTCAATCCGTGATCTCCCCTCTTGGAGGAGAAGGCTTGCACGTGCTCAGCAAACAGACCACCACACAGCCACAGTCCCAAGCCCTTTCCCACTTTCTATTTTGACACTGGGTCTTACTAAGTTTCCCAAGCTGGCTCTGATTCTCTGCTGTCCAGGCAGGCCTGAGCCTACCTCCTGCACGGCTAGATTTACAGATCTGTGCCACCAGGCCTGGCTGCTGCTGCTGTTGCTTGTGGTTTTATGCCTTGAACACGCTGGGCACGAGCTCTACCACTAAAGAACACTGCTTATAGTCCCAGCCCTTGGGAAGTGGAGGCAGGAGGATCAAGCACTTAAGGCCAGCCTTAGCTACACTGTAAATTTGAGACCAGCCTGGGCTACATGAGACCCTTTTTCTAAATAAAAATTGTGTGTGTGTGTGTAACATGTAAATATAAAGAACTCAAGTGAAGACATTGACTGAACCTTATATGTGACTAAAAGGATAACACATTACAGGTAGAGACAAAGTATCAGGGAACATACCAAAATATCAAGCTTACATGAGGTCGCAACTTCCCGCATATCTCTAAATGGCTGCAGTAAATACTGGAAGAACATGGTTGCCATGGTAACTAATTCCTGATATGCTTCATCTTCCTCTTGATAGACTTTCATTAATGCTACCATGGTGTCGGCTTTTCCATGATCTTGAAGGACCTAAAAGGCAAAAGTGTAAATAAAGCTGGGCATTTAAAATCATACCAAAAACAAATAAATAAAAGAAACCCAATATTTTCAATTTTAAACCATCAATTTTAAAGATTAAGTAAACAACTTGTTGTTGTTAAGCAACACAAGCGTGGGTGAATGAGACGGCTTGCTCATGGAATACTACCACTGCTATTTTCACGTTCACTCAACACTGTTTTCTTAGGACTGTTGAATAGTATGAGGACTTAGGATAATGGCTCAAGCCTATATCCCAACACTTGGGAGGCTGAAGCAAGAATTTTACTGAGTTTGAGGCCAGCCTGCCTGGGCTAAATTGCTATTTCCAGGTCAGCCTGAGCTACAAAGCAAGGCCCAGTCTCAAAGAAAACAAATGAGCAAATAGACTATATACACTTCCGTGGACTTCAACCCGTGTGTAAGATCCAGATGGGCAGGTGATATATGTCCACGAGCAGCTCAATAGTATGAGCTAGGTTAGAAGTGTAATAGCTGGGAAGGAACTTGAACTTGGGGGAAATACAACTTTCCAGTACACAGATGTTAAGAGATTAAGTGGGAGGGGGAGGAAGACTCTAAGAAATGATGTGTTAAGAACCAATTCTGAGCTGCGTCTGCTGGAATGGACCTATAATTCAGCCACTTGGAATATCAAGCAGTGAGTGTGACTCAGGTCTTAATTACAACCACTTTGGGAGCTGAAACTGGTTCATCCTGGAGCTGAAAGCTTCTAAAAACCATAGGACATCAGAAAGTAGAATAAGGCCCACGAGGCTGGAGTGCAGGGTAGCAGGAGGGGTGAGCATGAGACTAAGCCTTGAACTACCGAGAGTTCAAGGCTGCCCTGGGCAACTTAGCTGTTGCCTGAAAATAAAAATGCTGAGGAGGTAGCTCGGTGGCAGAGGGTTTGCCTCGGATGCACAAGACCCAGTCTCCAGCACTGACTGATATAAAATGATCAGTTAAGGATCCAAACCTGGCTGGTCTGAAAAATCTCCTGCAGTTTCCTCATGTTATAAAGTGAGATCATCACGGGAAGTAGGTGTGTGAGTCACACAGAATCCAGTGATCCCAGCTGAGCTAGGTGGGGTGGCGCGGAAACAGGAGGGTCACCACAGTCTGAGGGCAGCCTGGGCTACACAGTGAGTTCCGGAACAGCCTGAACTACTATGTGAGACCCTGTCTCAAAACCAAGACCCCACTAACAGAATCCGTTTATAAAGCCGTTTTAGCTTTAAAAGGGCCCTTCTATATTTATCTTAAAATAATGAATACCAATAAAAGTATCTTTTAAAAGTCATTCATCCTCTAAGACACATTTAGCCATCTTTCACCTTCCCCAGAGGACCCAGAATTGCTTCCATTTAGCTTATGTTTTTATTTCCTACGGGAATGCGTTGTTTTCGGTTTTGCTTTCAGTATCTCTGGGTTTTCCCATTACAACATCCTGCTCCGCTAAGATCAGGGAAAAGGTGAAGGGTGGAGCCTGGCTCAGATCTGCAAGTAAACTTCTAAGCCAGTAATGGTGGTGACCGCCAGTAACCCCAGGATTTGAGAGGCTGAGGAAGAGAACTGCCTTGAGTTCAAAGTTAGCCTGGACCACAGAATGAGTGAGTCCCTGTTTCAAAAAACAAGAGAGCCAGGAGTGGCGCGGATTCGCACTCTGATAATCCCAGCACTTGGGAAGGGGAGACAAGAAAGATGAGGAACTCAGGCCACCCTGGGGTACCAAAGATCCCGCTTCAGAAAATAAACACACAAAACCTACTCCGCTGCAAAGTCACGGGCCTCCCTCTCCCAGCCGAGGCGCAGGTGCACTAGCGTCACCCGGTTCGCTCTGTGTCCCGGAGACCCGCCCTCCGCCCTCCGCCCGGGGCCAACGCCGCGTACCTGGCGCAGCCGCGCGGCCGCCCCGTCCAGCCGCGCGCGCATGGTCCTCTCTCGGAACTCGCGCAGGCCCTCGTAGTCGGCCGGGTCGCCCGGGGCCGGGAAGAGCACGTCGCGCACGGTGGCGCCGCCGCAGCCGTCGGCCGCCTGGCCCAGGTAGCGCTCCAGCTGGCGGCAGAGCTCGTGCATCGCCGCGTCGCCGGGGTCCGCAGGCGCCGGCCACACGAGCGCCCACAGCCCGCGCCCCAGGCTCCAGCCCCCGCCGCCCGCCGCGTCCAGCTCGGGTGGCAGCAGCGGGAAGCAGCGCTCCAGGGCCGGGCACAGCGCCGCCAGCTGCCGGTGCGCACCCCGGAACCCGGCGGCCGACAGCAGCCCGGCCCAGCTGCACCCCCCACCTCCGCCGCCGCCGCCACCCTCCGGCGGCCCGCGTCGCCGCTGCGCCGTACGGTCGTGACAGGTGACGGCGAACTGGCCCTCCGCGGCGTTCCAGGCCACCAAGAAACGCAGCTGGTGTCGCTCGGGCTCCCGGAAGAGGTCCTCGCGCAGCGGCACCCAGCCTTCCAGGCTGTCGGGCTGTTCGCAAGCCATGGCCGCAGCGGACCCCCAGACCCGGCTGGGCCGCGACATTTTTCGCGAGCCGATACAGCTCTCAGCGGCGCAACTGTTCCCGCCCCCTTTCTCTGATTGGCTGTCTGAGGGAGGACGCCTCGGGTTGTTTAAGTGAGAGCCAATGAAAAGTATTTGGGGAGGAGGTGGGACCGGGTCTCCCTTTTACCCCCAGTTAACCTTGAACTCACTAAGTAAACCAGGCTGGCCTTGAACTTTTGGACCGCCAGCCAGGTTTACTGAGTGAGTAAACTACCCCGTCGTGCTCGACAAAGATTTTACTTTTAATCACTTGTGTGTATGGACCGGACGACGTTGCTCCTGGGTACAGGTACCAGAAGAGGGCGTCAAATCCCCTAGCGCTGGATAAGTTTATGCAGCTGTGAGCTGCCTAAGAAACTGGGACCCAAACTGCAGGTGCTCTCTACAAGCAATAAGGGCTCTTAGCCTCAGAGCCATATCTCCAGCCCCTGCCTTAGTTCTCTACACTAAAATGACAATTTCTTTCAGCAGGACCCTGTCAAGGATGTGGCTCCTGCCACAAATATGCTGATTTGAACTCAGCAGTTACTGAGTGCCTCCGGGTGTTAAGAACTGAGTCGCAGACACATTTTTTTTTTTTTGCCACGTTTGCAAGCTTTACTGAGTGTCCGCCGTGTTTTTGGTTATATTGGGGAGGTGGGCAAAGGGGAAATACCTAGATATTTCTGCTTTCCAAGCGTCCTGACTGGCAACTCAGCGTGCTTAAATATAATCTATTCCAGGTTTATCTCGACAGCAAGGAAACTGAGACCTACAAAGGGGAGCTTATCTACTATACATCTCCACTAGGGCTAAGCAAGACCTTTTCAGTACTGAAAACCTGCCTTCTGGGGTGCTGTAACAAGCCGAAGAAAGTGCTTTGGATAAAAATCATTTCCTCACATGGGCCTGCAAGGCCCCTATAGATGCCTTGTCTTACACCTGCAGTCACCCTAGAATCCAAGAACAGACAGATCCATAAACACCTTTATTATATAAGCAACAGTAAGTCTTATTATTTTTGCTGAGGAAGCTTCACCACCCTTCACAAGTAATTTACTCCACTTGATAACCATCTGTTGGGAAGGACCTGGAGATAAGGGTCAACCTGGCCACACCTTGATCAAGACTGCTGCTGATTACACGGTTTTTTTTAAAGGGGGAGGGGTCTTTGTCAGCTGGACTCTATATAGAGCCTTGATGCTGAATGCCAAATTTTGACCTTCCTTCAGATTCAAACTGGAATCTTTGTCCTCCTTGTTTTTGATGCATTGCCCTTCGCCACATCATCAGCCCTCCTAGGTCTTCTTTAGCTTGCTAGCTGCAGAAGCCTTCATAATCATACGAGCCAATTCCTCAAAATAAATTTCTCAATTATATAAACATCCTGTAGGTTTGTTTCCTAAAGAACCTAGATGTTAATACAGTGTGTGTGTGCGTGTGTGTGTGTGTACCTGCATTGGAATGATATTTTATATTTTTCCATTTACTATGTATTTAAATATATCATGGGCACATCCACATTAAAGAAATGCAGGCATGAGGCTAAGTGTATGTGACCCGGCGGTAAAGACGTGCTTAGCATGAACCCTGGGTCCCAAAACAGAAGGCACCTGTGTCATTGTTTAAGACTTGCAAATATTGAGTTTGCTATGTCACAATTACCTAATGAATCATAAATTGATTAAAAATAAATTAATTTCCAGTTTCTGCTCATCTAAACAAAGGTATATGGGACTTAAGGTAGCTCAGTGGTATGGCTTATGCTAAGTACACTTCAGCCCCACACCAAAAACTAAAAACATAGCAGTACGAAGTGAGGAATAGCTTGTCTGTCCTTCTTGATGCATTTTAAAAAAAAAACAACTTTTTGTTTTGTCTGTTTGGGTCTTTTCACATATCCCTGGCTGTCCTTAAACTTTAGTGATCCTCCTGCCTCAGTCTCCCAAGTTCCCAGATTACAAGTGGCAAGAGCCACCAACTCCAGATAATTTTTTTCATTTTGTTTCTAATATTTTTGGATATACTGAAGTAATGGCATTTTGAAACAGCCCAAACAATAAATACAAAATACCCAGATCAAATAACCACATACAGACTTTCAAAGGAAATCATTCTTCCCGTAGTCTCAAACTCTGCATACATCTTGACAAACTTCTATAGACTCAGAATGGCCGTTCCGAAGGCATGGAGTTCCGCTTAGGCTCTTCCCCTTTCACTACCAATTACATGCTTATGCATACCCACCACAGCAAAAGAAGAGTGTGACGGATTCAGAACGAGAAAGACAATCAGCTATAGCCTCTGCCATGACTCGAGTGTTCTTTTGCCTGTGTCCCGTCCTTCATCATCACCTAATGGTACTCAAGGGAAAGGATTTGTTTAGAGCCTGAGTCACACTTCTTGAGCCTCTCAAATGATTGGGGGGGGAAAATTAAGGCCTGAATAGAAAAAAAAATTCTATCTGGGATAGAGGCAAGGGGACAGACTCCGGAGGGAAATGTCAGATTGGAGAAGGTAGGCCATGCTTCCTCCATCCTATGCCCTTCTACCTATGCCCCCAATCCTGTGCCTCCTCCACTCCTGTCCCCCCTCCACCCCATGACCTTTCCACTTGAGGCCCCTTCTTCCCCAGAGATGGGTCCTCAAAAGGCCCCTTCAGGGAGCTATGCTTGCTCCTGCTGGAGAGAGAGCTCCCGAAAGAAGATGAGCTGTGTTGGTGGGGGTGGGGAGACTCATTGCGACCACTTGCATCTTACGGTTTGCCAGGAGCAAAGATGGGACCAACAGAAGAGAGCGACAGCAAGGAGTGACCTAGTTCCTGTTCCCAAATGCCACCTCCACAAAGGAGGAGAACTCATTGCGGGTGGGATACCAGACAACTTTGGAGAGGAATAGAGCAGACTTTTGGGGAGAGAAGGGCTGTCTTCCTGGTTGTGTGGGTCTTCAGGGGAGGGCCCTTCACAACGGGTTTCTCTCGATGTGAGAGAGTTGTAGCTGAGAGACAGGCCCCACCGCCGAGTCAGCATCTGTTGTGACAGCCACTCAAACAGCCAGCCAGTCACCTTTACCCCCCCCCCCGCTCTCACATCCAGCCCTCTGCTCTCAGTGTGGGGAGGAGAGGCCCATCTCACTCTCTCCTGAGACAGGAATCCTGCTAAAGAGGACCAAGCTACAGAAGATGTTGATGCTCCATAAACTAGGTTTGACCTTTGAATAAATATCTAGAACTGGATGCTCAGTTGCTGACTTTGAAGCGACTTAAGAGCGTGTCACCTGCTGTGTAGTGGTGGTGCACGCCTTTAATCTCAGCACTCGGGAGGCAGAGGCAGGCGAATCTCTGTGAGTTCGAGGCCAGCCTGGTCTACAAGAACTAGTTCCAGGACAGGTTTCAAAACCACAGAGAAACCCTGTCTTGAAAAACCAAAAAAAAAAAAAAAAAAAGAAACAAAGAAAGAAAGAAAAAAGAAAAGAAATCACAGGCTTTACTAGATATTCATTCAGAGAGAGGGAACACTTCCCACCTTCCCACACTGCAAAGGATGATGGGAAAGACAAGCTGCCTTTGATTGTCTCCAGAGCTGTTTACACAAAATACTATGAGAAAACCCTGGTGGGAGGCACACAGCCCCAGGACTGTCAGGCATTTCCATTCTGGTCTGGCCATAGCAACTCTAGCCCTCTACACGTGATCCACCATCCGATCCGCCTTCTGAGTCCTGGGTCTCCACCCCCACAGTAAATGAAGTCCTTCAGAGCACAGCATGTGACCTTGGTGACTGGTGACACTGGAGTGGTAAGAAGTGACAGGTCTATATTTGGACTGTCACTCATGGCAGGCTATTTGTGGTGGGAGCTAGCTCATATTACCATCCAGCTTTGGCACCCCACTTCGCAGGGTGGACTAGGCAAGGCCAGCCTGCAGAGCAGGCAGAGGTCACCAGGAAGGGAAGCTGGCTGAGCAGAGATACAGTTTTCCAGCAGAAACCTAGGACCTCGGAGTTAAAGGACGCCTGCATGGGCCCTTAAATGAGCAGGCAAGTTTGGGGATAATTATATGTTGTAATGTAAACTGTATTATCTCCCTGTATTAACACAGTTGCTGTGTTAATGCACCATCTTTCCTTTAGCTGGGAAGGGCTACCATAGGACGCTACAAAACTGCACCAGACAGTGGCAATGTTTTCCATGCCTTCTTGAATCTGCAAGGATTCACATTGCCTGAAGATGGTAACAGGCATGAAAAGTCTTTTAAAACCTGGGAGAAGCTGACGATTCTTGGCCGGTGTCTGTCAGGTGTTAGGTGTCAGGTGCAGGGCCCATTTGCTTGAACGCTCTGGAGCTCTAGACACAGAGCTGGCTATGGTATTGTGTTGATAAATACTTTTAAATTGGAATCTACCAGTGCCTTCTCAAAAATCGTGATTTCCATGCTTTGATTCAAACATTGATGTTTTCTGCGTGAGCTGTAGGCAGCCTGTCCTTGAGGAAAGCTTGGGATCTGCGGCTGGGTCTGGGAAACTGATCAGAACCACCTTTGCCATACTATACAGCTAACACTGAAAGGCAAATTTTCTTTAGCTGAACTTGGGGAGTCACTAGGAGCTGTGCAGACGAGTATTTATAATTACATGCAGGACGATGTCCCTCCCGTTACGGTCTCACCTCTAGGGAGTTATTTTCAGTAGATTCTCAGATGAGCCCAGGCTCCCTAGAAGGAAAAAAAAGCAAGTAGATTTTTTTTCCAATTAAATCATCTAAGACACATCTTACACATAAGGCTTAAGCAAATGTCTTCTTTTTATTTTTTTTTCTCTGTGGCTTTGGAGCCTGCGCTGGAACTAGCTCTTGTAGACCAGGCTGGTCTCAAACTCACAGAGATCTGCCTGCCTCTGCCTCCCGAGTGCTGGGATTAAAGGCGTGTGTCACCACCGCCCGGCTGTCTTCTTTTTAAAGAGATTTTTCAGTGATGTGTTTATGTATGTGTGCATGTAGATATGTGTACATGAGTGGAGGTCAAAGGTGTCAGAACCTGGTCGAGTTGGAGTCCCAGGCAGTTGAGAGTGGCCTGGTGTGTGTGGTAGGGATCAAACCTGGATCCTCTGCAAGAGGAGCAAGCACGATTAACAGCTGAGCCAGCGCTCCAGCCCACATGCAGAGAGGTGAAGAGTCTCCAATACTATGTGCAGTATAGACTGTTTATTGGTTTATTGCTGTATAGGTTTATTGCTTCACTACCCTATTTCAGACATTATAAAATGGTAATTTGTGGTCAGTGCCCCCCATTCTGACTCCATTAGGAAACTTAAGAGCGCAGGAGCTGAGGGGACTTGTGTGCTGGGGGTTGTGCTGCGGGATTCGTGCTTCACTGCTGAGCATGCAGACCAGATGACATTCACACTCAGAGAGCAGATGCTGGCATGGAAGGCTGTGCTCTTATTAGCTTGTGTGTTGAAGGACTGCCGGTCTTGTTGGACTCTTCTCCACGCCTTGATGTGGTACATTGAGCTCCATCTT
>JAQHUG010000239.1:30957-51930 GCA_028555095.1 Dicrostonyx torquatus | reverse complement strand
TGTACATAATAAATAAATAAATAAATAAATCTTAAAAAAAAAAAAAGAGCTAGTTCCAGGACAGCTAGGACTGCTACACAGAGAAACCCTGTCTCAAGGGGGTGGGGGGAGGGGAATCATAGCAGGGACGTGGCAACAGGTACAGTAGCTGGAGCAGGAGACTAAGGGCTCGTATCTTAAACTGCAAGTGCAGAGAGAGAACGTGTGTGACACACTTCCTCCAACAAGGCTACACCTTCTGAAAACTCTTCAAACAGGGTTACCAACTGGGGACCAATCATTCAAATGCCCTAGACTATGTGGAACATTTATTACTCAAACCACCACACCCCAGGAATATCTGAAAGGGTGCCCAGGTACGTGCATTGCTGTGGTGTTTGTCCACAGCTCTAGATAAAATGGCCAGGCCAGAGCCTAATGGTTGGTCCTGTCTCCTTTCTCCTGCGCTTAGCCCCCTCTCCCCCGACTATAAAAAGTGAGGCCATCAGAAGCTGTGAAGAGGCTGTGCTGATTTGCTGGGAGTCTGGGAACCTGAATCCTGTGGACTCCTACACAGTGGAGCTGATCCAGGCAGAGACGCCGGAAGCCTCAGGGGTAACTGAGTGAGTATGGGGGCCTTTGCTGGGTACTAAAGCCTGTGAAGTGTGGGGGAAAGGTCACAATTTGTGACACACAGCAATCTTAGTTAGGTTATTTAAGGTGCCCAAGAAGTAGCTAGAATACTATTGATCATGAATGAGGAATACAAGAGGCAAAACCCCGTGTTAGGTTTTTTTTTTTTTCTTTTCAAAGGGTGGGGAGGGTAGTTTCTGTTTGTTTTGTTTTGATTTTTTGTTTTTTGAGACAGGGTTTTTCTGTGTAGTCCTGGTTGTCCTGGAATTCACTTTGTAGACCCAAGTTGGCTTTGAACTCACAGAGATCCACTTGCCTCTGCCTCCAAGTGCTGGGATCAAAAGCATGTGCCACTACCACCTGGCTCTGGACGGATAATTAAGGGCACATGGGGTAAGTGTGCTTGCTGTGCAAGTAGGTGTGTCCGAGTTAGGATCCCCATCACCTGTGTCGAGAACTGGGCGTGGCTCCTCACCTGTAACCCCAGTGCTGTAGTGGGCGGAGACAGGAGGAACACTGGGGGCTTACTGGCTGCTAGCCTAGCTCCAGGATCAGTGAGAGACCCATCTCAAAGGAAAAAGGCAGAAAGTGACAGAGAAGAACACTCCATGCCCTCCTCTGCCCTATGTGTGTACACATGGGTACAGAACCTACACATACCTATATGTGCACAGACTGCACACATGAGCACACTCAAGCACACATGTGCACATGCACACATACACACAGTCTAATTAAAACTTAATCTTTAGGCCAACCATAGTGGCATATACTGTAAACTAAGAACTTGAGAGGTTAAGGCAGAAAGCGTTGTCAAGAGATGGCCTGTGCTATAGAGTAAGACCTTATCTCAAGAAACAACAATAAAAACAAAACAATCACTGGGTGGTGGTGGTGCATGCCTTTAATCCCAGCACTTGGGAGGCTGAGGAGGCAGGCAGATCTCTAAATTCAAGGCCAGGGTGGTCTACTAGAGTGAGCAGTCGGGGACACATAGATTCCCACCCCCTCTCAAAAAACCAAAATAAACAACCCCTCAAAACAAGCAAAACAATATACCTATAATTCCAGAAGGTGGAGGCAGGAGGATCAGGAGTTCAAAGATCATTCTTATCTATAAAGCAAATTCAAGCCAAGCACGTGTTTGAGAGCCTGCCTTTAAAAAAAAAAATTCCTTTTTGTTCCTGTACCAAGTATCAAGCACTGAGGACCTTAGAAAACTAGAAAAACCAACCATTTCTTGCCCTATGGAGCTTACAGTCTGAAGCAGAATGCGTCAGATGGGAGAAACGCAAATCAAATAATCCCTCACTAGCTCTGAATAGGGTATACTAGGATTTTCTTTATTAAAAAGGGAAACTCAGGATCACAGCAAGGAAACAGGAGAGGAGGTCCAACATCCAGGTGTGAAGAGACCAAGAGGGTGGTCCTGCTGGCCTTTTGGTACCCCAAAGCCACGCCCCATCTGGTGCAGCCTCTCAAAGGCCATTGGCTGAAGGAAGTTCCCCATTACATCCCCCTTTTGTCTAAATAAGAGAGTTCCAAACCCAATATAAAACTATATACAATAAGAACAGACATCAAGTATAAAAATTAGAATTACAACCAGCATAAACAATAAACAAGGAGCATATAATGTTAATAATTATTCTATCCTAAGGAGTCTAAATCTCGTATTAGAAATGGCTTGGCTAAATCATAAGAGGAAAGTAACTACGACTATCTAATCTTCAACCCCATCCCTGAAAAAGGAGATAATATTACTTGAGCAGGTAGGAAGTGTAACCAAACAGCTTCCAAAATATGCAGTAGATGATGGAGAAAACCGACTACCTGGGCGATCAGCCAAAGTTTTATTTGCAATGTTGAAACAACCAAGTTTGGATAAGGTCTAGAGTAACTGACAGGAAAAAATTTAAAACTATCCTACCCTGTCTTGGCAAGGTTTGACAGTCTTTTTTTTTTTTTTTTTTTTTGGATCCTGCTTGTCCAATCCGGACACTGTGCACTTTGTCAGTGGTCAAGGCAGGGGCAGTTGTCTTTTTTTTTTTTTTTCCTCAAAGGCCAGTTTTGCCAAGAAGAAAGCAAACTCCAAGTGGAGTGTCTTTGGTGTTCAACATTCTCTCGGGAATAGATCAATGCTGACAGGAGTGATTGTGTCTCATGTCAATGGAACCCTAAGTTATTTAAATGGCATGGGAGGAAAATAAGTACAAGCAAACCAATAAGCTACTTGTAAAACACACAGTTCCAAGAAAGAAATACAATGGAGAGAGCGCCAGGAGAGGCGGGGCCTGCTTTTTTGATAGATGTTTAAACTGAGTGAGCCAGATGTTTTGGGGAGAGAAGGGCTTCACGGGCATGACCTTGGAGACAGGGGTGGGCTGGACACGCCGCAGGACTGGGATTAATGTGACTGAATAGGGAGTGAGGAAGAAGGGCACAGGAACGACAAAGGAGACCCAATGTATAGAGTACAAAGGCTACAGAAGGCTGTCTGGAGAATGGGAGGCCTTCCCATGTCCATGAGGATGGGATATGGTGGCCACCAGGGTCTATGGGTCCCAAGAGCCTATAGCAAGGCACCACACAGGAAGTCTGGCTGCTTCTGGATTTATAGCCAGGCCATTCTAAAGCTTGCAGATCAAGGGATCATCCAGCTGGGCAGCCCAGCCCCTGGCATGGAGTCTAGTGGAGCTTGGCTCTGGAGAGCAGCACCAAGCTGCACCAAGAGAATGGAGAAGGGTTAAGGGCAGCTTTTAGGGAAGCAAAGTATTTATTTATTTATTTATTTATTTATTTATTTAACAGCCTAACCTCAGCCTCCCCTCTCTTCTCTCCTCCCACTCCCTCCCCCCTCCTCCTCTATGCTCCCCCTCAATCCACCCCTCCTCCATAATCACTCAGAAAGGGAGGTAAAGTCTAATGCTGGCCTTGTATGGGATCCTATGTAAGAAAGCATGAGCTCACTGTGGACCGTAGCTCACATGGGGCAGAATGCAGACTGCTTCCCACAGGAAGAATTGCATAAACAGTGATGAGCAAACACACTTGAAAGCAAGGACATGAAGCATGCCCACATTATCTCTGCGGGAAAGGCAAAGGCCTGGGAGGAATATTCTTGGCTCTTTGCACATGACCACAGATGATGATGTATTCCCTTGCTGCGCTTGCATTTGCTTAAGCGGACTGTAAGCGTCACCTCATGTTTTGCTTGCTTTGTTTGCACTGCTCTCGAGCTCCCATGTGTGGAGTCCCCTGGCTACCCCACACAGATCTTTGGCATTTTCCTTCAATCTGTGGAAACTAAGCATCACTGGCCGGGGATGATTGACAGCTATGGAGTCTAACATGAATCCTGTTTATCTGTTCCTGCCAGGATCTATGTGCCTATAACCACATCAAAGCTGACCTTTGTTCTCTACTTCTGGAGACAGTCAGAAGTCAGGGGAGGGGTCCGGTGGTTCTGACCACCACAGTGATTCAGGCTTCTATCACTTTTTATAATAACCCGGGACCTTGGGCCAACCCATAATGATGGAGCCCTCAGAGGACCGGTCAGCAGTTTGGGTGCTCACTCTCCCAGAACAGACTGACTCAGATGTCCTGTCTCTGAAGGGAAGGCTATAGCTTCTCCACAGACAGTGGCTCTTTCTTCCTCCATCTCTCACCCCATACCAACAACCCCTCGCTCCTCATCTTCTGCTTTATACTTTCTCCTTGCCACGGGACCCCTGCGTGTGTGTCCTCTGTGCGGGAGATTGTTCTATCCCCTTTGCCACGGGACCCCTGCGTGTGTGTCTCCTGTGCGGGAGACTGTTCTATCCCCTTTGCCACGGGACCCCTGTGCGGGAGATTGTTCTATCCCCTGTGTCACGGGACCCCTGCATGTGTGTCCTCTGTGCGGGAGACTGTTCTATCCCCTTTGCCACGGGACCCCTGCGCATGTGTCCTCTGTGCGGGAGACTGTTCTACCCCCTTTGCCACGGGACCCCTGCGCGTGTGTCCTCTGTGCGGGAGACTGTTCTACCCCCTTTGGTACAGGACCCCTGCGCATGTGTCCTCTGTGCGGGAGACTGTTCTACCCCCTTTGGTACAGGACCCCTGCGCGTGTGTCCTCTGTGCGGGAGACTGTTCTACCCCCTCTCACCTCTTTTAGTCACTCTTCAGAGCTCAATTTGAAAGCCACATTGTCACACACCACAGGCTTGTCATGAATACCATGGTGGTCTCTAGAGAAAGGCCTCTCCTCCCATACATACCGCAGGTTCCCCAGGGATGGGGATTGAGTTCAGTTTCCCCCAAGACATAGATAGCACCTGGCACGGAAGACATTTTGCTAATATCTATTGAACAAACATGCAGACGTTCATGGCCCAGAGCTGCAGCCTCTGACATGGCGTCCTGTCCTTGGCTAGGTAAACTGTCACATTTGTACATGAGTACCATCCTGAAGACTCTGCTTGTCCATTGAGCTGAAATCCAGATGGGACTATTATGAGCTTGTACGCCCTACGGTCCACCTGAAATAGATTGGATTAGCCTCCATGGCAGTTGTTTTTAACAAGGTTGTCTGGTCATAGACATATACTGGCAGGCTTCTATGGGTCCAGCACTGTTCTGTTCCTGCCCTCAGGAGGTCATAACCCCTAACAGCCAGAGACAGGCACAGGGTGCATACTCCACAATGTTCCAGTACACACTTTGAGCACAGTGCTAGGTCCTCGAGGAACCTGGCTGAGGAGCTTGGAAGGGTGACAGCCAGAGACTGGCAAGCCAACTGAACCGTGGGAGCCTGCTCTGGGAGCCGACACTCCTGGCTGTGCTGCTGTGGGCTAGAGGGAGCACAGTGTGTGTGAGAGGGATGGCTGGTGCTTGGGCTCATGCTGAGGGTCGCTCTGCTTCTGCACACAGGTCTGTTGTAGGCATCCCAAACTGTGAGTCCCTGATCCAGCTGCAGCCTGGACACAGCTACACGATCTACGTCCGAGCCCTCAATGTCGGGGGCACCAGTGCCAGGAGTGAGCCTGTGACAGTGTACACCACAGGTCTGTGCCCCAGCCACATACTTTTGGGACCCAAAATTAGCCACTGTGTTATAGACTCAGTACTGCCAAGAGTGCACCAGATAAAAAAAAAAAAAACTATCCACACTGTAGACAGATCAGGCATTGAAGGGGCTTCTGGGTCATCAAAGCCCTTGCTCTCCGTTTATAGATGAAGGCCTAAACTCCAAAGAACTCGGGTTGGCTGAGAAAGTGCTAGAACTCCATGCCCCTCAGGTACCAGAGGCTGAGCCCCTGGATCTGGGTGGCCTATATACTTCTTATCTCACTTTTTTGGTTTGGTTGGTTGGTTGGTTTTGTTTTGTGTGAGATAGGGTCTTACTCTGTAGCTTAGGCTGGTCTAGAAGCAAAATGTAGCCACGCTGACCTAGAACTCAAGGTGATCCTCCTGCCTCAGCCTCTCCAGGGCTGAGCATTACAGATGTTAGCCACCACACCTGGTTTGGAAGAGGGTTTTTATGACATTCTCGAGATCTCCAAGTAGCCATGGCCGCCTGCCTATTCCTGCTGTCAGACCAAGCCCCTCCGCAGTTAGCAGCCAACTGAGTCTCCACCAGTCAGCCTCCTCCCTGCCTCTATGCTCTAACCATACTGCGTGCTGACATCCCTTCTCATCTGCCTTCATTGTGCCAGAGAACTGGCATGCCCCATGTCCAAGTCCTGAGTGAGCAGAGACCTCAATAGGAACATCTATAGCCCTATGACGGGCAGCGCTACAGTTCTACAATGAGTTTTGCTGAGACCGGCCTCATAGAGCTTGAACTGGACTCAGTTCAAGCCGGCTGAGTGGGTAGCCCTCAGGTGAGCAGCGGAAACAGAGCTGAGCCAGCGTTCAGGACGAATTTCCCTCGACTGAGATCTTTCACAGAAGCACACTGTGTCTCTTTGTCCCCATTTCCATTGGCAGGGGAGGTCCTTGAGTAACCCACATTCCTATTCCTGCCACACAGACAGGAAAAGCAAGCTGGGTGTTATGAAATAACAGATGCTTGCTCTAAACAAACCAGCAGTGACACAGAGGGCAAAGGACAGCCAGCTTTATTTTCCTTCTTTTTCAAACGGCAAAGGGTTGAACCTTGGCTCATACCCAGCATACAAGAGGTTGAGGCAGGAGGATTGCTACAAGTTCAAAGCCAGTTTGTGTGAAAGAATGGTTTAAAAAAAAATACAACAAAACCCAAATTCCCTCAGTTTTTTCTTTCTTTTTTTGCTGTCTTTGGCAAGGTTAGAAATTCTTACTCAGGTACACACACTCACAGCCTGCAAATTAAGACAGGCGAGAAGTTCAGTCTGAGCTCTATCATTTGCCAGCCTATTTCTTGACCACCTGTGCCTCAGTTTCCTCATCTACAAAATGAAGACAGTCTCAGTATAGCCCTGAGCACTAAGGGAGATTAAATGTGCAAACCGCTGCAGGGCACTGAAGGTTCAAGTCCAGCCATCCCTGTCCGCAGGTTGCTCAGCCTGCCGGAGGCGAGCGTCTGGGCATCCCTCTGGAAGGAGCCCATGTGATTCAGTAATATCGCCAGGCCATGTTGGAGAAGTCCTGCAATGACAGGCTGGGGCTTCTCGATGTTCCCTCCCTCCACAGGAAGCTACTTCCAGCTGAACAAGGACAGCTGCCATCCCTGGCTGACCATTTCTGAAGACGGGTTCACAGTGGTTCGGAGTGAGAAGAAAACCTTCAGAAGGGAGCTGCCGCCCAGCAAGACCCAGTTTACCAGGTATCGGACTGGCCACCTGGTGGAGCGTTCGGGGAACTTACCTAAAGCCACTGTTATTCAGAGGAAGTTGGATTATGGCAAAAAGCTTGCATCTATTGGGAAGGGACCCAGAAAAGGGGAAGACTCCTCTGCAGCGGAGATCCCAGGCTGTAGGGACTGTGGGACATGGCCAGGATGTCAGGTCACATGGCACAGGGACAGAAACTAAGCTCTAAGCACTTCCCTTGTTGCTCTAAAGGGTTCCTCTTAGATCAGTGATTCTTAACCCGTGAATCACAACCCCTTTGGGGGGGAGGGGGTGTCAAATGACCCTTTCACAGGGGTCACCTAAGACCATCCTGAATATCAGATATTTACATTATGATTCATAACAGTGTTAAAATTGCAGTTATGAAGTAGCAATGAAAATAATTTTATGGTTGGGGTTGCAGCATTGAGAAGGTTGAGAACCACTGCCTTAGGTCTTGTCTTCACAGTCCTGGCAGGAGTTCACTGGGCAAAGCAAGCATGCATGGCCGAGCTGAAGGGAAGGGACCCAGCACAGTGGGTCCTTTGTAGCTTCTTAATGAGATTTATGAATATTTATAAGGCAGCCACCGGTGACCCTTTTCCCTCCCCAGTCAAGGTGAACCAGATCTCCTCTAGAGAGAATTTTTCCAAGCCTCTAGAAAAGCCAAGAGAAGTCACAACCATGATGCAAGTGACACGTGACATCAGGTTTCCTAAGGATGCAGCCCCTTTGTGAGTGCATGTACGACAGTTGGAGAAGCATCCCGGTCGTTAGGTCGTTAGCTTCTCCTGTAGCAGGAAGAACTGCAGCTCAGAGGTGTTTACCATTCTGCCCCCTCCCCCCCCACCCCTGAGACAGGAGAGAAGCCCTGGTCCTCACCTGTTTACCTGCCCCATCACCCTCACACTGTGGTGCTTTAGTCCAAAGTGGTGAAGTCGGCCAGTACTCAGTGGGTGCAGAAAACTGTCTTTGCACTTACACAAAACCCGAGGGTCGTCTGTCGGTCCAACTTGCTCGCTCCTTTTAGAGCTCAGTACATTATGCTGAGCTATTTACCTCTACTGTTCTTCTTTCTCCAAGGAGATATAAGAGGCTTAAAATAGGGGCTACCGTGTAACAGGGAGAAAAACACAACAGAAGGGAAGGGATAGACAACCTCCCAAGGCTGAATCCATCTCCAGGCTTTAAACAGTAAACACAGCCGCTCTACATCCAGGTGGTCAAAAGTAGAGTTCAGAGGAGCTGTTGAGGAAGCCAGGGGCTCGCCCATGGTCAGCAGCAGCTGGAGACACAGCCCCTCGCTGCCAGTTATTTCAGCCCAAGGAGCAGCCCAGACCACAGGCGATGTCAGGATGAGGCAGTATGAAGAAAAACTGGAGTTTTCTAAGAGAAGCCTTCCCTGTAGAGCAAGCATGGGTGGAGAGGCAGCCAGAGATGGTGTAAGAAAACAGTTGTCCGTACTCAGGGAGGTGCAGGTGGACTCTCAAGCGAGTCTCGCTTAAGTGGCTTTTCAACTTATTTTGAGAAAGACTCTCCTGTGGATGTGTGTTGGCAGACTGCTCCTATATTCAGACCCAGCTAGCTCAGTTGGTAGAGCATGGGACACTTGATCCCAGGGTCATAGGTTTGAGCCCCACACTGGCTGCCAATCTGTTAGCGGACTGCTCATTTGGTCCTAGTCACCCAGACCCAAAATAATCACACAAAACTATATTAATTAAAACACTGCTTGGCCTATCAGCTTGTGCGTATTTTTAGCTAGCTCTTACATCTTAAATTAAGCCATCTCTATTAATTTGTGCATCACCACAAGGTCGTGGCCTACCGGAAAGGTTCCAGAGGCATCTGTCTCCTGTGGTGGCTACATGGTTTCTCCCTGACTTCTCCTTCTTTCTCCCAGCATTCAGTTTAGTTCTCCCCAGCTCTACTCTGCCCTGTCACAGGCCAAAGCAGCTTCTTTATTAATCAATGATAATAAAGCATATTCATAGCATACAGGGGGGAATCCCACATCAGATGTGGAATGCCTTGAATGTCTCATCTTTGTCCCTGCTTCCCAAGCGCTGGGAAGATAGGTGGGAAGCCACCATTCCTGATTCTAGAAAATGCTTTTTGACTATCCTTCTTTGCGGGTTCTGCTTTGGGAGTGTTCTGTGGGGGCCCAGCTGAGTTAGAGAGCCCCATTTTAGTCTCCGACTCCAGTGTAGCTGTTGCTCTGTGAATGGCTGTGCTTTGTGCCAGGGTGGAGAGAAGATCCCGTCTGTGCCCTCTGCTGGGACTCACGCATGAGTCAGACACGCCTATGAAAGACAAGGCAGAGGTACACAAGGCATTGCTGGAGCCTGTCCTATGTGCTTTCCATGGCTGTCACCATGACCAAAAGAAGAAAGGGCTTATTTATCTTACAACAACCTCAGATGTCTTTGGGAGCCATCCACCTTGTTTTTGATGGTCTCTTACTGGACTGGGGCTCAGCTAGTAGGCTAGGTCAGTGAGCCCAGGAATCTGCCACACCACCATACCAGCTTTGTGTGTGTATGTGTGTTCCTAAGACAGGGCTTCTTTGTGTAACCCTGGCTGTCCTAGAACTCACTCTGTAGGCCAGGCTGACCTCAAACTCACAGAGATCTGCCTGCCTCTGCCTCCCAAGTGCTGGGATTAAAGGCGTGTGCTATCACTGCCCAGCTACTTTATATATGTGTTATTTTGCATGTACAAGTGATTGACTGCATGTATGTCTGTGCATGTGTGCCTCGTACACACAGTCCTAAACAGGGCGTCAGATCCCTGGACCTGGAGTTACAGACTTCTGAGCTGCCACGGGGGTGCTGGGAAACACAGTGATTAAATACTCAAACACTCAAGCCGTCTCTGCAGCTCCTGGGTTTTTCACATTGGCTCTGGGCCTTGAACTCAGGTCTTCATATTTACAAGGCAAGGACTGTACCAAATGAGCTAGCTCCCCAGCCCCTGAATAGTGAGTTTGCTAACCAAAATGAAGATCTGAAAGGCACATACCCCTCTCCGCTCTGGCAGGTGACATCTGCAGTAGGTAGAGAGCGGGGGGTGGGGGTGGGGGTGGGGGTGGGTGGGCTGCCTTCCCAAAGCTTTCCTCAGGCAATCAGACAGGGGCTTAGAGTGGAAGAAAATGATGTCAGTTGGACAAATATTCCCAGTTAGAGGCTGCAAAAGTTTTGGCTAGCACAGGAATCTTGGCACAGATGAGACCTAGATACTTTGGGGGTGCCTATGTGACCCCACTTGCAGTGGAAACCTTCCTCTGTTGAGGACTTTGCACACCAGAATGTCCCTCTGAGCTGGTGGTGACAGTTCCCAGAGGAAGGCTGGGATCAGCTTTGATGACTGGTGAGAATGTGTGATCTTCCTTTTGGGTCACTCTCTAAATCTCTTTCAAAAAAGTTTTCTAGCCTCATTATTATTGTGTGTGACGTGTATGTGTGCGTGCAGACACACATGTATGAGTGCAGACACATGTGTGAGTAGACACATATGAGCACAGACACACATGTATATGAGAACACACATGTATGAGCACAGACATGAGTACAGACACACATGTATGAGTGCAGACATGTGAGTACAGACACAAATGGATGAGCACAGACACATGGATGAATGCAGACGTGTGAGCACGGACACACATGGATGAGCACAGACACATGGATGAGTGCAGATACATGTGTGAGCACAGAGACACGTGGATGAGTGCAGACACACATGTGTGAGCACAGACACACACATGCCGTGGGAGGGGGTCGGAGGACAACACCGTGGAGTTGACGCTCTCCTTCCGATCTGGGGTGGAAGGCAGGCTGCCAGGCTTACACTGCACACCTTCACACCAGCCCAACCTCTGCAGTCCTGACACCCCTAGCATAAAGGCTACCTGAGAGATCCCAAATCAATGGCTGGTCAGTCATGAACTTCAAGCCTATGCAGATACTTCATTCCCTCCATCTTATAATGAATCTACCTCCATTACTAGAAATGCCTGAGCCATTTTTAAGAGGCAACAGAACTGGTTCTGTGGGTTTCATCTCATCCATTACCAGGTGCTGTAATATTTCAATCTTCAGCATTAGCTACAGCTGTGGCACCCCAAATGAAACATGTTCCCACCTTTTGATGGAACCCTGAGTCTTGTGCCTGCTACCCAAGCTAACACCCTGTTCCAGCCCACGCTTCTGCTTTCTAAAACCAGGTGTGTTGCTGTCATTGGAAATCTAATTCCAGTCCGAGGACGCCATTACTGGGAGGTGGAGGTCGATGAGCGTTTGGACTACACGATTGGTGTGGCCTGTGAAGATGTCCCTAAGCAGGAAGACCTGGGGGCGAACTGCTGGTCCTGGTGCATGAGACACACGTTTGCCTCCACAAGGTAAAGTCACACCCAAAGTGAGAGTCTGAAAGACGCAGGTTTACTAATAGTAATCAAGGTTTACTAACAGTAATCAAGGTTTCCTAATAGTAATCAAGGCGCTCGCTCGCTTAGAGAAGTCACAGGTCTTCCATGAGCTGCCACCCACTCCTAAAAGAGAACCAACAGCTACGGCTCATGCTGTGCTCTTTGGTACCAACAGTGTCCTATACAGGTTTCTTTTCTCCCCTTGAATCAGGGTCTCACTGTGTAGTCCTGACTTGCTTGGAACCCACTCTGAAGACCAGGCTGGCCTTGAACTCAGAGAGTCACCTGCCTCTGCCTCCCAAGTGCTGGGACTAAAGGTGTGCTCCACCATGCCTGGCCCATACTGTCCTATACTTTTACAGTGTGAGCAAAGGCCACTGCCACGGCAGCTGGATAATCTATCCAGTATGGGTGATTAGAGCGTGGCTTACAACCTGGGCAGTTTGGCTCCGCGAGTGCATCTTAACCACTGGTTGGTTTTTCATTTATGCTCCGCTCCCACATTCCAAGTTTCCAGCTGCTGAGGAAGCCCAATGTCATCTTCAGTTGGTGTGGCTAATAGTTCCTAAGGCCAAGGCTTCTGTAGCCGAGCACTGTGTAGAGCAGATCTGCATGGAATGGTTGGTTCCATGTGGACGGAGGAAAAAAAGGTTCCCGAGTCCTGGCCAATTGCTTGGACTGACAAAGCCAAGGCAGCCACCTTCCTTCACTTGAAAACTTGCAAAACGAAACACACACACATGCCCCCAAGTCCCCACCACTTTCTAAGCATGTCTTTTAAGATGCAGCCTCAGGCTGCCTTTAATCTCAGCACTCAGGAGGCAGATGCAGGTAGATCTCCGAGTTTGAGGCCAGCCTGGTCTACAGAGTGAGTTCCAGGACAGCCAGGGCTACACAGAGAGACCTGTAGAGGATTAGGACAAGGCCTCCATTAGACTCATACTTTTGGTTCATGGTCTTGAGTCTATTGGTAGAGAGAAGGAAGGGACTCATTTGCTGTCTGGTAGCTGCTTAGTTTAAAGGCGTAAGAAGGTGAAGGAGATGGAGCCTAGCTAGCTCACTGACACTTAAGTGTTGATCTAGGAGTCTGAATCAACATTGCGGAAAATCACGGCTCTTCAGATGTCTATGTCCTGTGACTAGGTTTGATTTTGGCCACTTTCCAAAGTACACAGGTTACATAAAAAGTGTACAGGCAGTGTTCAGAACTCACCTGTGACAGTCAGGTGACCACAGCTCCTGCTCAGGTGCAAGTTTAAGAACTGGATGTCATGGAGTCCTGGCTCAGGTTATAAAGTCTGTTTCTCATGAAGGCCCACAGGGCGGCCGTTTCAAATGTCTTTACTCCAAATGAGTCACACACTGGCTTCAAATTTCCTCTTTCTGCACAATTCTGATGCAGTGGAAGTTCATGGTTCTGTATAAGAGCTTTTTAGGTGCAGAACTGACTCAAGAAGAAAGTCTGAAACTGTTTTACGACAAATGTTAGCAAAAGTAGTTTGGAAATGTCATGTTACTTGGTAGTCAGGGATTACAAGGGACAAAATTGTAGGAGTATAAATCAAGTCAGTACAAAACACTCTGCAAGCAGCTCCCTGTAGTTCCCAAAGCTTTGTTGTATCAACATTGAATTTTCAGGCACCGGTATGAATTTCTGCACGACAGGACAACTCCAGACATAAGAATCACAGTTGCCCCAAAGAAGATCGGCATCCTGCTAGACTATGAAGGCGCCAAGCTGTCGTTTTTCAACGTGGACATTGCTCAACACCTGTACACATTCAACTGTCAGCTCCACCAATTCGTGCACCCCTGTTTTTCTTTGGAAAAGTCTGGAAGCCTAAAGATCCGCAATGGCATCTCAATGCCAAAGCATGTCACCTTTTTTTAGGTCCTTCTGATGTTGTTTCAAGTCTTTCTGTCCTCTTCCTCAGCCACCCTCAATTTTCTGGCTGAACTTGGTATTCAAGTTTCCTGCAGCCAGCACAAGCCACAGTTCACGCTAGTGTCTGGTAGATGGGGTAGAAGGTGTGCTGGGCCCATTTCACCCAATAATGGACTCATCCTGGGTGCTGCTCCCTGTGTGACGCCAGGGGAGCCATTATCAGACCAGGCTGTCAGAGAAGGGTGTAATTATTCAGCCACAGATAAGGCTGCACTTCCGGGTTCTAAAGGCAGGCACGTGCGGACAGGACCTCGGGCACAAAGGGCCCCATATGAGCACATGTGTGGTTATATCCACGTATGACTCAGCTAAACCCTGTGTGCATGCCTGAGTCACCCATCATCTGCGTCATCAGTGTGACGTGGTCACACCAACCCACTGTGTGCATGTGCTAGGCAGCTTTTAAAAGGTGGATGCGCCATTTCTCTCTCTCTCTCTGCACATCGACCCCCAGGCCTGTATGCACTCCCTCTAATAAACTCCTAAGCAGGTTTGTTGGTGTTCTGTGTCTCCTTCTCACTTGCGCCAGGTAATTTCAAAGGGGTCAGACTCTGAACTCAAAGGGCTCTTGTGGGCTTGAACTGCACTTGTCTGTGGACATGTAAAGTATTTTGAGTCTTCTAAGCCTATAGACATAAGGATAGGGTCAGGAAGTCAGTTATAAATTATAATTTATAAGGGTCAAGGCTTCAGCAGCCCCTGCACATTTGTGACATTTCATTGTAGGTATTGTCACAAAATGTACGCAGCTAGACTGGACACCAACAATTGGGCCTGACTGCTATTTTGTACCTACTCTGCTGTAATCTTATAGACCAGTTTCCCTTTAAACCAAGGGAAAGTCGTGTTTGTCTCGCAGGGATGTGAGGCGTCCCGACAAAGCTAAGTGCCAAGTAACAAATGACATACGGTATAGTTATGGTGTTTCACCGGCCCACCAAAGTCAAAGCTGGGTCCTCGTGACAAGAACACACTCTGGCCAGCAGCTCTCAAGAGCCATTATTGACCGTGGTACCTGGCTCCCCGTCCACATTCCCAATACTTATATATATGTCATAGTCTAGCTTGGGACTCCGGCTGGAGAGCAAGAACTCCTCTTGTAAAACAGGAGACTGTGTTGTGTCCCATGTCCTTTGATGACACCCAACACAGGCAAGCCGTACTCTGACCACCCAGGGTTTAGTTGAAGGGAATTGTCTCTTTACAACTCTGTTTCCTAGTGCACTTAAATTCTAGCACGGTAACAACTCTCATCTCCTTCCGGACTATACTAGTGTGAGCAGCAGCTGAGAATCCTGGTTACCACTTGCGCAGAGAGTTTAACAGCTTCTCTGTGTCCCTGTCTCCCTCTTTGTCACACACATGAGCGCGCGCGCGCGCACACACACACTCACCCCTGCTCTGCCAACCTGGCCTCTTACCTTACACAGCACTGGCTAAAACATTACTGAAATACGCATGTGTATAGTGAACGGTATTCTCTACTGAAATAGAAACCACCGAATGGGAAATGTGGATCACAGACATGGCCAGTTTGGCTTCAGAGTTCTAGTGGGACCCCTGGAATGTGTCACACAGACTACAAACATGGGCAAATGACAGGAACATGACACCTGTTAAGATTTTAAAACTCTTTTAATTTAACAAGACATCTAGATCTTTGACATTTAAAATTTGCTTAAACTACAGGTCAGCCAACTTCAAGAATCACAGTTACTAATTATAAGGAACCTTTGTTTAAGAATGTCATCATGGGGGGCTGGAGAGATGGCTCAGTGGTTAAGAGCATTGCCTGCTCTTCCAAAGGTCCTGAGTTCAATTCCCAGCAACCACATGGTGGCTCACAACCATCTGTAATGGGGTTTGGTGCCCTCTTCTAGCCCGCAGACATACACACAGACAGAATATTGTATACATAATAAACAAATAAATAAAAATAAAAAATAAAATACACACACAGCATAGTGTTGCATACTTTAAAAAAAAAAGAATGTCATCATCTTTTTTTTGTTTGTTTTTTGTTTTTTTGTTTTTTGAGACAGGGTTTCTCTGTAGCTTTGGAGCCTGTCCTGGAACTAGCTCTTGTAGACCAGGCTGGCTTCAAACTCACAGAGATTCACTTGCCTCTGCCTCCCCAGTGCTGGGATTAAAGGCGTGCGCCACCACCACCCAGCTAAGAATGTCATCTTCTTCACGAGGAAAATATTAATCCAAAAATAAGAGAAAATCTGCTGTATTTTGTGATATATCCCAAGTCCTTACAATCCCATGCAGAAGCTGAAGAAACTAAATTTTGACCAAGGGCAAGGCTTACCTCATGTCCATGTTCAGCTCAACCTGCTGATAAATCTGTTAAAAAACAAAACAGAAAAACATTAAAAGAATTTTGGTGTGTGTGTGTGTGTTTGAATGTTCTTTGAGAGATCTCATTATGTAACCCTGGGGGCTTGGAACTTGCTATTTAGACCAGGCTGGCCTTGAACTCCTGCCACCACACCCAGTATAGAAGTATTTTTTTAAAAACAGACCACTATGACCATAACCCTTGAACTGGGCAGATAAATCTGCTCTTCTCCCAGCTTTCCCTGACTCACTGTGTAACTCCCATCACAGTGACAGCCCCCACCCGAACAAGGGGAAAGAGTCTGTAAAGCCTTCACAGGACGGAGGGTGGGGTGGGGGTGGGGGACAGGATGGGACACAGACTGGCAAGCATTTAGTAGCCAGACTATCCGAATGTATCTTTAGCAGCAGAATGAACAAGTAGTTAGGAACGTGGGATATAAAACACTACTGACTTTTGGTAAAATTAAATAGTTTTATTTACAGAATTATTATTGTTGTTATTTGTTGTCATTGACGGTAGTGGTTTGGTTTTGGTTGCTTGAGACAGTGTCTCACTAGGTAGCCCAAGATGACCTTGCACGTGTAGCAATTTTCTTGGCTCAGCTTCCCAAATGCTGGGATCACATACATGAGCCACTGTAAATGGCAAAAAGTGCTGTGTGTGACTGACTCCTGAGGCTGGTGAGATGGCTCAGCAGGTAAGGTTTGTTGCCAAACCTGATGACCCGAGTTCAAGCCCCAGAGTCTATGTGATGAAGAAAGGAATCTGCAAGTTGTCCTGTAAACTTTATGTGTGTGCCATGGCACATAACCCCCACCTCACCTCTCCCACACAAGAAAGTAAAAATAAGTAACAGGTTCTCTGCTGGCTCGAATGATGGCAATCAATTAAACATGTGCAATAAAATATTTCTGTAGCATGTACTTGGCTGTCAGTACAAAACAGAACAAGTTTCTTGGCAGTTGGACATTCTCAGTTCTCACTGTCAAATCTGGTAAAGCCACCGCCCTATGTGACTCACTCACCAGAGGCTGTGACAGCGCAATTTACTCTGGTGTGGCACTCTGTGGATGATACATTTTTTGGATTCTTAGAACCTGCACTATAGCAAACATCTTCTCAGCTTTCTGAAAGCCCCTGTGTGACCTCCAGGCACTTTCCTATCACTAGTAGAGTGAGACTGTGTCACTCTAGCTCTCCCTACTCTTCTCATCTATCCATTCCCGCCAACTACTTCCTGTGGTAAGAGAGCAGAAAGTAGGCAATGGCTGTTGGTAGATAAGTAGGTCTTGAATTTATTTTGCAAACAAGACCTGTTCTATCTACCTTTTCATTTAGGAGGCTAAAGGCAGGGTCAGCTTGACTTCAAGGACTCTGTTTTCTTAGTCTCCAGAACAATATGATTAAATCTATCATTTAAGGCATTATTATTCTTTAGCTGGGGATGCCTGTAACCTCAGAACTTGGAAGGTAGAGGCAGTAGGATCGGAAGTTTAAGGTCATCCTCAGCTACACAGCAAAGCCTGGGCTCCATGAGACACTATTTGAAGAAATTAAACTAAAAGCGAGGCATAGTGGCTCACCCCGTAATCTCAGCACTTAGGCTCAAGTAAGACTGTTTAAGGCTAGTCTGGACTACAAATCTGTTCTTAAACCACTATTCTTAAAATGCCTATATATTTTTTTGTTTATGTGTTTTGGGTTTTGTTTTTGGTTTTTGTTTGTTTGTTTATTTTTGAAACAGGGTTTCTCTATAGCTTTGGAGCCTGTCATGCAACTAGCTCTTGTAGACCAGGCTGGTCTCAAACTCACAGAGATCCACCTGCCTTTGCTTCCTGAGTGGTGGGATTAAAGGCATGCGCCACCACCACCCAGCAAAATGCCTAGATATTAAAGAAAAGATAATTCATAACTTTAGGCTTTAAGAGATCTGAACATTGCAGACAAGTTTCCCTTACTGCCAATGGCTAACACAGCTAATTGAAGGCAACAGTTTGCCAGTTAGCATCTGTCATTAGCAAGGAGGTGACTATGACCTGGTACCATGCTACTCAACAGAGCTGTTGCTATGCAACTCTTGTTCATCACTGTGTGCCGCTGCCGCCACCAATCCTGGAAACAAGTGAAGCTCAACTCGCAGCTGGACTGACTCTTCTTCCTATTCTCGACTCTGACAGAATCTGATTTTTCTGATGTTTTCACTTAGTCAAACTTGGTAGACTTAAGCCTCCATTTATTTGAGTTTTTAGAATTAAACAGGTTACAGCTGATTCAAACAACATACAGTGACTAAGCCAAAATACTTCCACAGTATGAACTAGGACCCGAGTCTGCCCCCTCACCATTCCTGAACCTACATCTGGATCTTTTCCCCGAAGGGAATCTTAAGAGATGTAAACGGAAGGGTCTGGAGACAGTGAGTGATGTAATACATGCCCTGGGAAAACTGCCAGCCAACAAAACTCGAGTTTCCCCGTTTTCGTATTTAACAGGAACATACTTTTCAGAAATGAACCGACTAGATGTGCACACTACTCCTCCATAAGCCTGCCCCTCATTGTACCACCTACTCTACTTCCTCCCGCATCCCAAACATTAATCTGAAGGGGGGAGAAGTAGCCAGTGAGAAGGAAGAAACAAGAAGCAATACCCAAAAGGATAGACAGCATTCTGGAAAAAGTCGAAAGATACTCGATACTGTCCTTTTGCCGTTTATACTTTATAAACATCAACTGATTCCTAGATACCTAGAGTGGCCCTCCTCCTCTCTGGTCTACCCGCCACCGCAGCTCTGCGGGCTATCAAATGCTCCTTCAAAAGAGATGGAGAAAATAAAGCAGAGAGAAGAAGGACCGACGCCCAGGTAGCTTACCCATCTCTTCTACTCCCATTCCTGTGACTCCAGCCAACCTATTGGGACACCACGAACGCCTACCGCAACAGACACTAACCCAACCTCACCCACCAAAAGCTGCCAGCATCAGATGTTTGGCTCCCAGCTGCAACTTCTCTCTCCTTCCGGTGGAAAATCGACCCACTTCCGGTCTTGGGGCGTGGGGAGGAAGTCCCGCCTCACGCATCAGCGCCGCCAATCACAGGCTTGCTGCTTGGCCACAGGGAACCGAAACTCACGGGCAGAGTTGCGGTTTCTGGTTGGGAATGGAGGGGTGCTTCACAGCTTCAGGTTGTTACTCTCCGCTCCGCTTACAGTTGCTATCTCTGGGGCTGCAACCTCTTGCCCTGCCCCGGCGACCCTCCTTGCGGCCTTGCGCCACCCAGCCCATGCCGTTAGGCTTCTTCGTGTTCAGTCTTGCCATCCTGCTTATCCAGCGCTGCCTGCACTGCACCTCAGTAGGGCATCTTCTGGGTAGCTTTCTTTTCTTCCCGTGGTTGCAAGTCCCTGCTTCTTCACCGAGGAAGGGACGGAGAGCATCCTGGCCTTCCTTGGTCAGGGACATGGTAGTTTTGAGTCTTTAGATGCCAAGTAAAATCATTTTGGGCTTAGTTTCTTGTGGAGCGGTCCCAAGAAGGCCTCAAATGCTAAGAGACTTAAACAACAGACTTATTGGACATTTGTGCCTTGGTGGAGTCAGGCTTCCTCTGTCGTTTTGAATAGAGTTCTTTGCCTTTTCTTAGTTTCCGGTGGTTGCTCGAATCATGTGTGCACTGTGTCTTGGAGCAACATCACTCCCTTCTGTTGTCAAACGGTGCTCTCCCTATTTCTCTTTGTTTCTGTGTCTTATAAGGACCCCAATCCTACTGGATTAGAAATCCCATCTTGTTCCAGTATTACACATGTGCAGTGTGGCCTTATTTCCAGAAGTTCACACTGTGAGACATAACTTCGGAGGTGGCACTAGCTACCCCAGTAAGTTGCCTAGAGTTCTCCAGGAATATGCAAACCCAAAACTGGCTGCAGGAATGAATTCAAACGAAGTTCCTTTGGATCCGTGAAGTTTGGACCAGAATTTGAAGCAAAAGAAACAAGATAAGGAAAACAAGAATTGGTCTGTGAGCGCAGGTTTAAAGAAGAAAGGGTTTTATATGCAGTCCATGGTTTTTTGGATTCTATACACAAAACCAGAAGCAAAATGTTAATTTTCTTATCAGTTTGATCCAAACCCACTTAATTTTTCTTACTCATTTAGGAAGATATAACGTTATGGGCATAATAGCACACTCCTTTAATACCAGCCCTTGGGAGGCAGACAAATCTCTGTGAATTCATACTGGTCTAAATAGAGTTCGGGCTGGTCAGAACTACCCAGTGAGAAGAAGAAAGAAGGACAGAGAGCCAGGGCTATGCAGTGAGACCCTACTCCTGTTTTCTAGGCATGGCCTGTGCTTTTCTCACTCTAGTGTAGGCACCCAGGGGCTCCTCTGTCTAGAATGCTGCCACCAAGTTGCACACTCTTTACCAGCCTGATTTGCCATCATGAACACTGAATTTTAACAAAAGAAAGTACTCATCATTTACTAATGTTAGTATCTTATTTAGGTTTTCTATTGCTGCAACAAACTACCATGATCAAAAAGCAAGTTGGGAGCCTGGTGGTGGCGGCACATGCCTTTAACCCCAGCAGTTGGGAGGCAGAGAGAGGCAGGTAGATCTCTTTGAGTTTGAGGCCAGCCTGGTCTACAGAGTGAGTTCCAGGAGAGGCTCCAAAACTATAGAGAAATCCTGTTTCGGAAAACCAAAACAAAACAAAAAGGCAAGCTGGGGAGGAAAAGGTTTATTTGACTTACATCTCAGCATTGCTGTTCATCACTGAAGGAAGTCAGGACAGGAACTCAGAGCAGGATCCTAGAGGCAAGAGCTGATGCAGAGGCCATGGAGGGTGCT
>JAQHUG010000239.1:0-29702 GCA_028555095.1 Dicrostonyx torquatus | reverse complement strand
GCAAGCATCATTTCCCAGGCACTTTAGAAGGAAATGTATGTATACTCTGTGAGGATGCTCTTAGGCGAGTTAAACACAGGATAAAAAGCCAGAGAAATGGGGAGATACTGAGCATCCACCTCTCCCTGTCAGCATCTGAGTGCCACTTCAGAAACTGCTTCATCACGGTGGCCATGCTGCTTCTTCTTTCCTCTAGCCTTTGCCCTGCTTCACAAAAGGAGACGCTCTGCTCCACCCACCAGGACCTGCTGACTTTGCCTTGTTCCTTGAAGAGCTAATTCAGGTTAAGCAGCTATGCCAGAAGTAACCTATTTGTCAAAACCGTTCAAAAGGCAAGTTACTTATCAGGGACTGGCTGGTGTTTGTTTTTTTAATTTCTTGGACACCTTTTTTTCCACCATGTAGGAGTTATTTTGATAGTTTTGCTGGTGAATTCTTTCTGCTAATTCTTTCCCAAATGCCGACAAGAAAGCATTACCAGCCATTAGCTGAGCCCCCTCCCTTCACCCACTTGTTTTTCTCACCACCTGCTCCCTAATGGTAGTCTGCATTCCTTCCAGCCCACAGTTATACTTTTCTTGGAGGCTAAGGCTGAGAAGAGAGATACTGTGGTTCCCTCCGGTCCAGCATCTCAGTTGGAAGTGATGGGCCATGTATTTCGATGCCTTTAGGAAATGATCTCTGGAAATTTAAGGCCTAGAGTCTTCAAAGGTCCCATATCCACATCCTTCAAAAATGAAAGAAACAGAAGAATCTCCAAGCTTGGGCCAGTATTAAGTGTCCTTTGACCTATCAAGGGAAAGGTCTAATGTCCCTCTCTGTTCCAGTCAGTCTTGACAGTCTGGTTTCACGTGTTCTCAAAAGAGGAGCAGGAGGCAGAATGCAAGAGGATCTTTCAACTTTCCTAAGAGACTTTCTCTAGAGGATTCTTTGCCTAAGGACATTCATTAAGAGATGAGAATATTTGTTTCTTCTAGAAACTGCCAGTAGAGAAGTCTTTAGGGCTGTCAGATTGGAGTAATGACCCACAACTGCCCCGGATATATGTTTTGTTATCTATTAGCAATCCTCTGAATTCTTCACAGCATCATGTCCCATCTTGGTTCAACTCTTTTCTTAGTTATTATTTTGGGGTCCCATGGAAATCTGAAGGTTGGCTGTAGATAAGAAAAGAGAAAATCACTTTTCTCTGTTTCCCGCTATTTCAAATCCTCCCCAAATTAATGTTCAAACCTTATGATACATGAAGTCAAGGTAGAAAAAAAATTGTTTCTTTATTTTTTAATATGAGTTTCTTTGAAGCAGTTGTCCCCATACATGTTGCAGATAGGTGTAATATAAGGCTGTGGGTTTCTGTTCTGACTAGCCTAACCCTAATCCTAACCCCCTAACCCTAATCCTAACCCCCTAACCCTAACCCTAACCCTAACCCCCTAACCCTAATCCTAACCCTAACCTCCTAACCCTAACCCTAACCCCCTAACCCTAACCCTAACCCCCTAACCCTAACCCTAACCCACGCTAATCCGATACATTTGCAGAAATGATTAGAAAATTGACCTATGAGATTCTCATTTCTTCTTGACTGCGGTGACCTGCAACACTTCTATGTAAGATGTTTCAGGTGTACCACCTCACCTCTCCCTTATTTTTACCACAAGTCCTGGTGAGCAAAATAGGTTTGGGCCCCTCCTTCCCTCCACCTCTGCTCCGAAGGCACGATGAGGTGCCTTTATAGAGATGACCAGCCTACGTCCTTTGTTTGGTGTCCTATAAGGAAGGTGCTTATCAGAACTGGTCCATGCCATGTTGGCAGCTACTTAAGTGAGTTCTTATCTGGCTGAGGGGCTTGTGTGGCTGGTGAACGAGCTCCAGTGGCTAGGCTAAGATCCTGACTTCCGGAAAGCGCAAGTCAAGTCCACTGTGATTCAGACAGTTTGGAAGGCTCTGCTCTGGCTGGGGATTGTGCTGAGTGTGGTTTCTGCTTTGGCCAGGGTCGTGTTGTGCACTTTCTTTGGTTCAGAACCTCTTGCTTCTGGTCCTATGAGGCTGTATGCCTGGGTGGCTAGGCCCGGCTGGGGCGCTGCTTCACTGGACAGTGTCCTCTGGCTTCTGGAGGCGCTATTCCCTGTGGAGCAGGTGGAGGAAGAGCCAGAGTGCGAGCTTCCTGAGGAAGAGGAGCTAGGCTTCACAAGGCTGGCTCTGGGGGCTTCTGCATCTTCTCGAATCTCATTAGGTCTTTCCTCTTCCTCGTATCTCTCTTTGCTTTTCCTTTGGATTAGCAGCCATATCAAGAGGAAAATGAGGAAGCCCCCCGCCATGATGCCCGTCACTGCTCCTGCTACCATGCCGATGCTTTGCACGTACTGTACAGTCACTCGTACCACACAGCTCTCCTTTCCAGCCTCGTTGCCTGCTGTGCACTGGTAGAGCCCAGAGGAGGCCATGGTGAGATTCTGCAGCAGCACTCGGCCAGGATTGTTGTAATCAATTCTAGATCTGGGCGGCAGGTGTTCATCCTCTCCCTTCTCCTCCCGGATCTGCTGCCAATAATACACAATGGGCTTCGTGCCCGAGGCCGACTCACACTGCAGCGTCAGGTCGCTACCCTCTGTCAGCTCTCCTTCCAGCTCACACTTGGGCTTGGATGGTTTCACTAGGACTTTTAGGATGACGTGGCTCCAAACATAGCGTCCTGAATTTTTCACCTTGCAGGTGTATCGGCCTTCATCACTCGGCTTCAGAGGCTCGATCTGCAGGGAGGCATCTCCTGCCAGGAAGTTGGACACAAAGGCCACTCGGCCCTTCTGTTCCTCAGTCAAGTTATTGTAGACATGGCGACCGGAGTAAGTAATAACCACTTTTTGGTTCCCTTCATTATCCGTGAGGAGCCATTCAATGTCCAGGGTGTCTTTCTCTGGAAGCTCCAGTTGATGGTGACAGGGCAAGGTAACTTTTTCCTCTGCCACTCTCTTGATCTCAGTGTGAGTTCCCAACGTTCCAACATAATAGGATACTCTACCTCTGAAAATGAGCAATCCTGCATCCACGAATTCTTAGATTGAGACTGAACTCTCAGTCAGTGTCTTAATTACCACACCTGGCAAAGTTAGCGCAAGAGAAAACTCAGAGCTAAACTCACCTAGAGGTAAAGCTCTAGACAGATCAGCAAACCTACCTTACGGTCTATCTAGATCAGTGGTTCTCAAACTGTGGGTCTGGATCCTTTTGGGGGTGTCTTTCACAGGGGTCACATATCAGATATCCTGCATATCAGATATTTACATTACTATTTGTAACAGTAGCAAAATTACAGTCCTGAAGTAGAAATGAAAGTAATGTTATGGTTGGGGGTCACCGCAACATGAGGAACTGTACTAAAGGGTGGCAGCATTAGGTAGGTTGAGAACCACTGCTCTACACAGGTAAAGAGTTGGTTTCCCCAGAAATGATTTAACATTAGAAAACCCATCACTGCAAATTATTGTGTTAATAATTTAGAGGTTTAATACTATGCAACTATCTCAATGGCTAACATTTTAAGAGCAAGTATATACGTAGCAAAATGAGAATAGATAATAATTTGATGAAAGGCTTTTTAGCAGAAGCCTGTTGTGAACATGACTTAAAAGACAATTATTGTCACAGGAAAGTGTGAATACCTGCTTTTGTACTGCCTTCCAGTCGCCTGGACTGGATCCAGTCAGGCTTTACCTTCTCACTCATAGGTCTAGCTGAGAGACATCCCCCTATGGGTCTTGGAAGATTGCGCTGATCTGCCAACGATTTTAGCTGTTGGGTAGCGAGTTTTTTTTTTCTTTTCCAATTCCAGCCATGGCTTGTGGCGTGGTGTGGCTCTTTCAATCCCGGCCTTTTGCCCCCTCCCCTCTGCGGCTTGTGGCATTGCGGCTCAGCAACAGGGCGAATCATGCTTCTAGGTCTCTCTTATTATTAAACTTAAAATCCCTGCAGCTCAAAAATTCTAGCTCTTTCACATAACATGTGTCTGTTGCCATTTTGACTGGGGTCAGGTGACTTCATCGCCATCTTGGCTGAGAGCCAGGTCAGGTGACCGAGTTCCACCATCTTTATTGAGATATTCCCCCACCCCCGGTTCTCTACTGTTAACTCTCTTACCTTACCACCGAGCCTGGTCAGGTGACCAGGTTCTCCCATCTCTACTGAAGTATACCCTGTCTTGTCCCTCGGTTTACTTATGTTTTTGTCTCTAAATTCCTCTTGCTGACTCTGTTGCATGAGTATTTTATGCAGTGGTATGCCTTTGGTAGGGCCCACCAAAGTATCCACTTCATCCAATTCCTGTTCACTCTCTGTGTGTGTGTGTGTGTGTGTGTTCATACATATAACTTAAATGCACCTATGCTTAATGTTATAGTTGTTCATTGTATCTCATTTCAGACTACAAAACAGTAAGTCTCATGTTTTAAACTGGTATGTCTTTTAAGCTTCTTACAAAAAAATATTAAGCTGTTCTCTAATATTGTCAGTTCTGCCATTATCCTTCTATTGCCATGTAGTTTTCTTCTTTCTGTCATTTTATGAGTGTAAATCTTACCTGTTAAGTTGAGAGCCAATTTGGTCAAGCTCAGACTCAGCTCTCCAGGCAGATTCTAAACTGTAGTTATACCTAATGGACAGCCCTCAACTGCTCAGAGATCTGGGAATATGGCATTTATTAAAAAAAAACTTTTCATAACAAAAGGAGACAGGTTGGCTCCCAACAGCACTCTACTTCCTCCAAAGACAGAAGATAAATGGACACACATCAACGTCCATCTACAGTTTGCTTCACCACTGGCCTGGGCAAAGCTGCCCTTCTTCTAAGCTGAAGATCTCCTGATGTGGACAGAATCGCTGGAATTGACAGCCTAGCTAATCTGGACAAGGTAGGCCTGTCTTCTTATGGATTTCTTAGCCCACAGGATCTTCTGGAGCCTGCCAGGCCCTGTACTAAACAGCAAAAAGGCAAATGTAACCTTCAGCCATCATGAAGGACCCCAAAGAGGAGTAGCTCTGGGTGCCAACCAAGTAAGTTCTCTGTCATTTTTTAATCAGCAACTCAAATAAAATTTTATCCTTCTCAAAGATCTCTGATGCAGTCCGATAGCTGAGAGGCTTTGTCAGTTTAAAAAGACAACCTCACTAAACAAGTTTCAGATCAAATTTCTCTCTCATGATGCCTTCCATAGTTTTAAAAATACTTTTCATTGTGCAAAATATCTATTACAGTCATTCTAACATAAATATGCTACTGTTTATACAATGTATGTGTCTAAAACTTCTGTTTTCACAAACCCAAAGAATTCTTGTGAGTTCCAGAGAGCCGAATTAAAGGATTCACCTTAAACAGGTCAGAAACACGCCCCCTCAATTCCCTGGTCCTAAAACTTTTTCTTTTCTTAATTTAACTTTGTTCTTTGTTCTGCCAATGCTTAACTAGGTGTAAGAGACACCAAACAGTTCCACGCACAAACACTGGACAGAAGCAGAGACCAGCTATGCCAGGATGTGGCCAGCACCCAGCCATCTCAGGTTTCCCCCCCAAAAAAGACGATGCCCACAAATAAGCCAGAAGCAGTCTTGAAAATTCGCTGTCTCAATTCCTTCAACCTGTGGTGCTTAATTCCCTCGTTTTTTATTATGAAAAAGAGCTGGGAATGTAATGGATTCTGTCTCTTTAAGAGCAAACCACACCCATTCCCTCCCTGTCTGCAGCCAGAGACCCTTGTCTCTCTCTCTCTCTCTGTCCCCGCTCTCTGAAGAAGCAGCTGTGCTTCTGCTCTCTCCCCTCTTCTTCTCTCTCTCTTTTTCCCTCTCTTTCTCTCCCTCCCTCTCTCTCCCCTCTTCTTCTTCCCTTTCCCTTCCATAATCCACCTAATAAATGTTTAACTTTACTCTACATGGTGCATCCATGTCTCTCTCATGCACCTGCTGTTGATTGCCCGCCACCACTGGAGGCCTGACCACGTGGTCTAGACCCTGGGGACCCACAGCAAGCTGCCGGGACCCCCATAAACTAGAACAACAACAATTTTGACTGCTAATATTTAACATGGTGGTAGATATTCTGTGGGGGGTGGGCAAAAGCATTAGGGAAGAAAGAAATGAAAATATCATTTTGAGATGACGTGGTTTTCTTTCTAAAAAGATGGTAGTGATGAACTATTAGAAGGTTCAGCAAAATGGTTGCATGGGTTAATACTTAAAATTTGTTATATACCAGTAACAAAGTGTGAGAAAATGGAACCCATGTAAGTCAGTGAAATGACTCAGCTGGTAAAGGTACTTGAAGCCAGTCTTGATGGTCTGAGTCCAATCTCCAGAACTTATGTGGTGGAAGGAGGGGACTGATTCTTGCAAACTGTCCTCTGACAGCTGCACATGAACTGTGGGGCACATGGGCACAGGGGCACATGGGTACAGGTGCACACAAATCCACAAATAAACATAGTTATTTAATTAAAAAGGAACCCATCCAGAAGTGCCAATACAAAACCTGCAAACATACTGAACAAAAGGTATAGAGGTTTAAGGCAAATAGAAACTACTGTTAAACGACAGTAGTTGAGTAGGTGGAGATTTTGTCTTTTCTGCTGGGAAATTTCAGTGTTTTAAAGATGGTGTTCTATTGCAAATTATCGAGACATTTTTTATTAGAACACTAATAAAGTCTTTGCAAGTAAGTCTTAGGTCAAAGTGTGCTATTTTGGTTTTTCGAGACAGGGTTTCTCTGTAGCTTTGGAGCCTGCGCTGGAACTAGCTCTTGTAGACCAGGCTGGTATCGAGCTCACAGAGATCTGCCTGCCTCTGCCTCCCGAGTGCTGGGATTAAAGTTGTGCGCCACCACCGCCCGGCATAGTGTGCTATTTGGGACACCACTAGAGTCCATGTCCCAATATGTAGGATCTGCTCTGGGTGAGGCTGATGTGCATGCCCCTGGCTCTACTGTGCTAATTAAGTGCTGGTATTTAAAGTTACAACAGATTCCTTAAACTGGGGAGTGTTGGAACACAGTCCAAGAATGGAGTCCTCTGATAATTCTGGGTGCTTGTGAGAAAACACCAAGAAAATAAGACAAGAGTCTTGTGACCTCGGTTTCTTCAAAACACAGTGTTCTTGGGGTGTGTTGTCATGCTCCTCCCAGGTGTAGCAAATAGGAGCCAGCTGACTTCTGCTGTCGTTATTCAGACGTCTCTATGGACAAACATGTGTTTGCCATGTGACTTCTCCCTGTGGTTGAACACCTTACTTGTGTAAACCCTCAGAGCATGAATCGTCGTCTGATGTGATGAATAAACTTGACTATTGAGTAGTACTTCGGTTCACCCCATTTCTAGGCCCCACTCTCAAGTCTCACTGCCTTCAGGTGGGGTAGAAAGGAGCATTCACATTGTTCTATGACCTGAAAAACTAAAGAAACTTTAGAGTTACCTTTTTTTTTTTTTTTTTTTTGGTTTCTCGAGACAGGGTTTCTCTGTGGCTTTGTAGCCTGTCCTGGAACTAGCCAGGCTGGTCTCAAACTCACAAAGATCCGCCTGCCTCTGCCTCCTGAGTGCTGGGACTAAAGGCGTGAGCCACCACCGCCCGGCTACAATTTTAGTTTTTGTAATGGTTTTTCTCCCTCCTTTGCTGCTTATCTAATGTCTTTTTGTTTGCTTATCTTAAAATTGTTACATTTGTTTGTTCGTTTGTTTATTGGGTTGGGGCACAAGTGTTTGGAGGTCAGAGGATAACTTAGAAGAGTCAGTTCTCTTGTTCCACTGTGTGGGTCCTGGAAATGGAATTCAAGTGGTCAGGCTTGGCTGTATGTATCTTTAATCACTAAGTCATTTCACAAGGACCAGGTTTGTTTGCTTGGTTGATTGACTTGCTTAAAACAAGGTCTCACTGTGTATTCCAGAATTGGTCTTGAATTCTTGGTTCTTTTATGTGCTAGGTGTGTGACTTTTGTTTGTGCTGCATTTGTTTAACTCTGAAGCTGTGATTCTTTGCCTGTCTAAAACAACTGATGGTCTAACAAAGAGATGAATGGCCAATGGCAAGGCAGGAGCAAGGCTAGGCAGGCAGAGAGGATAAATAGAAGGAGAAATGAAGAAGGGCAAGAGATGTGTGCCACAACGCTCAGCTAAAGAGTCTTAATAAGAGTCTAAGATTGTTTCTTTTCTTCTAAGATCCTTTACATTAGCCTCCCATTTTCAGTCGCAGGCTTGCTTCCAAACACGTGGCTTGTGCTCCTATTTCAATGTATCGCTGCCGTCTGTCTCATTGCTCTTTAGGTTATAATTTGCTGTGTGATGTTTTACTCTCTTGGCTTTTTGAGGGGCACACCACCCAGTTCCCAAATAAAGCACACACAGAGGCTTATTCTTAGTTATGAATGCCTAGCCTTGGCTTGGTTGTTTCTTGCCCGCTTTTCTTAACTTAAATTAACCCATGTACCTTTTTCCTCTGGGCTTTTCTTTCTCTTCTGTACGTCTTACTTTCACTCTTACTTTGTGGCTGGCCCCTGACACCCTCCTCTCCTTGTTCTCTTGCCCCTTTTCTTCTTCATTTAAGTTAAATAAATGCAGCATAAACAAAAGTCACACACCTTAAAATAATACTTCCCAACAATAATTAGATTCTTTTAAAGACAGTTTTAGAGCACATTTAACTTAACAAAAAAGAGTAAATCAAACAAAACAGAGAGGCAGGTACAGAGACACCCAGCGGACCCCTACTCCACATGAATCGCTCTCATCATCACAGTCCTTCACGGCGTTTGTTGAAATTGACCAGCCCACCTCGGCCCAGCATCATCACCCAAGGCCTGCCACTCCCCTTAGGAGCTACTCTTTCTGGTCCACATTCTGCAGTTTAGATAAATATATAATGATGTGTACCCCCTGTTATGGGAGCTTACAGAGTATTTTCCCTGCTCAAGGTGTCCTTTGTGCTATGCCCATTTCCCCTCCCCTTCCCTAACCCATGATATCTTCACTCTTTGCATAGTTTTGTGTTTTCCCACCATGTTCTGCAGCTAGAATCATACAGCATTACAGCCTTTTCATGGCGTCTTCTTTTATTTCGTAGTGCGTGGTCTAAAACTGGCTTTTAGCACTGCATTGCATTGTGCAAGTGTATTATAATTTATCCCTTGGCCCTCCTGAAGGGAATCTTGGTCGCTTCTAAGCCTTCACACATGTAAATAGAGCTGCTGTAAACAACTGTGGTGGTTTGGGTGAGAATGGGCCCTCCCAGGCTGCGGCAGGTGAGAGATAGAAGCTGCCTCTTTAGAAGAAGGATGGGCAGAGAAAGAGCTGGAGAGGAGGCAGGAGATCTGCTTGCCTAGGCTGGAAGGGGGAGATTGGGAGTTGGAGGTGCTTGTCTCTTAAAGGGACAGGGTACCCAGGTGACAGGCCAAGCCCACACATTTATTTTTACAACAGGACCCCCATAGGCTCTTGTGTTTGAATGCTTGGTCCCAGTTAGTGAAACTGTTTGGGAAGGACTAGAAGGCATGGCCTTGTCGGAGAACCTGTGTCACTGGAGGTAGGTTTCAAGGTTTCAAAAGCCCACACCACCATTCCAGGTTAGCACTCTGTGCCTCTTGCATGTGAATCAAATGTAAGCTGTCAGTGTCATGCTTGTTTGCCCACTGCCACACTCCTTGCCATGATGCCATGAACTCTACTACCCTCTGGAACTGTGAGCCCCATATAAAATGCCTTGGTCATGGTGTCTTATCACAGCAGTAATAAAAGTAACTAAATTAGCATCCATTTTCAAGATGTTGGTGCACAGTTTCGACTCCTCTGGGTTAATAATACTAAGGAAGACAATCTCTAAATCATGTGATAAGGACAAAAATATTTTCCAAACTGGATTACTTTGCATTCCTACTAGCAATGAGACTTCCTAATGACTCAAATGTTTGCTAACATTTGGTGCTGTGTTCCAGGAGTGTGCAGCAGTTTCTTGTTTAGTTTGTGTTTCTCTAACTGATGGCGTGGCCATCTCTCTATGTGCTTCTTTACCATAGATGATGTTTCTGTTAAGGTCTCTGGCCCAGTTTTTAAAAGTTGAATTCTCATCACCAGGTTTTAGGAGCTCTTTGCATATTTTGGATAGCACCCGTTCAACAGATGTGTCTTTTCAAACATTTTTTTCCCTGCTTGTGACTTGACTTTTCATTCAGTTGAAAATCTTTCTCTGATTAAAAAAAATTATTTGTCATGCTGAAAATTGAATCCAAGGTTTTACAAACACTAGGCATTATGAATGTGCTGTCAGAAACATAGTCATAATTTATTGAATGATACTTAATGAAATATATCAGTTTCATTGGCTATAGCTGTCAGCATGGCCATTGGTAATTGCAGCTTTTTTTATCCTAATAATTTTTTTTTGGTTTTTTCTAGACAGGGTTTCTCTGTGGCTTTGGAGCCTGTCCTAGAACTAGCTCTTGTAGACCAGGCTGGTCTCTAACTCACAAAGATCCGCCTGCCTCTGCCTCCTGAGTGCTGGGATTAAAGGTGTGTGCCACTGCCTGGCCTTATCCTAATATTTTTTTAATGATTGTATTTTTGTTCTTGTTTTTACATCCCAACCTGTTGTAAATGGGGGAGAGGTGTGGGTTATATTCCCGGCACCCAGCCCAGCCCCCAGCCGCCGGCCCGCTCAGCTGCTGGTTGCTTGCTTATGCCCAAAATAACCACATGAGAATTATATTCATTTAAACTCTGCCTGGCCCATTATCTCCAGCCTTTTCTTGGCTAGCTCTCACCTCTAAACTAACCCATTATAAAAGTCTGTGTGTCACCACGAGGTGGTGATCTTACCGGACGTTTCTAAGGTACATCCATCTGCTGCAGGAGCCTCATGGTGACTGTCCCTGACCCAGTCTTCTTTCCAGCATCCTCTTCTCTTTTCCCTGCCTATCTAAGTCCTGCCCTATCAAATGGCCCAGGCAGCTTCTTTATTTAACCAATCAAAGCAGAGAAATAAAGATGGACCCTCCTACACCAACCGAAGTTTCCCCTCCCTCCTCTGCTCCCATCCAGCTGAGAGCTGTAGAAAGCCAAAGCAGCAGGCCACCTAGGCCCTGAGGTTTAGCACCGTTGAGGGAGGTGCAGGACCATGATGTAAAACAGTGGGGCCATGCTAAGCAAAGCCACGGGAACTGCCGGAAGTTCTCATAATGCACAGCCTGATGATCAGATGACAGGTCCAGGGGGCCACCACCGTCACAATGTTAAGGTGTCCCTTTTATGTGATTAGGGTGAGAGTGCTACATCTTGCATCGGTCTGGTATGTTTGAAAAGGTCTCAGCTTTGTTTTTCTGGGATGATTTTAGTATAGATATAAGCCTAGGTATTGCCCGTCTATTTGGTAAGTGAGAGGGCCAGGCAAACATCCTTCAAATGTCTGGGGAAAGGTCTTCACCATTCATATTTAAAACTGAGGAATTGGGTAAGGTGTGATTTGTCTTGCATGGGATTGTCTGCTGGCCAGGATGGTGGGACAGAAGATGACAGAGGAATAGTCTATAGAAAGACTGTGTGCTCGGGGGTTGCTTGCCCTAGGCAGAAAAGAAAAACCACTGGCCTGCCAGGCAGATGAAGGACACTCACACGCCTGCCCAGGGTCACTCACCCTGGCTGGGGAAGAAAATCCATGGGTTAGCCTGGTGCCTTGTGGTGCCCTATGGTGAACCAATAGATGGTGGGTGGGGCATGAGGAGAGAGAGAGAGAGAGAGAGAGAGAGAGAGAGAGAGAGAGAGAGAGAGAGAGGCAGAATGAACCATGTACTGTGGAGAGAGGCAGATCTGAAGAGATGAAGGTGGAAAGAAATGAGCTGCTTGCCATCCAGGCCATGGTGACATCTGGGCCTGGGCTGCTGCAGGGGCCACTCCAATCTGAGTGGCCTGCACTGTCACCTGGGGCCATGAAGGCATCCAGGTCCAGGTTGCAGCTGAGGACCATGTCTGAATCCGTGGCCTTATTGAAGCTGGGATCCATGTTGATATCTAAGGCACCTGTTACCATCAAGGGCCATGCAAATGCCCAGGGTGTGGTGGGCTGCCACCTGGGGCCATGCTGGTGTGTGAGGGCCACCCTGCAGCTAAGACAATGCTGACCTGGGGAGCTGTGCTGCCACCAGGGGCCATGGTGACATGTTGATATCCATGACCCATGGTGCCACCAAAAGCCACAAGGATGCCAGGTTTTTGGGCCTCCACCTGTGTCCATGTTGGGATCAGAGGAACATGAGTTGCTTGGGCCATGCTAATCTAGGTAGCCTGCACTACCACCTGGGGCCAGGGTCATGTCTGGGTTCATTGGACTTATCGCCGTCAGGGTCTGTACTGATGTCCCTGGCTCCTGTTACAATCGAAGGCCATGCCACTGCCATGTCTTGGCCTCTACCTAGAGTCATGTTGGAGTCTAGAGATCATGCTACTGATGGGCCCATTCCAATCTGAGAGGCCTGTGCTGTCACCCAGGGCCATGGTCAAAACTGGGCTCAAGATGCCACCGCTGGCCATGTCAGGGTCTGTGTTGATGTCCATTAGCCATGTTACCTCAGAGGCTCATTTGAAACATGTGTCAAACCATGTGTTGAAGTACAAGGGCCATACTGAGTTGGCCCCACCCCTCACTGGCCTGGGGAGAAGTGGTCCTGCCCTGCCGTTGACCCCACCTTGCAAAGGAGCACTAACTTCTGCACTTGGGAAAGCTGGTCCCACCCCTCACCTAAGGAGGCGGGGTTCCGGCAGCCCAGACTGACCAACTCAGCTCTCACCAGGCACACACCCAGGGCTTTGAGTTCACACTCCCCAGCATCTATGACCTGCTGGAGTTACAAGAAGGGATTAGCCCTGTAGGAACATAGCTGCAGGATCTCCATGACTCAAGGCAACAGCAGGACATCAGGGAGGGGTCATGGTGAGGGTTCAGCATTGATGGTGTGCCAGAAGCCAGAAGCCAGAACCTGACCGACAACTCATCACACAGTGGACATTCGCAAGTGAAGCTGTTTGGACAGAAGGGTCTACTGCCTGACACACTGCAGCTCCCAGTGCTGCTGAGATCAGGCAGAGGCAGGAAGGATGGAGGAGTGAGGTGGTTTTTTTTTTGTTTCTTTTGCTTATTTGGTTTTTGAGGGTTTTTTTGTTTTGTTTTAATTATTATTCTTATTTGTATTTATTTATTTATTTTTACTTTTTTAAAAAAAGTTTTCCTTGGGGGAGGATGTTATAAGGGTGAAGATTGGGCACAGAGGAATCAGAAAATGAGTGGGATTGGGGTGCATGATGTGAAATTCTCATGAATCAATAAACATCATGTTTAAAATTTAAAAAATGCTATGTGTGGGGGTGGTGGAGGGTGGAGAGGGAGGAAGGGTGGATATTGGAGAAAGGAATAAGATATCTACATTAAGGGAGTCATTTTATTATTGGCAAGAGATTTGTCTCTAGAGGGGACCCCAGGTGTTCACAGGGATGTCCCCAACTAGGTACTTGGGCAGCAGAGGAGAGGGTGCCTGAACTGACTTTTCCCCATAGTTACATTGATGAATATCTTGATCGTCACCATAGAAATTTCGCATGATGGATGGAGATAGAGCCAGAGACCCACATTCACATCAGAGCAAGGGACTGAGCTACCAAGGTCCAGCGGAAGAGCAGAAGGAGGGAGAAGATGAGCAAGGAAGTCAGGACCGTGAGGGACTGGCCCACCAACTGAGACAGTGCGCTTGATCTAATGGGAGCTCATCAAATCCAGCTGGACCAGGACTGAAGGAGCATATGACCAAACCGGACTCTCTGAATGTGGCTGCCAATGGGGACTGACTGAGAAGCCAATGATAATGGCACAGGGGCCTATCTCTTCTGCATATATTGGCCTTTTGGGAACCTATTCTATATGGATGCACACCTTCTTAGGCCAAGATGGAGGGGGGAGGGCCTTGGGCTTTCCACAGGGCAGGATATCCTGCCCCATCTCAAGGAAGCAAGGGGAGGGCTGTGGGGTAGTGGGGGAGCGGGAGGGCCTGGGACAAGGGGAGTAAATGTAAATTTTTCTTTTAACAATAAAAAAGGGAAAAAATGCTCATACAAGTCACATAATACTGACTGAAAAAAAATGCTATGTGTTCTCTAGCTCTCTCAGCTCCAATCCTACATAAGGAAAGGAAAGAAAATTATGGGTGAGGCCTAGGAGATTGCTGAGTTGGTGAAGTGCATGTGCATCAAGCATGAAGACCTGATTTTGACATATAGAATCCATGTAAAAAAATGGGGAGGTGCCCTACATCTGTAATCTCAGTTCTGGGAAGGCAGAGACAGACAGACGTCTAGGGCCTCGCTGACAGCCAGCCTAGCCTAATCAGCAAAGTCCAAGCCAGTGAGAGACTGTGCCTTTATGCTGAAAGGATTCTAAGCAGAGTACATTTAAACCACACACACACACACACACACACACACACACACTGTACATACATACCAAACACACCATATATAAGTGCACACATATGCATACTACAAATTCTTACAAGAAGAACCTAAAAGCTTCCATAAAAGGAAAATAGAGGTTACCCCAAAAAGACGTGGAAACTGAATTGCCATCTATCTCATTTTTAGGAGAGAAAAGCGTATGAGGAGATACTGAAACAACGTCTCCAAAGGTACGTAGTGAATCTGTTCTTTCCTGATGCTGAGGCTTGAACCTAGAACCTCATACCTGCTGGAGAAGTGCTCTGCCACTGAGTGTCAGCCCCAGTCCAAAGGTACTTTTTACATGTATATGGATGTTTTGACTGAGTGCAGTGCCTGGGTCTCTCCTAAACATCCTCAGACTAGCTTGATCTAGATAACCCTTCACAGGCATGCTTAGAGGCTGGTCCCATAGCTGATTCTAGAACCTGTCAACTTGACATTATTAACTGTCAGTTACTTAGGGATACATTCTGGAGAGAATTGAATGTGAAACTAGTAAAAAGGATCCAACCTAGGAAATACAATGCAGCAAGCTTTAACGCTAATAGATTCACATTCAACAGGATGTCAGAGGTAAGATTTAGATACTGGACGACAGCCACGGGCATATGGAATGGCATATGCTTAATTTTGTCAAGGAGGTTATTAGAAATATCAAGGAAACAGGGCTTCAGTAAGAACATGATATTTCAGAAATTAGAGGTCCAGAAACAGATACATCCAAATGGACACTTTGTATAACCAGAGAGATGCCGGAGACCAGTGGGAATGTTGTTTAATTAATGGATTTGGATCTATTTGTTGTCAAATGGTAGAGGAAAAATAAAGCAGGGTCCCCATCTGATGTGGGGTTCCCCTCTGTATATTATGAATATGTTTTATTATCTTTGGTAACAAAGAAGCTGTTTTGACCCGTGGCAGGACAGAATAGAGCTAGGTGGGAAAACTAAACTGAATGCTGGGAGAAAGTAGGCAGAGTCAGAGAGTGGTGCAGGAGACTTGTCTGTTCAGTCAATCGTGTTTTAAATAAATGCTGATTGGCCAGGTAGGAAGTATAGGCGGGTCAACCAGACAGGAAGTAGAGGCAGGGCGAGGAGAAAGTCTGGGAATCAGGAAGCTCCCTTGGCATTCCTGCGCAGACCACCAAGGAGACAACAATGTAAGCTGCCCAGCTGAGAAAAGGTACCAAGCCATGTGGCTAACATAGATGGGTTAATATAAGTTATAATAGCTAGTAAGAAGCCTGAGATAATGGGCCAATCAGTTAATAACCTAATGTAGACTCTCTGTGTGATTTTCTTTGGGGCTTGCCGGCTGTGGGGTACTGGGCGGGACAGTAACGCCAACGAGCAGGACCCTCATGTTACAAGAGAGATGCCATGTAGCCATCAAAGGAGAAAGACATGAGCCACCAGCTGGAACCTTGAGCCTCATGGTAGAATACAAACTAATAGGAATGGGTTAATTTAAGATGCAAGAAATATGCTTAAGCTAATAGGCTGAGCAGTGTTTTAATTGATACCGTTTCTGTTTGATTATTTCGGGTCTGGGTGGCCAGGAAACAAGCAAGCAGCCTCCTTCTACACCCTACCAATACAATTCCATGAAACTAGAACTAAGTTAAAACTTTCAGGGCTGTGGGGATGGCTCAGTAGACAAAAGCATTTGCCACACAAGTCTGAAAAGCTGTGTTCAGGTCTCCAGAAACTCATGGTAACATGTATCTGTAATCCCAGCATTCCAACCTCCAGATAACAGGCATAAACAGGAGAATCTCTGAGTTCCTCGTGTGTGCCATCTCTCTCTCTCTCTCTCTCTCTCTCTCTCTCTCTCTCTCTCTCTCTCTCACACACACACACACACACACACACACACACACACACATACAAACTGTAGCTGAAATTTTCTTTGGGATGCTAACCAACTCCCAAATAAAGACACAGAGAATTATTAATCTTGAAAGCTTGGTTTTAGCTTCAGCTTATCTCTCTAGCTCTTATAACTTAATTTAACCTGTTTCTATTCATCTATGTTTTGCCTTGAGGCTCTTTTCCTTTCTTTCATTCTGTATGTCCTATTTTCCTGCTTCTGGCTATCTGGCTTTCCTGCTTTCCTGTCTGTCTGTCTGGTCTCTAACATCTCCTTTTCTTTCTTCTCCCAGCCTAAATGCCTCCTCCTGCTTGCTCTCCCTGTCCTGAAGTCTCACTTATGCCTCCTTTCTCTCCATTGGCTATTCAACTTTTTATTAGATCAATCAGGTGCTTTAGGCAAGCAACGTAAAATAGCAACACATCTTTACATAGTTAAACAAACGCATTTTTGCATAGTTAAACAAATATTCCACAACAATAAACAGATATACACATATACATAGACTTTCAGTAAAAAAGTTTAAAAAAATTCAGGCATTGGTGGTGCACACCTTTAATCCCAGAACTCAGGAGGCAGAGGCAGGTGGAACTCTGTGAGTTTGAGGCCAGTCTGGTCTACAAAATGAGTTCCAGGACAGCCAGAGGTAAACAAACAGTGAAACCCTATCTCAAAAAACCAAAATACTGCCGGGGTGGTGGTAGCGCACGCCTTTAATCCCAGCACTCGGGAGGCAGAGGCAGGCGGATCTCTGTGAGTTCGAGACCAGCCTGGTCTACAAGAGCTAGTTCCAGGACTGACTCCAAAGCTACAGAGAAACCATGTCTCGAAAAACCAAAAAAAAAAAAACAAAAAACAAAAAAAACCCCAAAATACTAATACTGATACTAAATAAAAATCCCAATGGAAATTCTTGTGAAAAATGACAGCTCATATTGAGATGAAGATAAGTTTATTGGATCCACATCAGGGCAGACAGCATGACATACTGGTGAATTTTAGGCACCATAAATGACAGTATCTAACATGAAACAGAGAAGAAATATGATTTGAAAGTAATAAACAGAGTGTCAGTGAACTGCGGAGCAATTCCACAGGTCCCTTATATACTTGTTATCAGTAACTACAGAGGAATTCCACAGGGCCGTATATACTTGATTTGTCCTTGAAGAATATGTGATAGGGCAGGATAGAAAAAGTATTTGAAAAGTTAGAAGTCAGGTATAGTGGCATATTCCTGTAATTCTATGACTTTGAAGACAGCAGCAGGAGGATTGCCACAGGTTGAAGGCTGACCTCACCTACGTGGCAGGCTCTAGGTCTGCCAGAGCTACAGGGCAACACCCTGTCTCAAAAAGGAGGAGGGAGCATGGAGGGGGGAGGCAAAAACCAATGACCTAAAAGTTTCTCAGAAAGATAAATACTGTCAATCTGCAGAAGAAAAGTTAATAGACACTAAGAAATGTGAAGAAAATTATACCATATGTCAGGTCAGAGCAGAGTCATATCTCTCAGGACCAGCAAAAGGAAAAAAATTGAAAAGCAGGAACTGGAGAGATGGCTCATTGGTTAAGAGCACCGACTGCTCTTCTAAATGACCTGGGTTCAATTCCCAGAGCCCACATGGCAGCTCACAACTGTCTGTAATTCCAAGATCTAACACTCTCACACAGATATTCATGCATGCAAAACACCAATGCATCTAAAATTTAAAAAAAAAATTGAAAAGCAACCGGAAGGCTGTTCAAGTCCTTGCATGTACTTCCAGGTAGGTAGGCCATGAGTTTCCAGCCAACCTGGTCCATACAGTGAAACTCAGTATGAAAACAAACAAACAAACCATAAAGCAGCTAAACAAAAAACAGGTTCATCTCTGTTTCCTGACTCTTGGTACGGCCCCACCACTCTTCACACACCATTGTTTTCCCACTAACCATGAGCTAAACCGTTGCCCACTTTAAGTTGCTCCTGCCAGGTGTCTCGCCACCAAAACAAGGGAAAAGTAGCTGATACAGTAAGTTGGTGTAAAGAAGGGAGGCCACTGCTGTGGTCAATCTGACCACATGGTTTTCAGGTCTCTGGAGTAAGGTGCAAGAGTTTGGAAGACAAATTAAAAATGCCAATGAAAGGATTCTCTGCCTCATGAGAACCAACATTTGAAGTACTGCTTGGAAGAGAGTTTCCCAGGATGGGCCTCTCAGGTGCACAGAAGCAATGGCAGCTGTGGTAGAAGGGACAGGACAAATCTTGAGCTGGTAGCAGAACTTGTCACCCTCATGGTTCTGGATTAGCAGATAGGCAGCATGCAAGAGTTGTATGGTCATGGAGGCTTCTGCCAAGGTTTCAAAACCTGCTAAGACTATGCAGTGTGTGGTAGGGTCAGATTCCCTACAAGAAGGTTGGAAGAGGCCTTTATATGAAGCTGTGAAGGTGAAACCTAAGAACATTCTGTATAGATCCCAGGATGTTGGAGATGCTGGGACTGAAATGTTCTGCAAAGAAGACATGTGTGTAGATGTCTGTGAGGGTGTTTCTAGAGATTATAGTCAACTGGATAGGGAAGACTCACCACAAATGTGGAAGGTATCATCCCCTGTGCAGGGCTGGGGAGAAGGGGACAAGGAGGAAACCAGCTGTATTAGTCAAGGTTCTCTAGAGGAACATGTCTTAATTAGAGTTTCTGTGGCTGTGAAGAGACACCATGACCACAATAACACTTATAAAGAAAAACATTTAATTGGGTGGCTTATAGTTTCAGAGGTTTAGCCCATTATCAACACGAAGGGACATGGCAGTGTCAGGCAGACATGGTGCTGGAGAAGGAGCTGAGAGCTCTATGACTTGTTCCACAGGCAACAGGAAGTGAACTGTGTCACTAGGTATAGCTTGAGCATAGGAGACCTCAAAGCCCACCCCCACAGTGACATACTTCCTCCATAAAGGCCACACCCACTCCAACAAAGCTACACCTCTAATAGTACCACTCTCTATAAGCTAATGGGGGCTAATTACATTCAAACCACCCCGGACAGAAGTGACAGAATGAATATATATTCATCTATTGGTATATTCATTCTATTGACTATCTACCAGCAGAAAGTCCAAGAATCCATAAGTTGTTCAGTCCATTAGATTGGGTGTCTCAGCTGATCTTCAGTATATGCTGGAATCCCAAAGAAGTAGACTCTAAGGCTGTGAAGGTATGATTTTGCCAATTTGAGCAAGGGCAAGTAGGCAAAGCACAAAGCTTCCCTCTTTCTTGTTCTTTATAGAGGCTGCCACCAGAAGATTAAAGATGCAGGTTAAAGGTGGGTCTTTCCACTTTAAATGATTCAATAAGAAAAATCCCTCACAGGGATTTTTGGATTACTTGGATTTTAGTTAATTCCAGATGTAATCAAGTTGATGACAAAGAGTAGCCATCACCCCAGTTGATTCCTGATGATGGACCAGTGTGACCAACCACCTCATATTCTGGCTGTCATGCCTTCACCACCATGATGGACACATCCCTTCTTAAGCCACAAGCCAAAAATAAGTCATTCAAAACTAAGGAAAACCCAGCTCATCTCCAACCTCCAAGTCATAGTAAGTTAAATTAAAAAAAATATCAAAGTGAAAGCTGGGGAAATTGCTTGGTGGGTACAGTGTTTGCCGTGCTGTGAAGGCCTGAGTTCAGGTCCCCAACACCCACATAAAAGCCAGGCCTGGTGACTTACAACTGTAGCCCCAGCAATGGGGGTGAGTCCTGAAGGGGGCTTGCTAGCTAGTCAGCCCGGCTACAACAGTGAGCTCCAGATTTAGTCAATGACCCTATCTCAAAAAAATAAAGTGAATAGTCTCAAATTAAGAAAAATACCCAACATTAACCTGAGGTGCACACATATGTGCTATACATACACACATGCACACTGCATGCATATCTGCACACACCTAGACCACATAAATAAAGTGAACATGTATCTGTGAATGATGGGTTAGAAGTAAAATTTCTGCTTCAGCTGGTTCTTAGAGGCCAACAAATCACATAGTATAAGCAACTCCTTTATTTATTTATTTAGATTTATGTATTTATTATGTATACAACATTTTGTCCCCATGTATGCCCGCACGCCAGAAGAGGGCACCAGATCTCATTACAGATGGTTGTGAGCCACCATGTGGTTGCTGGGAATTGAACTCAGGACATCTAGAAGAGCAACCAGTGCTCTTAACCACTGAGCCATCTCTCCAACCAGCAACTCCTTTATTTAACCTAAACGTATACCTTTCAAAGTTGTCAGTTTTCTCCATTTTAGGCTCTCACATACGAGTCTATGGCTTTGGTTTGAGACATTTCTCATGTATGCCTACCTTCTTTGGAGATTTCAAGGATGTTCCTCACTTCTGGTTGGTATGAAGGTCTTGACTCTGTTCTCATCACGACTCCAAACCCAGCCCCCTCCTCCTTGGAACCTGATGGAGTGTGCTAGCCCATCAGGCCTCCAGTCTCACAGGTAACACATGTACTCAGGAATGACATCCAGAAAAGCAAGTCCAGGTCCCCTGAATTACCCTCTGCCTTCCTTTGTCTCTCTCCCTCCAGGAGGTTGGGCAGTGTCTTAGTCAGGGTTTCTATCATTGTGAAGAGACACCATGACCACAGCAACTCTTATAAAGGAAAACATTCAACTGGGGCTGGCTTACAGTCCATTGTCACCATGGTGAGGAGCATGGCAGCATGCAGGCAGACATGGTGCTGGAGAAGGAGCTGAGAGTTTTACATCTGGATCCATAGGCAGCAGAAGGAGACTGTGTGCCACCCTGGACATAGCTTGAGTATAGGAGACCTCAAAGCCTGTCCTCACAGTGACACACTTCCTCCAACAGGACCACACCATCTAAAAGTATTACTTCTATGGGCCAACCATCCAAACACATGAGTCATGGCGGCATTCCTAGTCAGACCACCACAGGCACTGACCCCCTGCTGGAAACAATTGCCAGACTACCTTCTCTCAGAATGTCCCTAAACAGAGGTGATTAGCCTGCAACAGACCAGGAGTAAACTTCATGAAATATATATTCTGCTTTCTCAGTATCACCGGGAACCCACAGACAGTGGGTTTCTCTGTTACTTGTCACAGTCCAGCTCCAGCAGGTTCAGGTCCCAAAGAGGAGGTGTGGAGTCAGTGAAGGGTGGGAGGAGACTGACATGATCTGAGGGTGAATCAGGATGGCTGCCATTTCGTTGATAAAAGGCTATACCGTTAATCTCTATAATTGTGCAGTAGTTTAGCCACAAGCAAGACTGAAAACAGTTTTAATGGTTCAGTATCAAAAGTGGCCATTAACTTCTTCACAGCATCTTTTATGAGACTATCTAAATGACTAGGGTGCTCTAAGGTTCAGTAACCCCACCAGGTGCCTCTTACATTGATGGAATTTCTTCATTCCTTTGTGTCTTAGTCTTACTATGTGGGCCTGTTCCCCTCAGATGCTCCCAAAAGGGAAGGTCCTGATATCTTGCTCTTTTCCCAATACACTGTACCATTCTGGTTTCTCTATACTTATCACCTGAACTCTTGCCCAAATGAGCACAGATTCTGGATCTGTATTATACACTGTTGTTAGTAGTTGGCGTCAGGTGTGTCCATTTCTAAATCCCATAACACAGACTGAGGATCCCTAGAAAGGAAAGTGAAAGTGTGCTGGGGAAGTGCCATGGTAATACTGAAAGCTGGCACTTTGTCAAGCAGCAAAGGTCGCCATGCGCCAGTTACTTCCCGAGTTCAGCTGTCAGGTCATCTCAAATAGACCACTCTTACCGCACCCTGACAGAGATTAAAGTGGCCTGTTTTCAAGTGGTTAGGATATGAATCAAAGACTAGGGTGGAAGGAAACTTAACCCCTTACCTGCTTAAGTTGGGAGGACTGAGGTTGTCTGGAGATAGCCCACTTAAGAGGATTTGTGGGTGTCTGTTACCCCAGTCTCTCTCTCTTTTTTTTTTAAAGATTTATTTATTTTTATTAAGTATACAGTGGTCTGCCTGCATATGTCCCTGCAGGTCAGAAGAGGGCACCAGATCTCATCGCAGATGGTTGTGAGCCACCACGTGGTTGCTGGGAATTGAATTCAGGACCTTTAGAAGTGTAGCCAGTGCTCCTAACCTCTGAGCCATCTCTCCAGCCCCCCCAGTCTCTCTTTATGTTCTTTTCTTTCCTTCTTCCTGCCACTCCGTTGTTAATACACTAATCATTTATTCATTTCTGCTCATTGGTACACTCTAAAAAACAGAACAACAAAACAAACATTCCTTCAGCCTGTGCTGGTTTGTGTATGAGACAGGCTCTTACCACATAGACCAGGCTAGCCTCCAACTAAGATCTTTCTGCCTCAGCCTCCCTAGTCCTGGGAGTACAGGTGTGCCCTTTAATGTTTAGCCTTACAGTATTTTACCTGTGCTATTTACACAAAAATTTATTTACAATTTGAAATAGAAATTGTTTAGGAGCATCACATGATCAAAAGCAAAATGACCACACACTGAGATTATCTTCTCTGAAAATGAAGCAAGAAGTGGATCTTGTACAACGTGATGGAGGAAGAAATCCATCACTGGCCTTCACAAGTGAGCACCCAGGCATGAGCACATGGATACACCACACACACACACACACACACACACACACACACACACACACACACGCACGCACGTGCATGCAGACAGAGAGAGAGAGATCTTACAGATACTGATGAGTTTACTTCCATAAAAGACGGGAACATAATGTTGGGTGGTGGTAATGGCACAAATCTTTTATCCCAGCACCCTGAAGGCAGAGGCAGGTGAGTTTGAGGCCAGCCTGCTCTATAGAGCAAGTTCAAAGACAGCCAGAAGATATACCTTTCTTTTGCCTTGACCAGTATAGCTTTGAGGAACACTGATATTTACTTTGTTCATAATGGGTTGTTTTATATTTATTTTATTTGCTTAAACAATGTATGAAAACATTGTTTTTCTTTTTGATTTTTTGAGACTGATTCAAGCATGTAAGCTCGGAATTCATGATGCACACAGGCTGGCCTCAAACTTGAGTAATCCTCCTGCCTCTGCTTCCTAAGCAATGGGATTGAAGATATGAGCTGCCATGCCTGGATATTCATCTTGCATACTGGGACTAGTACTTCACTTACCTCTCCACAGTCCTGGCTATGGACTTGCTTCTCCTTTGCATTCAAGGTAAGGATTCCTGCAGGAGAGAACCCAAGATTCCCTGACTCAGTCTGGGTCCTGTGTACAGAGCATTGAACCAGCTGTGGCAGGATAGTCATTAGCAGGCAGACATTTTGAAATCAAGCAGACCTGGGCCTTATGACCTTGAACTAATAGTGTATTCCATTTCTCAGTCTTCCCATCTGTAAAATGAATCGATGAATCCACAACCCCTGCCCTCCATGGTGGTACCTTTAAGAATCTCAGCACAGGGCCCTGATTTCTGAATCCCCATGTAGGCTACTCCATGCATGTTTCTCCTCTGCAGAGCTAGGCCAGCGCCCCATTCTAGGTCATAGCCCAGTCCTGCCGCTCAGCCGGCTTGCAGGGCAGACCCATGATGGCCGCAACTGCCTACAGCAAAGGCAAGGGTGGCTTCGCTGGAACTGGAAGTAAAAGCCAACAGATGATTAAAGTGGAGTCTATTTGAGTCAGGGTCTTACTATATGACACAGGTTATAACCCAGGCAATCTGGAACTTACTATGTAGCCCAGGCTGCTCACAAACTTTCAAATCCTCCTACTTCAGCCTCCTGGGTGCTGGGATTACAGGTGTGTGTTGCCATGACCATGTTTAAGTGAATTAGTAAATATATTCAAATATACCAAAAGGATACAAGAGAGGGAGAACAAAAGAATACACACAAACACATGCTCACACACACACACACACACACACACACACACAAACAAACACAAGCACACACCCCAGGAGGGGAAAACATGTAAATAATGATAGACCAAAGTTTACCCATATCAATTAGTGCATTAAATATTTCTGGAGTAAAAAAGGAAGACCCAAATATATTCTATTATGTATGTATTTTAAACATAGTGACATAAGTCAGACATGTGGTGTGCATTCAATGTCTTGAATACTCACCAGGCTGAGATGAGAGAGTCACTTGAGCCTAGAGCTGAGACCAGCCTGAGCAACAAGTGAGACTCCCATTGAAAGATCAAAAGTAAATGTAGAGACGCAAGCAGATTGCAAGTGAATGGGAAAAAGGAAAGCAAATGAGTGATAAAAGACCCGAATGCAATTAACAAGCTTAGTGTTAGATCAAGACTTCAACTCGAGCCTTTGCAGAGCTATGGGGGACATTCATATTGATAAATGTCAGCTCATCCAAAGATGTGGCAGTCATAATAGGCTTCTACACATCGTAAGAGTTTCTAACTCCACAGAGCAAAACCTATAGGATGAAAGGGAGACAGTTCTGCCCCTGTACTTAGCAGGAAATCTTTCCATCCCTCTTAACAGACAGAAAACTGTAGAGAAAATAAAGCTAATATAGTCAGAGGTGATATGAGCAATATCCTCACCACCTTGACCCAGCGTGTGCTTACTACACCCAAACCTGCAAAATACACTTCCAAGCGTGCAAAGCGTGTCCACTAGAACAGAGCATAAAGCAAACCTCAATAATTCACGGGGATTGAAAGCTAGCTCTCGTCCTTTGTCCAAGGCAGCGTAGAGATGAAGCCTTGAGTTCCCCGAGGCCAGTGAAGAGTGAGGGAATGGAGGTGAGAAATGGGCAGTCATGGTTGTCATTTATCAAATGTTGAAAGATGGGAGGAGCAAAAGGAGGAGCTGTTGTATAGAGGTGGCTCTATTTTTCTTCCAGGCTGCCCGGCTACCCCAGCCCCGAAATAACCACAGAGAAACCACATCAATCAAATCACTGCTTGGCCCATCAGCTTTAGCCACCCTCTGGCCAATTCCTACATCTTAATTTAACCCATCTCCACCAATCTGTATATCGCCACATGACAGTGGCTTACCACTGGGTAAAATTCCCAGAGTCTTCTCAGAGGGATCCACAGAGTCTCTCTTCTGCCCTTCTTTATCCCAGCATACAGCCTAGCTTTCCCTGCCTAGTTCTGTTCTTCCCTGCCATAGGCTCAAAGCAGTTCTTTATTAACCAATGAAAGCAACACATAGACAGAGGGAGATCCTACACCCCAATCTTCTAGCTGGACCCCAACCCTCAGGCTCTGACTTCTCGCCAACCTCAGGGTCATAGGGGAAGTGCTGCTGCCTCATTCAGATTGGCTAGGACACCCGTGCCCAGAATCTGGCCCCAGAACTTCCTGCTTAGCCCCTTTATCTGCCAGATCCATGGAAACTTGTTCTCTTCCCTCTGGTCACAGAAGATGAATGTCTCATAAGGAATAAAGTGTGGTCACTACTGTTGGGTCCCAGGGACACACAAATAATGGGGAACAGACCACCGAGGTCTATGAACCAGAAGCAGAATATTGGTGACCTTGGTGTACAGCTCTGCAGGGCTATCCCCAGGGTCAGGTCACAGTGTAGGGAAAAGAATTTAGGATGTTTTTAATCTGAGGGTTAAGGAATAACTCACACATGTTCTGTTCCAGCCATGGTCTTTATTCTCTGTTTCCAGTCTCCCCAATTTCTTGATCATGTAGCTTAAGTGCACTTTTTTCAAGAGTCTCAAATTACAAGAGTTACATCTTATTGGATAAGTGATAAGGGCAGAGTCATTTACTATGGCAACACAAAGTCTCAAGATTCCAGGAGTAAGACTATCATCAGAGCCCTGTGGCTCAGTGCCCAATGATAAGCTTTGGCCCTAGTTCACTATTGACCTCTGAGAAATTTTGATTCAACAAGACCAGACTGAAGGGGGAAAACCAACTCCATTTTGTGCTAGGCCCTAGGTAGATATCAGCAGAGTTAGAAGTTCCCTAGACTGGAGCCAATCAGAGAGTCACCTGTACCCCTTATGGCCATAACTGTAGGTTTATGATTTTTGCCTTTATAAACCCTGCCGAAGAATGATGGGGTGCCTCCTCTGACCCCCACTGAGTCGGTATGTGAGACAAGGTCCCTACCATGCTTTGTTCTGCATGATTAAACCTTGCTCTTGCATTTCAGTGAGTCTGTGTCTCTGGTGGTCTTCTTGGGGTCTCCCTGACCTGGGCACAACACAGACACCTGCAACTCTGACCCTGTGCATAAAGTTTTAAACTTATGATCCATATACAGAGATATTTAGTCTAGTTTGAACTTATTCTAAGGTAAATATGAGATAATTGTGTGCAGTTTGTCTTGAACTGAGGAGAAATTGTTATTTCTGAGTAAATGGAGTAAGGCAGGTTTTTTAAGAGTTTTATGGTCCTTATGGGACAATAGATCTAGTTATGAAGCATATCCTAGCTTTTTTTTTTTTTTGGTTTTTCGAGACAGGGTTTCTCTGTGGCTTTGGAGCCTGTCCTGGAACTAGCTCTTGTAGACCAGGCTGGCCTCGAACTCACAGAGATCTGCCTGCCTCTGCCTCCCAAGTGCTGGGATTAAAGGCGTACACTACCACCACCCAGCTCCTAGTATATTTTCTATACATTGACATTATACAGCTTAATGAGAAGTCATCTCCCTGACCATCCATGGACATATGTGTGCCCAATAGATGGAATATATATATAAGACAAATACACAGCAGTGGGAAGATAACCATGGTTGTTTTTAGGGAAGAAATGAAGGGACACATGAGAGAAATTACAGACAGGAGCAACTGGTTATTTATTTATTTATTTACTTTGGTTTTTCAAGACAGGGTTTCTCTGTGGCTTTGGAGCCTGTCCTGGAACTAGCTCTTGTAGACCAGGCTGGTCCTGAACTCACAGAGATCTGCCTGCCTCTGCCTCCCAAGTGCTGGGATTAAAGGCGTGCGCCACCACCGTCCAGCTGCAACTGGTTATTTACAGTCAGTAACCTAACAGCCCCTCCAGGTGGGGCTCCCTAGAGAGTCCTTCACCTGGTGGGTTGACATCTGAACACTAGTTACCACCTGCTGTATACTGTCATGGCCTTCTTTTCTTTTTAAATTTATTTGTTTATTATGCATACAGTTTTCTGCCTGCGTGTATGCCTACAGGCCATAAGATGGCCTCAGATCTCATTACAGATGGTTGTGAGTCACCATGTGATTGCTGGGAATTGAACTCAGGACCTTTGGAAGAGCAGTCAATGCTCTTAACCTCTAAGCCATCTCTCCAGCCCTGTCACGGCCTTTTTTACAGTCCTCTGTCACAGCAAACTTTATTCCAGACAGCACAGGGAAGAGACACTTCATAGCTAACTGGAGCCACAGTCAGAGTTTGGGCTTCTAATACTGTGGTAACAGGGATGGATTTTGAGCATTTTTTGTTCTTGTTGTTGTTGTTTGAGACAGGGTTTCTTTGTTGCTTTGGAGCCTGCCCTGGAACCAGCTCTTGTAGACCAGGGGTTCTCAAACTCACAGATATCCACCTGCCTCTGCCTTCCTAGTGCTGGGATTAAAGGTGTGCGCCACCACTGCCGAACTTGAACCTCTTTTTATAGTGAAAACTAAGTATCAAAAGGATGGGACAAAAGGAATTTTTTTTTTGCAATCTTGAGGTTAAGGTTATAGTCACATTTATATTTTAATATTTACAACTTACATGCATACACACACATACACACACACACATACACACACACACATACACACACACATGCTTACAGGGTGCTGGCTTAAGGTATTGCAGCTATCTTGACATAGCTCTTCTTCCCATAGCTGGGAAGGATAGAGAGAATGCAGGAAAGTCACTTAGAGGCAGTAATTAGAGATTAAAGAAATGAGAGGCTGGGAGTGTCATAAAAGCAACTAGTAAAGATTAATCTTACTCCTCACACTTAAAAGGCACAGACAGATTTTATTGTTATAAGTTAACCATTGGCCACGGACAAAGGTTCTGTATATAAGGCAAAACCCCATTATTCAAAGTTAACATTTGGCTCCTGACAGAGCTGCCAGCTATCCTCTCTCGAGGCTTACAATTTTATGTTCTTGGGATCTTCACTGCAAGGTAAGCAGCTCATACTATGGGCTGAGATTCTGGTGGGGTCACAGTGACTGGAGCCCCCAGAAAGGGAAGGATGGTCAGAAGAGGTGGGCTTCCATTCTGACTTTGCTTTAGCTGTAGGTACCTGGCTGGGAGCACTGACCCAAAGCCAGTCACAGGGCTACCCTGTCACTGCTCTGCTTCTGATAGCCAGGGTGACAGAAGGAAGGACTCAGGACTCCAAGTCAGGATCCCCAACAGGGTGGGCAGCCTTGTCAGACCCTCGGCCATGGGATTGGAAAACTTGTCTCCCACGCTCTGGTGGTTCCAGGGTGTGGCCCATTCTCCTTTTAACATAACTAAATGAATGAATGCTAAAGTCAAGGGTAGCTGCTCCTCTAGGCAGGAAGTAAACAGGACTCAATATTTCCCAGCTGTGGGGGCTGGAGGCGGGGTTCTATGTACCATTCAAGAGGTCCCAGTATTCCAGAGTCAGTCCCATACCCTGGCTAAGTCAGATCAGCTCAGTCTGAACACTGGTTCTACCACTTTTTAGATGCAACCTTAACAACCTCCCCAAACCCCATTTTCCCCTTCTTCCAAATAAGGATGACAGTAGAATCTGCATGACATTGTTCTTAGGGCAAACTGGGGCCTTCATATAGCTTTGAAAAGTATTATTTTGTATTGTAAAATTTGTAAAAGTATTATGAAACACCAGCCTTGGATCTGGAGCCATGTTTGAAGAGGCAAAAGCCCAGCTGATGGCAGCCAGAGTGCCTCTCTGTGATTCCACCCACAGTGGGAAATTTGAGGGAGAGTCTGGGCTTTCTGATTGAGTGATTCCATTTCATCTGTTAAGCAGGGGTCATAGGGACAACACCAGCCTTTGGGACCCATTGTTCTCCTCTGAGCTGAGAAAGAGGTATCTCTGCAGTCCTCCACTGCAGGCAAATGTGCAAGTTCAGGAGCCAACTGGACCTTAGATGAACCTTAGATAAACCCTCTGGCCTTGTAAGTATCACAAAGAGCTCTCAGTGCTTCACAGTGGTCAGGTGATGCCCAGCTCACCAACGTTATTGTCCCCAGGTTACAGATGAGGAAGTTGAGGTCGAGAGAGAAGGGACTTTTTGATGTCCCATATGGAGAGGTGACAGGTCTCTCAACCTGTAACCAGCCATGTAGAGCAGGTTTTTGCATATCACCCAGATACTGAGCAGCCAGAGCAGGGAGGACAGGTGAC
>JAQHUG010000238.1:3194852-3205853 GCA_028555095.1 Dicrostonyx torquatus | reverse complement strand
GTTTGTTTGTTTGTTTGTTTTTTATTTGTTTTCTTTTTGTTTTTCTAAACACGGTTTCTCTGTAGCTTTGGTGCCTGTCCTGGAACTAGCTCTTGTAGACCAGGCTGGTCTCGAACTCACAGAGATCCGCCTGCCTCTGCCTCCCGAGTGCTGGGATTAAAGGCGTATGCCACCCCTGCCTGGCAAAACAAAGGATTTTAATTCATTAACTCAGAGAGGGAGTTGTTAATACTATATATGCTAATGGTAAAATCTATTTCTCAAAACCTTCAACACCTTTTACCTTTAACACATTACAATTTCAACTACTGTATCTACCCATCCCCCTCACTGGTGTGGCCAAGAAACCACTGTTTACTGCCCCAGCCATCTTGTACCACTTAAGGGATTAAAAGAAACTGAGTTCTTCAAGAAAAAGAGAACCACAAAATTGGAAGGTCCATAACTCTCATTGTAAAACCCAAACAAGAAATGATATTTTAAAAGTAGATTTTGAGCCACCAAGATGCATTAGTGGGTAAAGGCATTTCCCACCAAACCTGACAACTTTAGTTCAGTTCCTGGAATCCGTACTGTGGAAGTAAGAGAACCTACTCCTCATAAATCCTCCTGTGACCTCTGTACATTCACCATAGCAAGAGCACACTTGCTTGCACACACACACTAAACAAATAAATGTAAAAACAAAAATCAAACTTTAGACTGCTAGAATGACAGAAAAAAAGCACCATTAAATTGGGACTCTTCTAAACCAATCCCAAATATCACAGAAACACGTTTAGGAGGTCAATTTAAGATAGATAGAAGTGCAATAAACCTGGGACTCATCACAGACAGTGAGAAGAAACTGCTGATAGGATGCTTTTATGACAGAAACGCTGTAAATACCAAGAGACAGCCTGCGAATTTGGAGAAAAGTATTTACTACAAAGAGCCATGTATAGGACAAAAATACTCCATGGGAAAATGAGGGGAAGAGATATGAGCCAATAATTTACATTTAGATTTTTAAGAAAGGTGATGTGAGTATGTGGACCACAGTTACAACCCCTTCTAGTCCTGGCTGAAATGCTGAAGTGGAAGGGTCACTGCAAGTCCCATGCAAGCTTAGACTACAAATTAGACCCTGCCTCAAAAGACTCCAGAATAAAGGTGTACATGGTAGCAAACACTTGCAGAGTATGCATAAGGCACTAGCTTTGACCCCCTGTTCAAAAGTCAAAACAAAACTGAAACACTATCTTAGGGCATAAAAACAGCAAGGAGAAATGTAACCACAACAATGCAGAGTCAAGAATGCCACACATTTTAGGTCTCACTAAGCTTTCCCATTCCCTCGCTTCCTACCCACTGGCCCTTGCAGACAGCTAACCTCTCTCTACAGTGTTGGTTTACATTTATCTCCTTTAGCAGTCTGAGGAGAAACAGAACAGCCACTTTAATGAAGAAAGCTTAATCTACAGAACGGTTAGCTTTAAAGCTGGGCATAGTAGTGTATGCCTGTAATATCAGCACTTTGGCGCAGGAGGCAGGAAGATTACTCCAAGTTCAAAACCGGCTGGACTACACAGTGAGTTCCTGCACAGCCTGGACTATACGGAAAACCCTCCAGTTTAAAAAACAAAACAAGCAAAAAAATGTTAAAGATTGGAGAAGTGGCACCTCGACAGAAAAAAATAAAGGAAATATGAGTGTATGACAGAGCGGATGTTAGGAATGTCCTATACTTCAGGCTGAGAGGATGCTGGAGGAGGGCCTTCTTCCCCAAGAGTAGGACCCCAAGAGAGGGCCTGCACTATGTTACTGTGGTGGAGCGCCACCCTGAGTGTGCCAGGAAAAGCTGTTCAGGGAATGCGGCAAGGAAGACCGCCGGGCATAGGTGCTGCGAACTGCAGTGCATTGCAGAGCTGAGCATTGGCATGGTGGGGGCTGTGTACACTTGAGGGCTGCTGAGCTGGCACATCCGGCCAGGAAGCAAGACCTTCACTCATGGGCTACATACAATATAGGGTTTCTCCATTGTTTTTTATTTACAGAGTTAATGCGCAAATGAAAAATATTTAAAACATGAAGGTTTATTCTTACAGAACAGGTAGAAACATGTCTATTTGTAGGTAAGAACCAATGGACTGGACCCAGCTTACCTTTCTTCCAAGGTTACCGTATGCTGTGTGGTTTTGCTGCCTTCATTCATTACTATGTCTTGGAAGGTACTGATTTCAATCTTCATTATACCTTCATTATTTATTCTACTGTGTGGATTTCCCACAGTGTGTTGAATATTATACACACACACACACACACACACACACACACACATATATATGTATTTTATATACACACACACACACACATATATATGTGTGTGTATATATATGTATTTAAGATACTACAAATATTTTGCAAACTGGATGTGATACTCTCACATCTGTAACCCCACACTTGGGAGGCTAACAGACAGACCATGAAGGTAAGGTTACCCTGGTCTAGTGAGACCCCACCAAAAAAAGTAAACTGAGCAGGGCAATAGTGGCACACGCCTTTAATCCCAGCACTCAGTAGGCAGAGGCAGGTGGATCTCTGAGTTTGAGGTCAGCCTGGGCTACTGAGGAACTTCAGCCAGGGCAACCAGTACCAGGGCTGTTACATAGAGAAACCCTGTCTTGAAAAACCCAAATAAATAAGTAAATAAATAAAACTTAAAGAGTGAATAGCTACTGAAGAATAACACAACTGTCCTTTGGCTTACACGTGTGTGTACGCGTGCGCGTGCACACACACATACACACACAAACATACTTGATTATAAACAAAGAAAATGTATTCTTGCATATGATTACAAAAGCCCAAAATAAGATACAAAAACTAGCAAGTGAACACTTGTTTTACAAATGTATGACAGCGTTAAAGGAGGACAAAGAACTGGCTCAGAGCCTTCATGCTGGCGGTGATGTACGGCTAAAGGCAGAACTCCTCACCTGTCGGTACTTAACCCAGACCGTAGTGTAGCAGCCTGGAAACTGATTGCTGCGATTACTGGACTTGAACAGATAACAGGTGCCAGTCCTCGGAGCCATCCTTTTCCCTAGTGGAGAGAAGTAATAAGTTGAACACTATGTTGAGTCTTGTGGTTTGGTTTTGGGGTTTTGGAGTGTCCAAGTAGACTTGAGAGCTGGCTCAGTCAGGAAAGGGCTTGCATGACAACTGAATCGGATTCCCTAGCCCCTACTGTAAAAGAGGTGGTGGTGCACATCTAATCCTGCTGCAGGTGAAGCAGAGACATGGGGAGCCTGAGAACAGTACAACAGAGGTGGCTCAAGGATTAAGAACACTAGCTGCTTTTCCAGAGGACCTGGGTTCAATTCCCAGCACCCACATGGTAGCTCACAAACATCTGTAATTCCATTTCCAGGAAATCTGATGAGCACCAGACATAGGTGGTATACAGACTGACATGTAGACAGAACACTCATATACATAAAATAATGATAATTAAAAAATAGCCGGGTGGTGGTGGCGCACACCTTTAATCCCAGCACTCAGGAGGCAGAGGCAGGCAGATCTTTGTGAGTTCGAGACCAACCTGGTCTACAAGAGTTAGTTCCAGTGCAGGCTCCAAAGCCACAGAGAAACCCTGTCTCGAAAAACCAAAAAAGGGGGGGGGAACCCAGATATTGTAATGTATGCCTTTAATTCTAGCACTGAGATGGTAGAGGCAGATAGATCTCCAAATTCAAGGCCATCATGGTGTACAAGTGCCAGGCTAGCAGGGCTATATAGTAAGATCCTGTTACAATAAATAAGTAAATTAATTAAAATAAAATAAAGGAACATGATAAAGACATCCAGTGTCAACCTTTGACCTCCATTTACACACATATACACACGTGTGTACCACATGCACATAAAAGTATATATGTAAACTTGGGGTCTTTTTTTTTTTTTTTTTTTTTGGTTTTTCGAGACAGGGTTTCTCTGCAGCTTTGGAGTCAGTCCTGGAACTAGCTCTTGTAGACTTGGCTGGCCTCAAACTCACAGAGATCCGCCTGCCTCTGCCTCCCGAGTGCTGCGATTAAAGACATGCGCCACCACCACCCAGCCTAACTTGTTTTTTTTTTTTAAATACATAATGAAGGCACAGAAAATATAGCTACTTGGCCATACATGGGTTAACAAACATACATTATTTTGCCTGTCTCAGCTAAAAGGCATAGAAGCAGTAACTCTAGTAATCAAAACAGTATCTAGATACTAGCTTCTAAATTTGTCTTCCAAGTTGGGCGTGCTGGTGTAATCTGGGTCATCCCTTGCTGGATAGTGAGTTCAAGAACAGACTGGGCTACATGAAGCCTTGTTTAAAAATAAACAAAATTCCTCTCCAGTAAAGGAACTCGGGCTCCTAGAAGAGTTAATGCCAGGGTTTGCACAGGAAAAGTAGAGCATGAGTTTTGAATGTCCATGTTTCCAAAAACTAGGGACACACACCTTCCTCCCTACCAAAAATAATAAAAGATCAGAGCCTATTGAATGTTTGTGGCTCCTCATAACCAAAGCTAGGACAATTTGAGCAACAAAATAATATTGGATTTTTAACCCGTGGAATAAATTGAGTGAGTAGACTTTGTACTAATAGAAAATAGCGAAAAAGCTGAGCGGTGGTGGCGCACGCCTTTAATCCCAGCTCTTGGGAGGCAGAAGCAGGCGGATCTCTGAGTTCGAGGCCAGCCTGGTCTACAAGAGCTAATTCTAGGACAAGATCCAAAGCTATAGAGAAACACTGTCTCGAAAAACCTAAAAAAAGGAAAAAAAGAAAAGAAGTGAGTGAAGAAAAGCCATGTTAGTTTGCAATAGAAATCCAGTGGGGGAAAATCATTAGGTATGTGCCACAGGAAATAATGTTGCGGGGCGGGGTGTGTGTGTGTGAGAGAGAGATGAGTGCATAAAGAAGCAGCATTGCATGGTCTCAAAGAACCTCTCCTAATCTCTACCTGTTTCACAGGAAATAAAGTACTGTTCTGTGGGGCACTGAGCAGGCAGAATTGACGCAAGCATCATTAGTAACGCTATATGTTAGTACCAGACTCTTGGGCTGGGCTGCCCCAAGAATAACACCATCAGTCTTGCTACGTTCTTGACAAGATGCTGTTTACTCCAGTCCCAAGGAAACTAGTCACCTAAATTAAAAGGCATTTGTAAACATTCATTGGCACTCTTCTGCAGTGTCAGAATCATGAAGATGAGGAGAGACTGAGAAACTAACAGGCTTAAAGGGTCAAAGAGAAAATAGGAACATCATGTAGGATCCTAGATAGGACTCTAGAACAGGGGAGGAAAAAAGCCAGCCCTAAATTAAAGGTTGCATGCAATCTGGAAACCATCTAGCTAATAATCGTTGTGCTGAGGTTAATTCCTGTTTGTGATTTTGTGATCCCAAAAGATACTGAAAGGAGGAAGCTGTGGGGAGAGACATAAGGGAGATAGTCTTGTGCTATTTTTGTAATTCAAGTCTAAAAGTAGTCTAAAATAATAAGATTGGAGCTGGTTAGCGTGACTCAGTAGTACAGTGCTTGCATAGTATACGTGAAATTTTGGGTTTGATTCTTATCCCTGCTAAAACAACAATAAAAAAAAAGGCCTAGAGATTGCTCAGTGGTTAGAAACACTTGCTGCTCCTCCAGAAAACCTGAGTTCAGTTCCTGGTACCTACATAGGAGCTCACAAATCTGTAATTCCAGTTCCTCTTCTGTTGTCCTTCTGTCCTCTGTGGGCACCAGGTACACATGTGCACAGACACACATGCATCCAAACACAAAATAAAAATCTTTTTTTAAAGATATTTTAGATATTCAGGAAAGCATGTTGACTTGTTTTATTTTCATATGTCCATGTCAGTGTTAGGAAGGGGCGCTTGGACTATCGAGAAGAGAACATCACAATAGACCGCGCCTGTAGACAAGAGACATTTGCTTACGAAATGGTAAGTGTCACCTTTCCATCCCTCTCTGCTATGAGACAGTAAGCTGAGAATGTCAGTGACTGAGAGGTGATTGGAGAGCGTTCCCCGTGGAACCACACTTTGACTCCACCTCTCTGACTTCTGCTTTAGTTTGTTCTTACTGTCAGTATCCAAATTCATGCCTATGTACCACTCACTCTGTTCCTGGGACCTTTTGTTCTGCTCCTAATTTTACTTTAACCATATTTTTTTGGATGAGAGCATATTCCTGTAGATGAGGCTAATCTTGAACTGTCAAAGGTTAACCTGCCTCTATCTCCCAAGTGCCGGTATTCAAGGCACATACCAGCACACTCAGCTCTTAAAACTATAGACTTAATCTATTGCTTCCTGCATGAAACTCTAAGACAAAGTGAAAGTGACTGAGTTTAAGGTCAAGCCTGGTGCCTGTAGCAAGTTCTAGGCTAACCAAGACCACACAGTAAGACCCTGTCTCAAAAAACAAACAATCAAAAAGCAACAAAGACTGGTCAGATATGGTGGCTTATACCTTTAATCCCAGCATTTGGGAGGCAGAGGCAGGTGGATCTTTGTAAGTTCGAGGCCAGCCTGTTCTACACAGCAAGTTCCAGAACAGCAAGAGAAACCCTGTCTTGAAAATCCAAATTGGGGGGGGGGGTGTTCACAAAGATGTTTACTGATCATCACTTCCAGGACCCGACATTCTGTACCCAGTAAGAAATGACTTTGTCTCCTTTCATTGATAGCCCTGGTCTGTATGAAATTGCTATTCTATGTATTGATATTCACATAACTGGAATTACATGATCTTTCTGTATGGTTTGTTTAGCATGAAGTGTGAAGTTCCTCCATGTTGTAGCTTATGTTAGAACCTCATCTTCGTCTGACCGAATGAGAGAGTTCGGTACGTGGTGCCGCACATTCTGTTTGTTAGTGTGCTCTTCCCACCTTTGGCTATTGTGAGCACTGAAGTACAAGGAGTGAGGAAGTGTTTGAGCTCTGTTTACAGCGGGGGTGGAATTGCTAGGCACTATGATAATTGCTTAAAATTTTATAGATACGTGATAATTCTGTATTAATTCTATTGTCTTCCATAGAAAGGTGCATTTTGTACCCACTAGTAATTCATGAAGCTTAGTTTCTTCAGATCCTTTTCAATTCATACATTGTTTAGAATAGCCATCCTAGTAGACACTTATTTTATAATTTTATTTTTGATTTGTCCTTTCCTAATGGTTAATGACAGTAAGCATTTTTATGAAATTATTGGTCATTTGTATATTTTCTTTGAAAAACATCTATTCTAAATTCTTTTTTTGGGGGGGTTTTTTTGCTTTTTGGTTTTTTGAGACTGGATTTCTCTGTAGCTTTGGAGTCTGTACTAGAACTCACTCTGTAGATCAGGCTGACTTCGAACTCATAGAGTCTGTCTCTGCCTCCCGAGTGCTGCGATTAAAGGCACTTTGGTAGGATTTGCTGAAGGAGGCGGAGACAGGAGGATCATGAGTTCAAGACCAGCCTGGGCTATTCTAATTCTTTACCAATTAGATTAGAGTGTATTGTCTTGTTAGTGGGTATTTTGAATGCTAGAGCTTTACCCTATTTATGATTTAAAAATATTTTCTCTCATTCTCTAGATTATCTTTTTCACTCTTTTGATGTTTTCAGGTTTTAAAACTTTGATTCATTTTGATTTTTTTTACGTTAAAAAGAAAGCTATTTTATGTTTGGGGATTATGCCTGCATGTAGATCTGTACAGCACCTGTGTGTCTGGTGCCCATGGAGGCCAGAGAGGGTGCTAAATCCCTTGGGACTGTAGTTAAAGATGGTTGTGAACCCTATGTGGATAATGGAAACCAAACCCAGGTCCTCTTAAAAAAGAAAATGCTCTTAACTGCTGAACCACCTTTCCAGCCCCATTTTGAATTAGTTTTAATATGTGTTGTAAACTATATTAAGTTAGAAGGCTAACTTCATTCTTTCATACACAGTAGTGCACACCAGCCCATGGACTGCAGCCAGTTGGGGTACGTACAGAGCGCCCTCGCCCCCTAAAAGCATAATTTTTAAATTGTTTGTGTGTGTATATGGTTGTCTTATAAATGGTTTTTTGTTTTGTTTTATTTTGATTGTGTATATTTGTGTGCCTGAGTGGGAATTTATGAACATGCCTGCAGTGCCCATGGACGCCAGAAGAGGGCATTGGATCCCCTGAAGCTAGATTCATGAGCTGCCCTACATAGGTGCTGCAACCCAAACTCAGGTCCTCTGCAAGAGCAGGACATACTCTTAACCTCCAAATCGCCTCTTCAGCCCATTGGTTTGTTTTTGAGAAGGGTTTCCCTGTAGAACCCAGGCTGGCTTCAGACTTTAAAACCTTTCTGTCCCAGTCATCCCTGTCCCCACATTGATGGGGTAACAGGCATAAACCACTGTGCATGGCTGTACTATTGAGTTTCTAAGATTGTCAAGCATTTGGAATTTTCAGTTTTCCTTATTACTGATTTCTAGGGTTATTGAATTGTGGTCAGAACTACTTTGTATGGTTTTAGTTCCTTTAAGTCTAGAATGGTTCATGTGCACCTGAGAAGGCTACCGCTGGCTAAAGAGTCCTGCATATTTATGTCTTTGTTTTTTGTGTTCAGTTCGTTCTCCCACTGCCTAATGAATTCTTGTCTGAGTTCATTATTGTAAGAAAAATATCAAAGTCCAGAATCATTTGGTTCATTTTTTTAAAAACTCTATCAGCTTTTTTCGCATATATTTTAGGATCCTTTTGCTCTTTGTAATTATGTGTCTCACTACTGTATAGCACCTTTTATCAACATATAATACCCCATCTCATAATCTCCCTTAAACCTTGTTTTGTCTGACAGTAAAACACTTCCAACAGTTTTCTTTCTTGATGATCTGCATGGACTATCTCTACCCTTTTACTTTCAACATATTTATATCATAGTATCTAGAATGAGTCTCCTGTAAACAACACACAGCTGAATAAAGGTTTTGCAATGCCGTCTGTCAGCCTTTTCGGTAGGAACATATCATCCATTTACAGCTACACTGGTTACTGGTAAAAAAGAGCTTCTAGCCGGGCGGTGGTAGGGCACATCTTTAATCCCAGCACTTGGGAGGCAGAGGCAGGTGGATCTCTGTGAGTTCAAGGCCAGCCTCACAGAGTTCCAGAACAGCCAGGGCTGTTACATACAGAAACCCTGTCTCAAAGCGGGGAAAAAAAAGAGCTTCTATTATTCAGGCCTTTGGTTGTCTTTTGTTCCTCGGTTCTTTCATTATTTCCTTACTTTAGATACTGATTTTTGTTGTATATCAGTTGGATGCCACCTCCCTCCTTCTCTGCCTTTATTGAAAATACCTTGTCAGTGGTTACCGCGTGTGGCTCTGCCATTGCCTTTTCACTGCAGTCTGAAGGTCAGCTGCTGTGTACCTCAGCGTCTGCGTCTTCCCGTCATCACTAATAGTTTTGGTAGATACAGAATTCTGGGTGACTGTTTTCTTTCGTGCTTTGAAGTGTGTCATCTGACTTGTTTCTTGTCTTTTCTGATGAGAAATCTGCTGTTAAATCAGTTGAGGAACCTGATTGCCTGTAGTTAAGTAACTGGTTTCTGTTGGTTCACTGACCATATTTATGGCTTAGCATCTTATTTTATTTGCTTTTATTCAATAGACTTATTTATATGTGAGTTTAGAATTTGTGTGCAGGAGTAATTAATTGATGTATTAAAACATGTTTTTACATTGTATTCAAAGAGATGCATGAGTCTGTTGGGCAAGATGTACATACACCATGTATAAACACCTGCCACAGCATGTATGTGGTCAGAGGACAGCTTATAGGACTCTGTTCTCTTCTTCCCTGTAAGGGTTCCTAAGATCAAGAACTCAGGTTGCCAGGCTTGGCAACAGACTCTTTACCTGCTGAGTCATCTGCCAGCCCTCATTAAATTAACTTTTATATTTCTTCAAGATGCTGTGTAGCATGGCTGTCCTGGAAATCACTTTGTAGAACATACAGAATCTGCCTGCCTCTGCCTCTTGAGCGCTGGGTTTAAAGTTGTGGCTTCCTAATTAACTCTTAAACTAGTAATTTCAATGATTGAGTTTCCTTGAGGTCAGTTAATATAAAATTCCTACTTCCCTGTAAATGAGCCGCATTTTCCTGTTCCACGCCTGAGTGTTTGTTGAGAACTGTACATTGTTGCTATGCTCTTTCCAGACTGTTATGTTATGTGCATAGTCAATGATAGTTCTATTCAGTTACCTCTGTGTTTAGTCAGTGACCTAAATGTCTGGATTCAAAAATTAAAATAAAGAAAGGTTATGTAAATATTCCAGTAGGTGGCTCTATCGGGTACTGCCTACAGGGCCAGTCAAGGCCAGCACTTGGCCAGGCCCTTAAGCCACACCTAAACACAACCCTACATTTTAAGGACAGGGTCTCGGTTGGTCTGCCCTTGTGGGAACTCAGCTGCAGTGGGGTGGAGGGAATAGTGAGAAGTATTGGTTTGCACAATACTGCTTATTTGCAGAATACAATAATCAGCTTCTCCCTTCTCCAAACACTCCTGCATGTGGGAGTCAGTTTCTAGACTTCCAAAGTCATTTATTTCATTTTATCTTCTCAGCCTAGTGGCTCCTTCTGTAGAGAGAACTTCCTTCCTACTCTGCATGACATCACTCCCACTTCTTAAAAAAATATTTATTAGTTTATGTGTATGTTCGCATACCTGGATGTACGAATATACACCACATACAGAGGGCAAAAGGGGGCATTAGATCCCCTGGAACTGCAGTTACAGGTGGTTGTCTACCACAGCGTGGATGCTGGAGCCTGAACCTGAGACCTCGGCAAGAGCACTAACTGATCTTAATCATCAAGCCATCTCTTCAGCCCTGATTCCCACTCTTTTTTTTTTTTTTTTTTTTTTTTTTGGTTTTTCAAGACAGGGTTTTTCTGTAGCTTTGGAGCCTGTCCTGGAACTAGCTCTTGTAGACCAAGCTGGCC
>JAQHUG010000238.1:3160078-3194476 GCA_028555095.1 Dicrostonyx torquatus | reverse complement strand
CTACTCAGTCTGCCCCCATTGGCAGCCACATTCAGGGAGTCTGATTTGGTCATATGCTCCATCAGTCTCAGTCCAGCAGGATTGAGTGAGCTCCCATTAGATCAGGCACATTGTCTCAGTGGGTGGACCAGCCCCTTGCAGTCCTGACTTCCTTGCTCATCTTCTCCCACCAATTTTTAAAACAAAACTGTTGTACTTTAGTGGCCCCTTATAACTATTAAGGACATATAAAACAATATGGTATATTAAAGATGATATATATTTGCAATCCTGAGTAGATTGCTGAACCTCAGGCTCTTTCTCTTAAAACTGACTTATAAGCATATTAAAGGCTGTGAACAGGAGTAGTGATGAGAAATGCCATTCAGAGCAGTAATTAGCTGATATTCCTGTTTATCACCAAATGTCTTAGTACATGCTTTATGTGCCCATTCCCAAAAACCAGTCTGTAAAAAGTATTCTGTTATTACAGTAGGTGAAGCTGAGCATAAGGAGACAAACCATTCCTCACTTGGAATCGGCCATCGAATCCAGGGCTGACTGGAGCCCTCACTAGGGGTTCTGCATTGCATTGTCTCTTAGCTGAGTTACAGTGACTGGTTTCAATCAAGGTCTTGTTTTCTTTCTTCAGGAATCTCATGCACTTGGGAAAAAACCTGAAAATCCAGAAGACATGATCAAAGAAGGGGAGCTTATCTTATCTGTGAACATCTTATACCCTGTTATATTTAATAAGGTCAGTAGTGAAATCTGGTTTTGTTTGAGTATTAGGAGTAGACCCTAGGACCGCAAGCATACTAGGCAAGCACTTTACTTGGGGGTACCACCAGTCCCTAAAAGGAACTTTTAACAAGGCATTTAATTATTTGAGTTCTATCTCAGGTTTCAAAATAAATGTTAGCATATACAGTCTGACATCTTACTTTTTAGGACTGACAAGATGTATTTGTTTTAATAAGAAATGTTCCCCTGGGTAGTGGTGGTACATGCCTTTAATCCTAACATTCAGGAGGCATAGACAGACAGATCTCCGTGAGTTCGAGACCAGCCTGGTCTACAGAGTGAGTTCCAGGACAGGCTCCAAAGCTACAAAGAAATGTTTCAAGGGGGGAAAAGCAGTAACTTGATTTAGATGAGGTCTTGGTGGGATTTGTGGTTATCTGGATTTTATAATCGACACTTACTTACTGTCTGACTTCAGCACAAAGAACACAAGCCATACCAGACAGTGTTGGTACTGGGCAGTCAGAAGCTAACCGAACTGCGGGATTCAATTTGCTGTGTCAGTGACCTCCAGATTGGTGGAGAATTCAGTAGCACTCCAGACCAAGCCCCGGAGCATATCAGCAAAGTAAGGTGACCTTTCCCTTCCCCCTGCAGCAGGGTCATGAGTGTTGATTGTTCTCATGGCTCTTGTGACTGACTGAGGTGCTGCCATGTCTCCTTTTGCCATCCCTCCAGCCTTTTACAGGCAGTATTTGTGCTCCTCAGTGCTCACCATTTACAGCTGGTCTGGGATGTTCTTCCTTCTGAGCTAATAGTGACCAGCTAGCTGTCTGGCGTGCTGTTCTGTTTTCCTTTTCCTTACAGTCGGACTTCACCATGGCTTCCTTATTCATCTGTTTTTATTTAGTGCTAACGAAGCATTTTCCACGGAGTTACAGCCTTGGCCTTATTGTTGCTTTGATTTTGTTCTTCATCCTTTCCTGTTTAAAACGTTGTAAGGTTTTCAGCCCACCTTAACTACCTCAAGGAAAAGTTTGGAGTTTGCTAAGAGCCTGTCATTTGCACTCCTTCACTGCTTGTAGGATCAGTAAGCACACAGGCCAATATCAAACAAGGAGATGGTGGAAAGTTGATCTTTGCTGGCCTTTCCTGATAAGGGCACTCTTCATGCCCTGAGTTTGTCTTGGAGAGGAGTGAAGTATCAGATGGGCTGCCCAAAACATTTTCAGAAGTGAGGGAGGGATTACCTAAACAAGCAGAATGACCTGGTATCGCTGAATTCTCAAGACAGATATTGTGTTACGTGGTGCCGCCTTGGCAGAGAACCCTGGGTTGACTGCCCACTGAGAGAGCATCTCTGCAGGCATGTAAAATGACATCTGAAACAAGTAGGATGAAGCTAGAACTTGGGAAGAATCAAAAGTCTGTCTTTTTCAACCAGCCATGTACATTTTATTTCTTTGATTTTTGAGCCCCATGTTTGTTAGCATCCTATGTGACTTACCATACTGAATTTGTGTGTCTGTCTTCCATGTGTTCCACTTTCCTGTTTTGACTACATGGTGTGGCAACAAGCATTTTACCGTGCATCTGGGGGTTCCACAGTCACGGTTCCAAACTCGATTCCAGGCTTTCCATGTCTGTTACAGTGCATATTATGGTATCCTGGTGCTGTTTCCATCTTTTTGCCCTATAAACCCCCCATGTTCTAGAGACTGACATGGAAATGAGCATCATAGCTCAGGCACAGATTACACCAAATGTTTGTGGTTATGTTGAAAATGGTTTTAAGATACATAAACTCTTCCAAATCGTCTTGTCAGTGCTTGGGGAGATATCTGCCATGATAAAGACAAACAAATGGAATTTTAAGGAAATAGGTTTTTGGTTTGTTTTTTTTGTTCCCCAAGGAAGAAAGCACTGGTCTTTTGCAAGCTTTCTTAACCTTAGCAGAAAAGGAAGGTATAAGTATAAATAAATTAATTTAATGTGAGCTGGGCACTCAGGAGGCAGAGGCAGGCATATCACTGTGAGTTCAAGGCCAGCCTGTTCTATATAGCAAATTCCAGAACAGTTGGAGCTACACAGAGATTTTTTTTTCTTTGAAAACAAGAGGACAAAAAGAATTGATGTGAAAAATCTAAACTCACCCTCTGTAGCAACATGTCAGCATTGATGAGAGCAGTTTGAATCAGATATGCCAGTCATTCCTAGTCAGCAGGACTAGTCAGTTTATAGAATTTGCACTTTGGTGCTAAGCCCTTCAGTTTTCTAAGTGGGAACTAAACAATTTGTCTTATTTACATTATTTAAAATGTCTGTACCACATGTATGCAATGCCTGAGGAAGCCAGAAGAGGGCACTGGATCTAGAACCTGGAGTTAGGGATGCTTGTGTGCTTCCATGTGGGTTGAGCTGCTGTGTGGGTGCCAGGGATGAAACCCAGGTTCTCTGGAACAGTAATTGCTGAGAACCACTAAGCCATCCCTGTAGCTCCTTACTGCCTTATTTAATGATATCTACAACTATGCTATTACATTTTTTCTGCTTTTGTCTACTCAATAATAGTCTGATCATGTAGCACCTATGTGCGCAGAATATGCTGGCCTTGGAAAGAATTGTCACCATTTCACAAGAAACAGAGCAGTCATGAGTTCAACAAGCAGTGGTGGAGGCTGAAGTCAGATCCATGTTTTTCCCCCTTCAAACTCCTGCTGCTGGCTGTGGATGGGTATCTGGTAAACAGGCCCTGAAAAACAGTGTGATTAAACTTCACCACAGGCTTCTAGCACAGTGCTTTGTGGACTGTTTATCTGTTCGGAATCTACTTCATTTGTTTCTTGTTCTTCAGCGATGTTTTAGAAATCTGTGAAGTTGAAAAGCATTTAGAAGGACAGATAACTATAAATGAGGTATTGACTGAACCTAGCATCTTTTTGTTGTTACTACTGGGTTTTGTTGTTTTTTGGGATAGGGTCATTCTGCATAGCCCTGGCTGTCCTGGAACTCACTCTGTAGACCAGGCTGACCTTGAATTCACAGGGATCCACCTGCTTCTGCCTCCCAAATGGTGAGATTAAAGGTGTGTGCCATCATGGCTTGGCTTGAGCCTAACAATTTATGAGCCTTACAAAAACTATTTCATTGACATTTGTATTTTACAGTGTTGTTGGGCTTCTTCTCCCCTCATTTGAAAGGTTTCTGTTGGAAAATTTTTAAGCATATAATCAATATAGAGAATGGATGAACTTCATGTATTCATTGCCTCTGTTCAGTATTCTCAGCTTTTGCCCCAAATTATTCTGTGTTGTGTACACCAAAGAAAAGTGAAAATAAGTCCTTGGGTTGATGTTTTTGTTGGTTCCTTAGCATATATCCCACTGGCAGTTGTGGACGAGTTTTACAGGGGCCTGCAGTTTTTGCAATGAGCTTTTGCCAGTGTGCCGGAACTTGGGGTAAAATTACAGTGTATTTAAGTCCCTATAACTTTAAAGTGGAAAAGTTTGCTGATGTTTGGGTTTGTTTTTTTAACTATAATTGTTTTTGAATGGAACTATATTTTTAAAACAAACATGTAAACAGTGCTAGTATTTTCTGATCAAGTATCAAATATATTGTCTTCCTATGTATCCTGACTGGCTTGGGACTTATGGTTCTTCTGCTTCAATTTCACAAGTACTGGAATTAAATCTGCCTGTGTTACCTGTTTGTACAGCGAAGAGAGGTTATTAACAGGTAACTTTTGGTGGAAGCCATTCTTGTTCTTTTAGAGTTTTCTTTGTAAATAGCAATAATGTGAGAAGACATTAAATTGCTCACGTCACTTCTGAAGTTTTATACAAGTGTTATATGATGAATAAAACTGTATGCATACCAAACTTTATTTTGTTTCCAAAACAAAGCACTATTCATTCTTTTAGGACATTAGTTGGCTATTTAAGATGTTTAAGACAGGGTCTCACTGTGTAACATAGGCTGATTCAGAACTCACTGTGTGGCCAAGGCTGGCGTCAGACTCACAGCAGTCCTCTTGCTTCAGTCTTCTGAATGATGGAATTATATGTCATTTAATCACAGCATTTACGAGGCAGTACCAGGTGGATCTGAGTTCCAGGACAGCGAGAGCTACAGAGAAACCTTGTCTCTAAAAAAAACAAAGAAAATTTTTACTTGTGTATAATTGTAGGCAAGTGTGTGCTGCGGTCCATCTGTGGAAGTCCACGGACCAACTGTGAGAATGGGTTTTCTTTCTACCTTGAGGGCCCAGGGATCAAACTTAGGTCCCTCAGGCTTGGCAGCAGTCAGTTTACTTCCCAGGCCATCTCACTGGCCCTTGAACCTTTATTTTAGTTTACAGTTCTGAGTGCTTTAGAAGGTTTGTGTTCAAGCTGCCAGTCGGGACATTGAATACACTGTCCCCTGAGGACTCAGTGCCTACTGTAGTAAGGATCATGGGCACCCCTTGAAGTCTGGTAGTATGATTTAGAATTGAAGCCACTTGTGCCTATTACTGTGTTACGTGAGGTAAGACTGCTTTAAGAACAGAAATCCTGGTAGTGCATGTCTTTAATCTCAGCCCTCAGGAGGCAGGTCTGGTAGATCTCTGAATTGGAAGCCCATAATGATACAGAGAAATTTTTCCCTCCCCCCCCCAAAAAAAATAGACATCCACGCTTTAAGAGTTATTGAAAATAGGAGAGTTTTTATGAAAGCACTGAAAAACAGCTAAGAAATCTTTGTCATTATTACTACCAGAGCTGTGGCGGTCGAGTTTCTAGTTCCGATACAGAAATAACGGAGTGAGAGTGAACAGTGAGGCTGACTAGAATCAGTTTGGTTACCTTTCTTGAATCTCAGAACACACTATGATTAAAGCAGCAAAAGGATAAAATTGAAGAGCGCCTAAGACAGGTTTTATTGAGGAGTGACATCTTATGGCAGCAGGAGAGGGGCCCCAAACATGAGTTGCTGGGTATTCATGTGGTTTTATGAATTTGAATACTTAAATTGTTACAGTCGGATTTCATTAAATATCATCTGCTTTCTTGCAGGACCTATACAAATCAGCCTTTTTTTATTTTGAAGGAACCTTTTACAATGACAAAAGGTACCCAGAATGCAGAGACTTAAGCAGGTACTACTCCCAAAAATCTTCTCAAAGTCTTTGTGTTTTGTTGGTTCTTTTTATCCTTTTGAGAAGGTCCTGGATGGCCTGGACCTTAGTGATCCTCCTGCCTCTGCTTCTCTAAGCACTGACATTAAAAATGTAAACCACCACACCTAACTATATGGTGTTTCTGGATGTAACTCTGGCTGTCCTGGAACTTGCTCTGCAGACCAGGCTGGCCTCAAACTCAAGAAGAGATTCATCTGCCTCTGCCTCCCAGGTGCTGAGTAGTGTTAAATCCATGCACTGCTGCCACCACCAGCTAGCACCTTAATTAGAATTTGAAACTAAGAAATACTAACATTCTAATCTCAGTATATGCTAAATATGTAAAAACAACCAACAATCCTGTTGCCAAAAATAAACTGAGGACAAAATGTGGCATTGTTATAAATTTTTCATTTGTGCTAAAGTGATACATATCCTAAATCAGCATACTAAAAAACTGGTCCTTACTGAGATGAGAAGGGCAGAAGTGAATCTCTGACTACATAGTGAGTTCAGGACAGCCAGACCCTGTTTCAAAACAACAAAAAGCCAAGAATAAAAAAAGACCTGTTACTCAGACGGATGAAAAGTTCAGTGTCTAATCCTCTCTGTACCCCTACTCACTCTTGGAGCTTAGGTGTATGCTTGTGCAGCGGCACAAGTTATGAGCAGAGGAAAACTGGTAGGAGTTAGTCTTCTCCTTCCAGTGGGGATCCTGGGGACTGAACCCAGGTCATCAGGTTTGGTGACCAATGCTGTTACCTACTGGTCCAAATTCACTGTTCTTTTAATCCAAGAATTCACAGACCACCATGATCTTCCCTTCTAGATGGCAACGATCCATTTAATTAGGAGGCCAGATTGTATGAAATATTGCAGGTATAAACTCTTCTTTCCTGTTCAAGTTTTAATAATAATGCTTTATCATATCTTTCCCCCAAAACAGAACTATTATAGAATGGTCAGAGTCCCATGATCGAGGATATGGAAAATTTCAGACCGCTAGAATGGAAGATTTCACGTTTAATGACTTGAATATTAAACTTGGCTTTCCTTACTTATACTGTCACCAGGGAGACTGTGAACATGTTGTTGTTATTACAGACATAAGGTATGTGGCATCACTTAGAGAATATTTTATCTTAAAAAATGACATTAATTGGTGGGAGTGTGAAGGTCAGGACAACTAGCAGGAGTCTGTTGTCCTGCCACCATGTGCCCTGGAAACTGGACTGAAGTCATCAAGCTCGGAAGCAAGCACGTTTATCCACTGAGAAGTCTCATTAACTACTTTTGTCTCCTTACAAAAGTATAAGTAATTTTAAAAGAAATTCAGCGAATTAAAGAGTTATCACTGTGGCTTGACCTGGGTGCTGTATCTGCTTTCCATGCAGTGGGAAGCCGACACACCCTGTTCCTTTTTCTGATAATCTAGTAGACGTGGCCTATTACCCCAGTACTTGGGAGGCAGAGGCAAGCAGATTTCTGTGAATTCCAGGTCAGCCAGAGCTACTTAATAATAAGAAACTCTATCTATAAATCAAAACTATGTATATATTGGAAAACCTATAAAAAGTATTTATTGGAGGATTAAAATTCCATAATTTTTAAGTATCTAAATTTAATTGAAATAGTGATTCTACAGTGGGAAGCTGAGTAAATTCCAAAAATGAATAGTTTAGAGCTGAGGTGCTTGGTGGATAAGACCAGCTCAAATATGAAAAGCCAGGAATGGCCTTGTGCACCTGTAACTCCAGTGCTGTGGCGGGCGATGACAGAAGATCACTGGGCTTCCTGACTGCCAGTCTAGCTCTAGTGGGTAGTAAGGCAGAGAGTGGTGGTGCAGGGTATCTCATGTCCTTTTCAGGTACCTTCATGCAGACAAGTACCACATACACCTACCTCAGACACAAAAAAACAGAAACTAGTTGGGGAGGAAGGATGTGTAAAAGTAAGATCTCATAACTTCATATTTATATGACCTTTAAAACCTATTTACAGTATGTCTCTTTGCTGACCTTTAAAAGATTTAAAACCTGGTCTTATGTCCAAATACAGTTTGTTTTGTTCCACTTAGCCCAGGCTGGCCTCACATTTGCTGTGTAAGCTAAGCTTTAAACTCCTAGCTCTTGGGATTGAAAAGATGCTCAGCAGTCAAGAGCACAGTCTGTTCTTCCAGCACTCACAAGATGACTCACAACCATCCACGTCAGGAACCCAGCAGACAAACATCAGGCACAACACTCATCACATTTAAAAACAAAAAACCTGGTCTTCTGTCTCTTCCTCGCAAGTGCTGAGATTAAACCTAGTTTGTAAATTTTATAACTAATAGATCTTTAGGGTTTAATTTTTTCCATGATGGTTTATGACTTATCTAGCACCATGCTGCTGGTTAGTGGTACTTAAATTTTGTAGTTCTGACATTTAACATTAAAATCATAATTCATGTCATTCAAGGATCCAAGTCTTTGATTTTTAATGAGAAAGTCATGTAGTAAGAGCCAGTTAATCTAAGCAAGGTATCACTGCTTGTACTGTTCCACAAATAACAGTGCGATGTTAGAATAAGGACTCTGATGAAATACATAAAAAAAATACTATATGCAGACTAGACTGTCACAGCATGTTGGCATAAAGGGAACTGAGAAATTAATTTCTTGCTCAATCTGAAAAGCATGTTGGGCAAAGTGTTCAGCACAGGTGACCGCCTTATAGTAAGCTGGGCAAGAACTCTAGGACTAAGTTACATCCCCAGTTTTTCAAAGTACAAGCTGCTTAAACCAAGTGTAAGAAATCAGTTTACTGAAATCTTTTGTGAACAAAATATAGAAGGTCAAACCATGTTCCTAATGATGGGGACAGTATTTCACATAATCTGCTTTCCTCGTCAAAGGCTTGTGCATCACGATGACTGCTTGGACAGAACACTTTATCCCCTTCTTACCAAGAAGCATTGGCTGTGGACCAGAAAATGTTTTGTTTGCAAGATGTATACAGCTAGGTGAGTGACAGCTTTCTTTGCTTTAAAAAGTACTGGTTTCCACTTCTAGTACTTGCAGTTTGGGTTTCAAAGTTTTAATGAGTATTCCAGTGTTAATGAATGCAGTTTGGTGAAAATGAGCTTTTTGTTTTGTTTGGAGGGATCAAGCCCAGAGCCTGCTGCCTATTAATCAGCATGTGTACACTAGGCTACACCCCATATCGTTTGAAAATGAGGGAACATATACATGAAGTTCAGAACAAACATCAAGGAGCCATGCTTTCTCTGCTTCTTGACTGTCATTTACGTTTCAGCTCAGGTTTTCATGAAGCCAAAATAAGGTTTTATGTTCTGGACAATCACTGTGGGACAAACCTATAATTAATTACTCAGGAGGCTGAGGAAGATTTTGAGTTTAATGCCAGCCTGGGCAATTTACAAGACCTCACCTCTTTACAGGATAAAAATCCAAAGGTGGGGATGTGACACAAGGCTGATTAAAGAGCTCTTCATTTTGAGTGCTGCCAGCATGTGTACACTGTGGGGATTATTTTCTGGTTTTGTTTTAAAGATAGGACCTCACACAGCCAGAGCTGACTGTTCTGAAACCAATGGGTGTAAATTAAGAACTTGATCTTGAATTTCTTATATTCCTTCCTTAGTCTCTTGAGTACTGGGATTACAGGTGTAAGTCAACTATGAGATGATTCGTACTGTTAATCAGAGCCAAAAATTTTGGTCTATTTCAAAGTATTTTTCTAAAGGATCATTAGGAAAATAGAAATCAATTACCAAAATAAAAATCCAGGGGTTGGTTTAAAATTTTCAGATCAGAAAAAAATTAAAATGATAAATTTAAGAGAAACATAAAAACAGAAATTTCGTGTGACCAGTGACACAGCATGAAATAATCTCAGGTGAACATTGTCCCTGTACTCTGTGTATAGACCAAATAGGCAATCTTAAACAGTTCTGCAGCATTTTCTGGTGTATGTCCCTACTGTGTTGGTGTAGTCGTGAAGCAGTAGTGAGAATGTTTATGTATTGCTACAGACCAGTGGTTCACAACCGTCCTAAAGCTATGATTCTTTAATGTAGTTTCTCATTATGTGGTGACCCCCAACCATAAAATTTATTTTTATTGACACTTCATAACTATAATTTTCCTATTATGAATTGTAATGTAAATATGTGATATGTAATCTCTGTAAAAGATCTGTTGAAAACTGCTGTTATAGGCCATAAGCCATAGAATATTGAAGCATAGAAAATTCCCAGCTATAATATAACATACATTTTTTCTTTTTAAACTACAGATGGGTGACGAACAACGACACCTTTGCACCAGAGGACCCATGTTTCTTTTGTGATGTCTGTTTCAGAATGCTCCATTATGATTCTGAAGGCAACAAACTAGGGGAATTCCTTGCTTATCCTTATGTTGACCCAGGAACCTTTAATTAGTACCACCAATATATTTCATACTTATACAGTGGTTTCTTTCTTGTGGCTTTTTACTTATGTTTATGTTACTGAGATGTAGAAATACTTTTTTGTATTCTGAATATATAAATATTGTTGGAAACCAGCTTTTGATTCTTGTCTCTGACTCCTATGCATTCTGTACCCGAATGGGCTTTGCTAATTTTAGAATGCAGCTGACAATACATCAAGTCTAGTAGTCCTTTAAAGAAATCTGTGAAGGACATGAGAGCTACACCTCCTACTATGAAGCTTCCAAGGTAAAGACCCTTCAAATATCTGCAGTTAAGGAGAAGCTAAAAGCAGAAAATTAGGAATAGCTATAATTTAATTTTGTGCTCCGATGATATTTTTTAAGGTAGACACTAGACTATAATGAATCTAAAAAGATGTTAGTTATGTCCATAGTACTATTGAAAGTGAAGCCCATTTCTTGAAATCACAAATGTTTAAACTGTCATGGCTAAAGAAAACAATTTTGAGCATGTAAAAATCAGTAAGGATTCCAGCTTAGCACCTCCATTTTAATGTTCCCTTGCTGTAAAATTGTAATGACATTTCTCATTCTAAATGAACTTTATAATATTATATAATAGACATTTAACCATTACCTTCTCTGTCCTAGGTTTAATTTACTGAATCTTCTCCAGATGGCTAAGAACAGATCAGAGATGTACACATCTGTTTAAAGATTGTGAAGCATGTTTCATGGACTTAAGTGCACAAATACAATGATGGCAACTGACATGGAGATGACAAGTGCCTATATGTGGTATGTCTAAAAGTATTCTTGTTTAGTGCTGTAGCCAACACAGGTCATTTATTCTCCACGGTTAATTTACAATGTGCCAAGTACACTAAGAATTCTACTTCAGAATCACACACTCATAATGAATGATTTACTCAGTTCCTAGATTTATATGGCAATTCTTATGGGTCTTGTTCATTACAGGAAGTTAGTTATCCCTAATACATGTGTAATGCCAATTATCCCATTTTAATAGACAAAGATGACAGATAACAGATAAACATTATATGGAATCCTTATTATTTATTAAGAATGCTATTCTACTTCTTTTTTTCACCCAAAGTTCACATACCTTCCATTTCTTTGATGGTAGAAATAAGGGAAGGCTCACCAGGTTACTGTAATTATCAATTATATAGGTATCCCAACTAGTTCACATGAAAAGAATTTCAACTTTTTATTTACAAGTTGTAAAGCCCCTTACTTCAGATGGTTTTCCTTTATGCCAGCATATCTCTTAAATACAACATAACAATTAAATTAAATTTAAGGATAGAAGTAAATATGAATGGCACAACCTTATCAGTGAAAATCCCTATAGATATACCTGCCCAAGATTGCTGTATAGAAAATAGCTCAAGCATCTTGCTTATACTTCACAGTTCTTTTAAGGATAATTACACCTTCTAATTTTATAGCAGGGACGCTCCATCACTAATATATGTTGGCGAATTACACAATACAAATTTAAGCACATTTTGTTATTTGCAGTAGATAGTCTATTCTCTGACCAATGGAATAAAGTTTGTTAACTGAAGCCTTTGCTCTGCATATAGGAGTAAAAATGGCAGATTGCATCCCCACCTGGCACTTTTTAATCAGGTCAGTGGATATAAACAGGAACATTTTTAGTGTGTCACATCACTGTCTGGGTAAAAATCTATCCTGCTATAGAATTCCTAGGTAGAATAGCAAATATGGTCTAATGAGCTCTCGTCAATTGTTTATACATACAGATTTGTAATCAGAATCTTTCATTAAGGTGGAATATGTGAAATTGATCCAAACAACTGAGAAAACCAACATCAAAACAGGTATCTACATGCATATTACACATGCATACTATACACAGTGGGAGATGTGCTAGTTTTAGTGCAATTTTGTTTACAGAGTTTTGAGAGTGATGCTTGATTGTCAATTAGCCTATGACAGACAGTTCCAAAAAACACATGGTTCAAGCAGACAGCCTACCTAAGAAGGTACACAACCAGAAGAGTGCTGCCAGCACTCTGCAGTGGGACGCTCTATAGCTGATACCTGCAGTTAGTCAAGAAAGGGAAGTCCACACAAGGCAAGTGACAGTGCTTCCCTGGGCTTACTACTGCTTACCTCCTGTATCCCCTAACAGGACCTCAGTGGGGGCTAAGGATGACACTACTTCCTTAGCAGCTAATCTAGAATTCTTTCAGTAGTTCTTCTCAATTAGCAGTAATAATAATTTACTAGTAGAGTTTGGTAGAAAAATTTTTAATTAAAACAAGTTTACACATTTGACACTTATGGCTTAACTAGAATAATTTTCGTTCAAGTTAAAAAATGTACTAAGGACAAAACAGAAGAGTGGTGTATATAATGTACAGCATTTGCCCAAAACAGTAGTTCAATAAGAGCAAAAGTTCAATTATTGAATAATTCAAACCCCTTTACATAAGTGAAAATAATTGACGTCAAGGTCATATATAAACATAACACACAAAACACTGCTATTAAGTCACTTTCCCATTAAAATTTCAAAACATAGTGATGAACCTTTCTTCCTATTGGAAACCAATGATGATGTGATTATTCAGAATACCTTTGAAATGTTATTCCTTAATTCCTTAACAGACTCTGATGGTCTGTATTTGTGTGTATGGATTATCTACTTACTGCCTTGGAGCAACTGGTGTTTCTACCTTTTATTTTTGTAATCTTGTGATGTCTGATGATACAGAAACTAAATACAAATCCCATTGGTTTTCTTATTTATTTACCACTTAATAAGCATCATGGACTGATTACAATTTAAAAACACACACATACCTCAATGAGCATGACCTTAATGAGTGTGAGATTAAAAACTAGTTTTAATTTTTTGTGATTAGTAACTATGAAGGATTGTATATGAAGTTCCATATATATAATACCCAATCTGTTCTCTTTAATTCTGACTCCACTGAATTCAGTTACTTTCAAAAGTCATCAAATTTGTACCTTCTAGTTGGACATGTAGGTGTCAGACAGACTACACATTATTAGGAAGAGGCAAGCTAATGCAGCGCAACAGACTGAGGTTACATTAACTTCTGATAAAAAGGTGTGAGTACTTAGAAGTAACATTCATTTTATCAACCATAAAAATGCTCGACTTCTAAAAAACCCACAGTGAAAAGACAGTCTGGTAAATCCAAGATTTGTAAAAACTATGCACAAAACCCACGTTATTTGTGAGAAGAGGAACAATTTATACAAGTAGCAGTTTTAAAATGTAACTGGCCTACTATCAATTACATGTGAACACACACATACACTAACCGAAACACACTAGTCACGTTTATAAAGCAGGTCAACCTTTCTAAGTAGGTTTCCCTCACACTTGAACTGGATGATGGAGCTGTTAATACTGCACACGGAAAATTAGCAATAAGTTTTACTTTTACACAAACATAAAGGGATTTTTCTTCCCCCAAACTACTTAAACATCAAAACCTGTACTTATAAAAATTTAATCCTTTCAGTCAGCAGCCTAAGTATTTCAGATGAAGCCACTCACAACAGACTTCACATACTCATTACACCCCACGCCTGCCAATCTAGTTATCTAGTGGTGACTCCTTCAGAGATAGTTCAGCCTCTCTCTCTTCTCCAGGTGATCTAAAATAAAATAAAATAAAAAAAGCTGTCACAACAAGTATTGGGGTTTTCTCTTGAGTAAAAAGAGCTTTAATTCTAATTCGTGATTTTTTTAAAATTAGAATTAAAACACGTCTAGCATGTATGTTGCTAAAGTAATACACAGATCTGGCGAGATAACCCAAGGAAGCATCCTACCTAGATCTGGCACTAAATTTAAGATTAATTTTATTTAAACAGAATTTGTATCTGTGATGTCAACATAAAATAAGAACTAGGCAAAGACAGTTCCATAGGTAATTTACAAATTTCAAAGAAAAATTGTTTTCTTTCAGAGTTCCTACTGAGATAAATATAGGGGCAGTAATTATATAACCTACAATCCCAAACAGACTGTGGCTGGGTAACTGCTACAAGTTCAAGGCTGACCTGGATAATGTAGGGAGATCCTGTCTCAATAAACAGGGTGTTGAGGTGAGACAGGGTCTCACTATGTAGCCTTCTATTTGCTGGTGCTAGAGACTGAGCTCAGCCTGCCTTACTACTTAACACCTACCCTTCTTTTTTCCATTACATAAGTGAGTAGTGTTCTTTCTGCATATTCCTCTGCACACCAGAAGTTGGTATCAGATTTCATTATATATGGTTGTGAGTAGCCATATGGTTGCTGGAAATTGAATTTGGGACCTCTGTAAGAGCAGCCAGTGCTCTTAACCACTGAGCTACTTCTTCAGTCCCTCCAGCCATTCTGATTCATAACTTAGTGAGACTGATACAGTGGAACATCAAAGCACTCTAGAGTCAGACTTCTCTTACGTGTTCAAGACTAGCCGAGTCTACAACAGCAACTTCCATACAGCCAGAAACACAAAGTACACAGTGAGACCTTGTCTAAAAGGGGTGTATAGGGAAAGGAAGTGTTAAACAAAAATCATTGGCCATAGAGCTCAGTGACATAGTATTTCCCCAGCATATTTAGCCTTAGGGAGAATTATTGTGCTAAAATCATGAACTAAGGGAAGAAAAAAGCCAGGTGGTAGTTGCATACACCTTTAATCCCAGCACTTGGGAGGCAGAGGCAGGTATCTTGAGGCCAGCCTGGTTTACAGAACGAGTTCCAGGATAGCAAAAGCTATAAAGAGAAGCCCTGTCTCAAAAACAAAACAAAACATGTATAAGCTAACCACAATGGCACAATTCTGTAGTCCCTGACAACTGGGAAAGCCGAGGCAGAAGAATCTCTGGAGCTCAGGAGTTTGAAGCCACACTCAGCAAAAAAGCAAGACCCTTAGGACCCTTCAATAATTTTTTTCTTATTTTATGTATGAGTTTTCTTCCTGAGCAAATGTCTGTGTACCATGTGAATGTCTGGTGCCAATAGAAGGGTAGGGATCCTCTGGAACTAGAGTTAAGACAGTTCTGAGCTGCTTTATATATGGGTGCTGGGAATCAAACCAAGTCCTCTGAAGAGCACCCGGTGCTCTTAATATTGGAGCCATCATCTCTCCAGCCTTACTATCAAAAGGCCCATTACTTTTCTTACTGCCCTTACTTTTTCTTACTGCCAGCCTCATGGCTGTCTTTGCTTTCTTCGTTACTGTCACCATTATGTTGTGGATGACTACTGTCTTGAGCGTCAGATCCTCCATTTAAGGTCTTTGAACCTTTAGAATACAAAAACTGTTAGCACATACAAAACAATACATTAAATTATCCTAGATATTCAAGGTCAAAGTATGACCCTTATGTTCCCTAACACTTCAAACATTTGATGAATTTTAGGATTAGGTCTGATGTCATTTCAAAAAAGATGAATGAGAAGATATACTATTAAGTTGTATCATTCAAAGTCTAGAGTAGGTAAGGCACAATAAGAAACAATTCTTTTTAAAGTGGACAGAGGACTTGAATTACATTACATCTGGAAGACTATAACTGGCAGAACGTTTTAGTCACTAGCATGCATGTAGCTTCACTAGCATGCATGTAGCTTTTTTGTGGGGAATAATTAAATTTTGTATTTATAGTATTTTAGAGCATAAAGTACTCAAACTAATGTGAGTGGGCATTTTTCTGAAGACTTACTAATAAATTTCTTAGGGAATCTAGTAAGTATAAAAGTTTTTTGGTTGTTTTGTCTTAAAAGATTGGTTTTTACCACAAGTATATGCCAGTTATGGTGTTTTGTCATGGAATTGATCGTGGTGTTCTAGTCTTAGAATCATCCGTAGGTAAATTCTGAACTACAGTATTATCAAATTTATTTTTAATAAATAAATTTGCCACTTGGGTGGGCAAAAGGCTACACAGGACCACAGCATATATATTAAGCACTCCTTTATCCAACAATTTGGAACCAGCAGTGTTATAGATATCTTGGCTCAATTTCATATGCATCTTAAACACATTGCCTCAAGACAATTTTATGTCACATCAAAACAAGGTTTGTCAGCCATCTATTTGGATCGACTGTCAGCACTCTACTCCTCCATTTAGATGACACTGGTTGCTATTTTCTTTTAACACAGTAAAATACCACTTATATCCACTTAACAATTCAAAGATATTACTTTACCCTAGCTTAGGGTAACTAACACTGGAAACCTGTTGGCATTATCAGAAAGAAACAAGCAGCATCTTTGGCTCCAACTAGGACGCAGCGACTCTGGTTCTGTGTCTACTGTATATTATATTTTTTGGCAAAAGCAAATGAGAGGAAATGGGTTGGTTCTCTAGAAGACATTCTGATGGACAGTTGTTAAGAACTTTCCCCGAAACTAAACTGTCATTAACAATGGTTTTGTTAAAAGTATTGCTGCTCTAGTCCTTCAAAACATCCAAACTAACATTTTTACCAGGTTGTGTACAAATGCTGTGTGTTAAACATTTCAGCTGTTTCAAGGTCAATGAATAGACAATGCAACCTCATTGCTAATATAGGTTTCAATATCCACCCTTTCTAACACATGTAACAAAACCACTTACAAAAGCAGTGCTGGAAAGTAACTAAAAGAGGGAAACCCAGCATGAAGTTATTACATACCTGTTTGTTCCTTTTCTAGCTTTTTGTTTGGCCCTTTCTTCCCTTGATCTTTGGTTTTATTTGCTTCCTCGTGTTGTCTTTGTTCAGCAAGAGATTTGTTCAGCACTTGGGTGATGACTGAATCTCCTTCACCAACCAAAAACATATTCTTAAACTTGTTATATAACATTGTAGACTTTTCCATGATAACTTGACTAACTTTGAACCGCCGTATCTGAGAAAACAATAGTCATAATTATCTTTCCTAATTGATTTACTTATACTTTCTTTAAAAATGAAGAACTGAGAAAAGGTTTACAGGTCGTCAGCCACTTACTTTTTTCAATGTTGTGATCATCTCTGTGTGTTTCTGAGCTTGCTGCATTGTTACCTGAAGTGAAGCAAGTTCATCCAGGGCCTCAATGCATCTGCTCACATCCTTCATGACAAAACAGCAATGTCATAACTTAATTACCAAAGCATCTACATCATCTACTTCTGAAGATCTTAAAAAGCTCTTAAGGTGATAGGTACGAAATGGCCAGGTATTTTCCCTTAATCTTAAACTTACACACTTAATTCATGTGAGAAAATATTTAAAGCTATTAGAGCAGTGCATTTTAAATGAGGTTAAACACTTACTAGATTATCAATTTTGAGTGAATTTTTAATTTCAGCATGTATCCTTTGAAGTCGAGAATCCATTGATGTTTCTATAAATTGAAATATGTGAAAAACAGTAAATAGTTTTTCCCCACACCATATCTCTGTACAGTCTAACAAAAGAAATGGTGGTTACAAAGCTTTCTTAGTAGTCTTTAAGGAGCCCATTATAGATGAATAGTCTAAGACGTTACCTACTAAATTTAATATATGGTCTGGAGAAGAAACATGCAGCATAAAAGCACAAAAATACCACTGAGCTGCATTTGTTTCTAAACTCCTCTGTCTCATATGATGACCTCCTACATGTCAGCTCTTGTTTTAACTTACTCATTTAACTGCAAGGTATTTATCAAAATGGGTAAACCTCCAGTGCTTAGCAGGGTTGCAAAACTGGCCCCAAAGAAGCATTAAATACATTAGCAAGTTCACTTTAATTGCTTAAAATGCAATTTAACGTAGATTCCATCAGACTTGAAAAGGAATATTTGTAGAATATAAAAACATGGGATGGAATTCCAAAAATTACTCTTAAATTATTAACTTTAAAATTCTTTTTACTTTTTTTTTTTCTTTTTTTCTGGTTTTTCAAGACAGGGTTTCTCTGTAGCTTTGGAGCCTGTCCTGGAACTAGCTCTTGTAGACCAGGCTGGTCTCGAACTCACAAAGATCCACCTGCCGCTGCCTCCCAAGTGCTGGGATTAAAGGCGTGCACCACCACTGCCCGGCTTTTACTTTGGTTTTTTAAGTCAGGGTCTCAGTTTGTATCTCTGGTTGCCCTGGAACTTGTGGATCTCCTGGCTATGCTTCCTTAAGTGATTACAGGAATGTGCCATCATACCCAGCTTACATAAACTTTCTATGTGTGATTTTATATCTTAGAAAGTAAAATAACTAACCTCGCTTCTTCTCCACTTTCTTAACTTCTGGCTTCTTTCCTTCATCTTTATTCTGCCTATCAAATGTTAACACAAATATTTCAAAACACTGGAACTTTGTGACTTAGGTTAGCAGACGCCCATATCCCCCTATGTAAAGGTTTAAAAAAATGTTCCTTAAAAATAGTAAATCAGCCTATAACACAGGACACTGACTAGCTTCTAAAACTATGCACTTCTATACCATTAGCATAAATACAGGCAAAACTCAGACATGCTAATTCAGTTTCTCAGAGATAATCACAGTATGACTTTGAAGCAGTCACAATGAAATGTGGCAATAAAAATCCAATTTGAAGATCACTGGCCAAACAAGCCACAATGGGAAGAGAGCACCTATAAATGCTTAATGGATTTTTATCAACTTCTTTTCCTATAATTATTTTTTAAAGCATATTATAAACTAGACCAATTTAGTTGTTCCCCACATCTCCAAAAGGCAGGTAAATCAAAGGATGTTGAAATTAACTTCAATAGTGATTAAATCTGCTTTAAACTGATTGATTATATGGACTGTCTTTTAAAATTGGAGAGGATGCCATTGTTATCAAGCTAAATGACATCCACTGATATTCACAAACCATTTCATAAGTGAAAACGAACCATGTTACTAATATTAACAAAAATAACCTTTTAAATTAGAAAGTTTAATCTCTAGTACCTTGGCTTGGCGTTCAGGCCCTATTATGAACCAATTAAAATAGACAAGAACAAAAAAATACCTAAAAATCGCGTGTTTTTTTTTAAAAAATCTTTATTTTAAAATTTTGGTTACAGTTTCATTTTTTTTTACTTAACAAGTCTAATGTTTAATCTCTTAGGATTAAAAAGAAAAAACAAGACTAAAGAATTTAACAACAAAAGAATGTCAAGGAAAGGGCACAACTGCCCCATTTTTCAAGAACGTAATAGCTATTCCAGTTTAACACCTAGCTTCAAAACAAGATGAGTTTTCATATTTTCTAAATGAAATAATGTACAACCACCATCTTCTTCATCTATGTTTGTTATAACTTTCAAACACAAAGCTTCATTTTAAGCTTGGTTTAAAAAAAAAAAAAAACAAGAATGATGGCCAACCTTAATATGTAGTGTGCACCTTACAGGATATTTTGTTAACAATCATGACACAATTAATAATGCCATTAATAATGAAGTCCTCAATTTAGAATCTGGAACATTTCTTCCATCAAGGGGGGAAGGGGAAATTCAGTCCAATGAGTCTGTCTCAAGATCTTCATCGCTTGTATGCTCCACTTGTATTCTCTTTTCAGTTACTGGATTAATGCTTTGAGCCCAAAATGAGATATATTTTTTTATTACTGTAGATTACATGTTGTTTGGCTGGGAATACAATACAATAAACTTTATTTTGCATAATGCATTTCACACAAGTTGCATCTGAAATGCTTTACAGAGCAAAACTGTCCAAGTACAAAGTTTTGTAATAACAGGAGAAGGAAAGAAAACACAAATATTAGAATTTGAGAAAGTTACATTGGAGGACATTCAAAAGAAACTGAAATACAAAAAGGTATCTTGAGATTCTGAGGAAGGACTGGGCTAGATTTACTAAGCAACAACTAATTTATGCCTTAAGTCCGGGAGTTAAAAGAAACAACAGTCACAGTTATTCAGGGGAGAGAAAGGACAGGAGTAACGGCATTTACAGATGTGCCCACGGTCTGGCTAAATTTTAATCACTTTAAAACTCAAGCAGCTAAACTGCTCTGTATCCTCCAAATAGCTACAGAATCAGAGACAATATATATCTATAAAGATGTTCAGCTTGCAGATGCATTATAAAAGCAAAGGAAAACGGTGTTTAGTAGTTGCCACACTGTCTTACCTACAATATGTTTTCAAATCAACTCACTAGCGATAAAAAGCCCAGTTTGACACTATAAAGTGTCAGTCTAAAAGAGTCTAATGATAAACTAGAAAACAACTATATAATAAAGACATGAAGTCTAATTATCATAGCAATCACTATTCCTTGTACTGATAAAATAATGGTATACAATAAAGGAGGAAGAAATTCCTCATGGAAAATGTCTATTGTTTCCACGTGTCAAAAGTAATTCAAACACATCAAATGCAAGTCCTGCCAGCCTTTGGGTTTACGTTAATCGGCTTCCTGCTTTTGTTATTTTCACTGATTTTTATATAGGTCTGATGGTGGTATGACAGATACAAATATTTACTGCATTCTTTCTCCACCAACATATCCATCTTTCTATGTTTCACATGTTATACAAATAAACAGGAGCGAGTATTCTGTAAAGTGCTAACAATTCCTCACTGCACTTTCACTTCAAGTTACAGACAGCTCAAGGAGGACTACCTCAGTGCATTTCATCCTCCAAGAAAGTAACAGAGCCTGAAACAGCACATATCGAACATTTTCCTAATATGGAAAGTTGCTTCAAAAGGTTTCATGAAATCTGGAAAATGAGAGTGTACTTAAAATCTTTCATACTACTCTTTAAAAAAAAAAAAAAAGAAAAGCTTAAGATTTATAGAACTTAAAAGAGTACTTACTGCTCCGTTTCCATTTGTTCCTCCTGCTTGCGTTTCCGCTCTGTGGCTTCCTTCTCATGTTGGCCTTTCAGCATATTCCTCCTGTGAGCAGTCTGGAAGTTTCTTCCACCCTTTCTCTTCTGTTTGAGAATTAGGATGGATTTAGTTTACTCCCACTGACTGATTACAATCTTTGTAGAAAGCAGGCAACTACCCAGCATGTGCTGGCTCTTCTGTCTGTGGAAGTGAGCCTACTACCACTCTGTAGGAGCGAGCTCGAGACTGAAAGGATGCCAACCTGTCTGCCTCTAATCATTTTAACCTGAACACTCTAAAACTACTGAATTAACATTGTTGAATTTGAGCAAGGTATGGTAGCACGAACCTTTAATCTCAGCACTTGGGAGACAGAGGCAGGTAGGGGCAGCCTGGTCTACAAAGCAAGTTACAGATCAGCCAAGGTTGAAGGCCCAGGATTAGACCCTATCTTTTAAACCCACTCCTTCCCTTGAAAATTAGAAACTTGGTTTCTAAAATATTCAGACAAATGAGGTATTAAAGCCCATATAAACACTTCAGGGCTATTAAACAAAATTTCTATTTTTTTCACAAAAAAAGATAAAGCTAGTAAGATGTAATAACATCCAAATAAAATTACATTTTATAAAAAACTATAAGACAGGAAAGCTTAAAATTTCATGTATAAATACACCTTGTGCCTTTTTTTGATCAGGGTCATCTATCTACAACCTCTGTTTACATAGCTGGTTTAATAGAACTATGTCTACTTTCTAAAATTAAAAGTTTCAAATAAGCCTTTTATATTAACTAATAGAAACATATTAGTTTCCATTAGGAAACATAAAGAGACCCATGTATTAAGAAGCAAGAAAGCTCTGTGAGTTTGAAGACAGCCTGGTTGACAGAGCATGTTCCAGGATAGCCAGGGCTACACAGAGAAACCCTGTCTCAACATGCCCATACTCTCACATACCCCCACTCAAATAACAGCCACCAAAAGAAGTTAACCTGAGGTAAGATGCTAGGGAAATTGTTCATCATTTAAGGTTCCTGGCATGCAAGAGAAGACCAGAGTATGTATTCCCAAAAATAAAAATTCCAGATAATTGCAATGGCTCATCTGTAATTACAGTCTTGTAGGCAAATACAAGTGATCTCCAGAGCAAACTGGCTACACCAAGATTAGGCACATGGGGAGCTTTGGGTTTGCTTGAGAAACACTTCTTAATGAATCAGGTCAAGAGCAACTGAGAAAGATTACCCAGGTGTACATGCAAACCATACACGAATACACACAAGAAGTGCAAAAGAGGAGGTCCTCTGACATTGCCAGTGTGGTCGTCTGTACACGTAAACGGTAGGGAGGTCTGAATGTGATTTTCTACCTTTTCACCTTCTTGATCATCTTCATCTTCTGAATCAGAGGTTGATGTAACCCCTGGTTTTGATACATTTTTCCGCTTAGATTCAACTTCTTTCTTGCTTTCTTTCTTATCTGGTTCTTTTCTTGGCTTATCCTCTTCCTTTTGACCTTCTTCTTCCTTTTTAAGCTGCTTTTTAGGTTGCTTTTCCTCTGGTCCCTTTTTTTTACTTTTGTCTTCATCAATAACCCTATGTTAGAACACAAAAATGGAAGATGAACTCTTAGGAACTCGTTTATATTTTTCTTTTTTGCAAGACTTATTTGTATTTATTCAAGTATATCTGGAGGTATGCACTCTTCACTGCTAGAAGATCTCTTCAGCCTTCATTTATACTCATTTACCAAACAAGTATTTCAAGGGAAAAATCATTGCAAATGTGTTTGTAAAATAATATCTAAAAACATAAAAGATGGTATATGCTATCCTATCATAAAATGGATTTCTGCAACAAATATTACAAGATACAAAATTATGGTGACACCACATCAATAAAAATGATCTTCCTCAGTTTTCCAAGTTGCTTTTAACATAATTCATTTGTCTTAATAGATTTTATTCTCCCAGAGGGCCCAAGTTCAACTTCTAGCATTGACGTGGCAGCTCACAACTGTGACTCCAGCTCCAGGGAATCTGATACCCTCACACAGAAATACATGCAGACAAAACACTAATGTACATAAAATAAATAAATAAATGAGGTTGTTCTAGAAATAGTCATTTGAAAAAACTAAAAAGCATATAGCTACTTTTAGTAAGCAAATAATCATAGAAAACATGAAAGTCACACTTCCTGTGGAATAGTGACTATAAGCAAATGCCACTATGTTTTAACTGGAAAGTAAAAATTATATATTTTAAATACATAAATATATGTAAGCCATTTCAACATGAGTTGTTCAAACTAACACAAGAATTTAAGAACCTTTAAAATCAATTTTCTTTGTAATTTCAAGTACATTAACTGCTATTATTTCTATGTTTCGTTTTTTAAAGAGACAAAAGTTTTTCTGTGTTACCCATGCTGGCTCCAAATAACAAATGGACAACCAAATATACAATCAATAATTTTTTTTTTCTGAAACACAGTCTCTCTGCGTAGCCCTTGCTAGCCTTAAACTCCCAGAGATCTACCTGTCTCTACCCCACAAGAGCTGGGATTAAAATCATGTGCCACGATGGCCCTGCTTGGTAAATCCATCCTTAATTGAGTTTTCCCTATAAAATGTTTAGATACAGTCATCATTTCCTAAACATGACTTTTTTTTTTTCCCTCCAAAAAAGCCAAAGTGAAGAGGATTTATGAGAAAAGATGACAGGAAAGAAAACACTTCTTTCTTTGGTAACTAAATATTTACTATTCTAAGATTTTTTATACTATTTTAAAGAACTTATTACACAGAACAGAAAAAGGTCTATGGAGACACTACTTTAGCTATAATCTTCCCAGACATTTCTTCAGCAATTTTCTCTGCCCAATTTTTCCATTTTAGCCTACATTACCAAAGTTTGTTATCATACACCAAAGAAAATGCTTAAACAACCAGATTTTCAATCAAGAAATCTTTCCTGTTCACACAAATTCTTCAGTCTCTTTAATTTTCAGAAGCAGAATAGCAATATATGACAATAAAACTGTTAAAAACACAAATTATTTTCTACTTATTTACAAAGGTCTCAAAAATGAATTTTATATTAAAAATAAACTCACATGTCACTCTCCGAAGGACAGGGCTGTTTTACCACTTTAGGTCTGCCTCTTGGTTTTGGAATCTTGACTTCAGTAGCTAATTTTCATATAGAAAAAAAGATACAATTTCCGTTTTAAATACAAAGCTTATGTTGAATACAAACATTGCATGATATATAAAAGTATTAAGGGCTTAATTAGTCATGCCATGCATCAAGAAAGTGAAAATTTTATTAACAGTAAATTTCCATTTGTCCTCATTGTATTTCACAAATCAAAAACTTGAAGGAGTGGAGGAAGGAGGAACTGCAGTCAATATATAATGTACGAGAAGAGGATAAATTTAAAGATATGTACATATTTTTAAAAAAGCATTTTTCATTGCTGTTTTACCAAGTGTCACAAAACAGAGAAATATCACTCATTCAGAATTCCTATTTCTATCACAATAGTTTATGTATACTTTGCATACATCTTTGGAACTTTGTATGAGTATTGTCCAAGACCTTCAGTACCACTAGTCTGATCCATTGTAATACTACAAAACATATAGATTTTAATGTCTTTCTTCCCCAATCTGGCTATTCCCCTTAACAGTTTTCAGTAAGGATCCTATAACAATATAGGAAAAAAAAATGGCCCTATTTTGTTTCATTTAGTGTTCTACTACTCTCTATTATTTCCAAATTGTTAAATCATTAGTGAACAAATATTCTACCAGAATGCAGTAATTTTAAAGTGAAAAAATAAGTCCACTATTCAAAGTAGTTTTAAGCTCACCAGATTCATTTGGCAGTAGAAGCCAAGTCACAATTATTTCAAACTTAATAGTTGTCGCCAACAGAAACCATTTCTATCTCCTTTGATATTGTTATTTTAAACAGTCTCACATATGCATGACATTTTCTTGAGGACAAGCACATACAGCAATACTCCTGTGAGACTGCATGTCTTATTGGCACCACAGATAACCCGGCTTGTGTAAGTACACAGTCCTTTTTCATGACGAATTTCTCAGCCCTCATCTATATCCATGTAAAGTGATACATGACTGTCTTTCATCAACCTCTATTCATATTATTCAAAAACATTTGAGCCAGCAATGTTTTAATGGATTGGAATATTAACAACAAGCAAGCCAAAAAGTAAGTATTAATGATCTACCTGCAGGTCGTCCTCTCTTAGGACTTGCTTTCAAGTTAGCAGAAGCTGTTGCTGCAGCCACCATTCCTGCTTCTTCAGTTTCCACTGGTTTTTCAGCCTGAATCACAAAAATTTAATTAACTTATTTAGCAAAGCCGTGCCAGTATATAACATAAATATCAGAATAATTTCTGTATGATTTTATTACTTTTGAACAATCAGTTTAAGAGTATCATCTCAGTTTTTTCAATCACCTTTTAAATATTTACCATCTGAAAAATTAAGGCTAACACTTTTAATATATGAGAACCAAAGTATAATACAATTATGCCATAACAAATATCATTGATACTTTAATTCATTAACTTCACTAATGTACATATGCTTCATCTTTCAACTGAGATGGACATATGAGGCTCTCCTATAGAAATTACTTTTATTTTCTCATAGAAAGCTTTCCAAACTACAAGGCTGAAAAGTTAATGGGTCCCATGAGAATCAGTTACTAATCAGGATAAGAACCACATATTAGATAGAAATAAAAACATGAGGAAACAGATGGCAGTTATAATTGCAAAGGGAGGAACAAAACTGACAAATTCAATTGAAGGATGTAAGGACATTCAAGAGCCACTTCAACTTCAGTCTTAACTGTGCCAACCAAAGAGCAAGAATGTATCTAAACATGTAGAACTCAATTCAATTAATTAAAAAAAAAATCAATATATTTACTTATGTTCCCAAGTAAAAACAGCATTACTTTTACTTCTATTTGAAGGGAGGGGCAAAGAAATACATACAGCCCAGACCAGCCTTAAAAACTCTTGTCCTCCTGCTTCAGCCTCCCAAGTACTTTTATTTCAGGCTGCCTGCAGGCCCAGCCCAATCTACCTTTTAATTAAATAATGCCTAGGGATGATAAGAATATCCATCTCTAAGAATGAATGCATAATATACACTCAAACTATATTAAAACTGACCTAAAGTTACCCTTTGATTGTTCTCCGACTAAAAACGAAAACTGCATTAAGAGCTAGGGTTAAGATCGAGTCAGATCTCTATGTGTTCAAGGCCAGCCTGATCTACAAAGCTACAAAGATTTATAGGACAGACAGTGCTATCACACACAGAAACCCTGTCTCAAAACAAAATACAGAAAACAAAAAAGAAAAAAAGAAAGTATGAGATCATGCTGCCCTATTCTAAATACAATCCTGCAACCACATGTTAAGGAACCAGGTACGAGTAAAGCTCCGCAGGTCCCAAAGGTTAAACTTTCCTACTGATGACTTATAAGTCAAAGGTACTTCAAAGTTAGGTTCAAATAGATGGATCAGCTCTTCGGGACAAAAAGAACTTATTCACTTACCCTTTCTGCATTTGGAAATAAGTCGAAAGCAAGTAAGAATTACAGGTACGATGGATCATTTGAGAAGATACCAATAGACAGTAAGTGACATATTCTTGAATAGTTAGTACAGTAAAAAAAATGATACTAAACAAAGATTGGCCCTACCATGGACACATGTTTATGACTATTAGTACAAAATCATCCGAGTAAAAGCCATAACTCTAGAAAATATTTTGACCAGAGAAAGGACTAATTTAATTCTAAACATGTAGAACCCAATTCAATTAATTAAAAAAAATCAATATATTTACTTATGTTCCCAAGTAAAAACAGCATTACTTTTACTTCTTTTTGAAGGGAGGGGCAAAGAAATACATACAGCCCAGACCAGCCTTTAATGAATATCTTTAAAGTTCACATTCTAACTAGATTTTATTTATAACTTTACTGATCTTACTAAAACTTCTTTCTCATTATTATTCTGACTTTCAACTATACTACCTTTTCTCTTTCCTAAAGTAATTCCACAGGCATCATGGATCTATACATGTCCCCTTTTCAAGACCACTGCATCCTTGCCTTGCTATACCTGTTTCACAAATCCTAAACAAAGATTACTAAGCTGATAAGCTCTAGCAGGCAGGATGGGATGGGGATACAAACATTAAATCATTTTCTGTATTTAAAGTTAGCATCTCAAATCTGTTGTTAATCCTAATAACTTCTACTATAAGTCTTGAATAGCTAACATAAACTTTTAGCCATTTATCCATTGAACCAAACTCTTAATCTAAACTGAATGGGGGAGAAGAGGAAAAAGAGCTAGAAAGAATTTCCTTGAACCAAAGTGAACACATCTTTTCTTAATTCTTTCAAATCCTTTCAATTTTTTATAGTTTCACTAAGAAAAATGGTAAGATTTTTACTGTTATTTCACATTAAATGTTTCCCTTTATATATATGCAAATCCCTGATGCACTGTTAATTACTTCTCTCATTTCTTGAGATTTCAAAAATATATTACCATTAAACAATCTACTTCATCTCATTTCTGTCCTCAGCCCTTACCTAAATGAAACCGAAAGCTCCTGCATAGGCTAATTACCAAACAGCTCACTGGATCCTTTGTACTGGGCACTATTGTTAACTCCCTTGTTCAAATTCTCTTCTGTTGCCTATAGACAACCTCTGATGTCTCCTGATGTTTCTTCTAGTCACTATTTTGAAGAGGCACCTCCCCTCATCTCCATTATATCCTGTCCCAATTCTGGTTTCTGCATCTACCCCAGTAAATTCTTTCTTTTTTTTTTTAAAAAAAAAACTTTATATAACTTTATTTTATGCACATTGGTATAACAATGTCAGATTCTCTGGAACTGGAGTTACAGACAGCTACAAGCTGCCACGTGGGGTGCTGGGAATTGAACCCGGGTCCATCTCGCCAGCACCCCCCCCCCGGGTAAACATTTTCTCTTCATCTCCTCAAACATCTTACTTTTTTACCAGTGGTTGTATCTTTTCCTACTTTTGTACTATTATCACAGGTATCTTCACTGCAATTTCCATGAATTCAATATGTCTGTGTCCATATCTAATATACGGTCACTCAAGCAAACACCCTGGAGTCTTCCTACACTTGCTCCATTCTACTTACCATTTATTTCATTCAGCTATCACTTAAACTTCCAAAAGTGTTCTAAATTCCTTCTCTCACTAACAAAATAAGTAAATAAGTTGATATAAGGCCTGTGTCTTTCAATGCTAACTCCTTAAAAGGCCTTTCTATGACCGACTCATACTTGGCCACTGTTACAATCCTTACTTTAACCATTATAGGCAATTTAAACAAATACCTGGTACATATCAAAGTTACATGTGCATTATGCTATAGTTTATTAGATATGTGAATATATGTCTTAAAGAGAACAATGCGGGACTGGAGAGATGGCTCAGAGGTTAAGAGCACTGATTGCTCTTCCAGAGGTCCTGAGTTCAATTCCCAGCAACCACATGGTGGCTCACAGCCATCCATAATGAGATCTGGTGCCCTCTTCTGGCATTCAAGCACACATGGAAGAAATGTTGTATACATAATAAATAAATCTTTTTTTTAAAAAAAAAAAAAAGAGAACAATGCACATACCTTAACTTAGGGACACTTAATTATGATGGGCATATAACTCAGCAGTGGACGTCTTGTCCAGAATGTGCAAGCACTGGTTGAGTCCCAGCACCACACAACAAAAAGATTCACTAGACAGGGTTTTGGGGATTCATTCAGTGGTAGTTTCTGCTTATAGCATGTTGACAGCCCCAGGTTTGATCAACACACACACACACAAAAGATTAAAATTGCTAACAAATCACCTATACATTCAGTAAGCCATACTGCTTTGCCAAATAGCCTTACCTTGGTGCTGATGGCTACAACTTAATCAGCATGGTAGTTACTAAAGATAGGGTACCTGTGGCAATTTCATAAAATGATACAAAAAATGAAATCTGGCCAGGCGGTGGTGGCGCACGCCTTTAATCTCAGCAATCGGAAGGCAGAGGCAGGTGGATCTCTGTGAGTTCGAGACCAGCCTGGTCTACAAGAGCTAGTTCCAGGACTGACTCCAAAGCTGCAGAGACACCCTGTCTCGAAAAACAAAAAAAAACAAAAAACAAAAAAAAAAATCTGTCCATCAACTGATGTATTCCATGCACACAATGTTTCTTTGTACTATGCAGTGACTGTTTTAGTAGTATACCAACAGACTTCTTTCAAGATTTGCAGTCAACTTTCCTCAAAATCTATTGCTGCTTTATCAGCCATTTATAAATATCCTATATCCTTTAGTGTCATTTCAACATTTATAATATCTTCACTCTCACTGTGTTGATTTATTCACAGGTATGAAAATATTCTCACTGTAAATTTGTATATTTCTGTCACATCACAGCACCTGGACAACTAGGTGCACTGTCACTGAACATCTTGAGGAAGGAGAGTTTTTCTCCTGAGCAGTGTGACTCCAGTGGGATTAAAACACTCAGCAAACCATGTTGTGAACAGCTGCAATCCAGCATTTTTTGCTTCATTTATAATGAAGAGGCAGGGTTCATTAAGTCCTAAATTCCCTAGGGTTTTCAAAATGAGTTCCTATTTAAGTCACTAGTAGTTCCAGACCCTAATGATCATCCTGTCTTCTGAGGTTTGGAATACAGACATTGACTATTGCTAGATGGCATTTTCTTCCAAACTAAGACTGTTTTACACTGAAGATTTCATTGAGTGTGTTCACATTCGACTATCGTAGCTAGACCTGGGTAACATAATGGAGCCTCTCCATCAGGACCTGCTACTTCCTGCAGCTTTACATTGTGGAGGCAGTTTCTTGCTATGTACCTCATGAACCAACCCAGGATAGCTTCATCTGTGGATCTGTCCTTTTTTCACCTCCATCAGCCTTGCCTTGGCTTACAGCAGCATTCTGTCTGGTTTAATCTTCTATCCTTCCTGACCATTAACACTTTCTCCTTAGCTGCAGGGAATCTGTTGTAACTTTCTTATCATTCCAGGATTCACTTGAGCAGCACTTTGAATTTTGTATGAGAACTTTTCCTTTGTATTTGCATTCAGAACCTGGCTGACAGGTCCACGAAGCTCAATTTCCAGCCTACTTTATTTAACATGCTCTGCTTACTAAAGTTAATCATTTATAGCTTTTAGTTAAAGAGGCCTGCCTGTCACTTTTTCCACCTGAAGACCTGAAGGCCTATTATAAACTGACTAATCTCAGTATTATTCTAAGACTGAGAATGACCCATAAGGGAGCAGTAAGAACATTTATCAGTTAAGGATGCTGTCTTATGTAAGCAATTTGTTGAATCTCAAAAAATTATCAAAGATCATTAGACCACCGTAACAGATATAACAAAATCTATAAACAGAATTACCAAAACATGACACAAAGTAAACACATATTGTTGGAAAGACTACAAATCTTCGGTTTCTAAAATGCTAGGTGGGCCAGGCATGGTGGTGCAGGCCTTGAAATTCACCACTCAGGAAGCAAAGGCAGGCAAGTCTCTGTGAGTTTGAAGCCAACCTGGTCTACATAATGAGTTCCAGGACAGCCAGGGATACACAGAAAGACCCTACCTCAAAAATAAGTAAATAAATAAATAAACAAATGGGGAAACAAAGCCTACATTGTACTGCATAGTGCAATACAGCAAAGCTCAAGAAAACGAACCATTCTGTATTTTTCTATTTTGATTTAAAAAAAAAACTCTCATTTACTCACTGTTCCATTGAAGTCAGTTCTAAATTTCCCTATCATCACACTGCCTTAAAAAGGGAGTCATATATAACATTTAAATGATTCAATGATTCCCCACAATTTCAGTTCAGAAAAACAATGTAGCTTTATAGCCATTTACCTCCAACTTTAAAGCCTTTCAGTAATAAAATACGCATCGCAAAGTCTTGAAATTCCTCTGTATGTGCCTGAATAGAGAGAGGTCCTCAGATGATCTGCTCCTTTATTTGCCCATTGTTTAACACTGTAAAGTTATTAGTTAACACATGTACACCAGAGGACAAAAAAAAGCCACTGTAATTGTTTTCTTATATTACTTCATGAGACATTAAATTCTTGACTTAATTTCTAATTTCTGTCTTGGGCATTCAAAGCTCTAGGATGTAATAACAGGTCCAAGAAAGGTGTGAAGAGAACGGTAACATGACAAAAGCCTGTGAGACCCCAGGCTGCACTGCCACTGCCACTCTCACTTCGCACAGCAGTAACCCGCACACTGGACAGCAGCCATGTGTTAGTACTGTATTAAATAGTCAAGAATGTGATTATATACTTTCCATTTTACAGAGAAAATATGACAGAAATTGAAAGAAGAAAGTTGGTTCACTTTATTTCCTTTTGTCATTCACCTTAATGTGCCACAGCTTTATCACCCCCCCAAAAAAAAAGCTTTACTAGTAGCCAACTTACCCTTTAAAAATTAAAGGGCATAGGTCAAGTGTGAAAAAGCTTTCCTTATCTCGATTGTTTCTCAGTTTAAGTAAAATTAATTTAAAAATTCCTATGTTGCATTAAAGAAATTACCTTTCTCTTTCTTCCTCGCCTGGCAGCTTTAGGAGTGGTTATGTCAACTGCTTTAGACACGTCCTAAAACACAAAACAAAAGCAGAACAAAATTAGCAAAACCACAGATGAAATTGAACATGGTATACAAGAGTATGTAAGAAATTTTCTTAAAGTGAAAACATGATTCACTGAAAGTGCTGGATGAAGTCTCTTGTTACTCTGACCTTTGAAATTATGAGGTCTTACTTTATAGTAACAGCAACAATTAGGATCCTCAGGTAAAACATTCTGGAATACCTATTTTCAGAGGTTTGAGTAGGAATAGCCTCCAAAGGCTCATGTATTTGAATACTCATTCTCAAGTGTGGCACTACTTGAGAAGGAAGAGGAGTTGTGGCCCTGGTGGAGAAAGTGTCACTGAGGGTGGACTTTGAGGTCTCAGAAGCTCTTCCTGTTGCCTGCAGCTCTAGATGTAGAACTCTCAGCTATTTCTTAAGCACCATGCCCCTTGTGATGATGATAAGCTAAACTTTTGAAACTGTAAGCAAGTCCCAATTAGTGCCCCCCACTTTTGGTAAAAGATACCTTGGCCGTGGTGTCTCTTCATAGCAATAGAACAGTAACCATACAACAAACAGTTATATAACGTAACAGACAGCATATAATGGCGTATCTCTACTCTGATAATGACATGGGCAGAAATAAAGTAAGGCTTAAAATTTTTTTCATTTTAAATGTTTTTAAGCACTTTCAGCCCATAGTACATTGTTTGTTGTCTTTATTTTGAAATTTATTTTCATTTTATGTGTATTAGTGTTTTTCCTGCATGTATGTCTATGTGAGGGTGCTGGGTCTACAGGAACTGGAGTTACAGTTGTGAGCTGCCATGTAGGTGCTGAGAATTAAACCCAAAACCCAGGTCCTCTGGAAGAGCAGCCAGTGCTCTTAACCACTCAGACATCGTTCCAGCCCTATTTAAAAAAACAAAACAAAACAAAAAAGTATCTCTAATAAGCACTAACTATTTTATAGTTACACCTGTTTCACATATAAAAACAATTACAAATAAAATCATCCATCCAAAGGCTAAAGAGAAAGTGTAATGGTTAAGAACAACTACTGGTCTTACAGAAGATCCATGGTTGGTTCACAGAACATGGTAGCTCACAACCATTTTTAACTCCAGTCCCAGGGTACCCAGTGCCCTCTACAGGCAACAGGAATGCACCAAGTGCACAAATATCCGTATAGGAAATTTTAAAAGGTTTTTAAAAACATGCACATTAAAGATGCACAGCTATTTTATAAAACCAGATTTAATATTTGAGGAAATTAAACTGTCTTCATCCACTTTTCAAATATTTTAAAGATTACTTCCTAATTTGCCAGTAAGCTCACTCTATAATTTTTCTTGCCATAACTGTAAAGTCTACAGGCAGTGCTCCAGACACCCCCAGCTATCCCTCCCTTGCAGTATACTCAATTGTAACTACTATCCAAAAATACATTTCTTCATTTCTTCTTAGACCAGAAAAAGATATAAAACATACTTCATTGCTGGCTTTTTCTTCATGATCAGTATCTTCCTTTGAAACACTCGTTTCTTTTTCCTCAACTTCAACATCAGATGATGCATTTGATTGTTTAGTTGGTGCCTGTGAGGAATAAATTATTAATTTCTAAAAAAAGGTTTACCCAATTTGATCTTTTTTTCTATTCATGAAAAAAAAAACCCAAAAATTTGGGTGTACCCAGGGTTTCTGTAGCAAATGACATTAATATGTAGAACTTTAAAGCAGGGAGTGATGCTACTATAACCCCAGCATTTTAGGTAGAAGGATGGTTACAAGATTGAAAATGCCCTAAGCTAAATAGTTAGGAATAAATCAAGCTGGGATATATAGTGACACCATGTGTCCAAAATCTTTTAAACTATAGATTAAAATAATTAGTTTTGGCAAGACATATTACACTCAGGAGGGAGAGGCAGGTGAATTCTATGTTTGAGGCCATCGTGCATTAAATAAGCAAGTTGATCACACTGTTAAGTAAGGACTGTGGCAGTGACAAACACAGAAGCAATTACAGTATATGATGCTGAGTACCATGACACATACTAAGTAGATGGTAAGGGACCATCTAAGGAAGGATTAGCTTATCAAGGAAAGGTATCAAAATTCTACAGAATATCTAAAAATTTGTCAAAGGCAAAGAAAAGGTATGGCACACAGGAAAAAAATACCAGATTTCTGATCTTTTTTTTTTTTGCCCCCCACCCCATTCACACACTCCATCTGTGTGGCCTTGGATGTCCTGGAAATCACTCTATCTGTAGGCCAGGGCCTCAAATTCACTGCTTCCTCCACCACAGCAGATTCATCGTCAGTTTTAAGAGTTGAATAAAGGGCTGTTGCCGGGCGATGGTGGCGCACACCTTTAATCCCAGCACTTGGGAGGCAGAGGATCTCTGAGTTCGAGGCCAGCCTGGTCTACAAGAGCTAGTTCCAGGACAGGCTCCAAAGCTACAGAGAAACCCTGTCTCGAAAAACC
>JAQHUG010000238.1:3135408-3148325 GCA_028555095.1 Dicrostonyx torquatus | reverse complement strand
GTATCAATGAAGATGCCAGGCAGTCTTCTTCACTTGCCCTCCATCTTATTTCTTGAGACAGGATTTCTCACTAAATCCAGAGCTCACAGATTTGGCTATCTATATGGGCTGGCTAACTGTCTCTGTACCCCAGGGCTAGTTACAGAAGCAAACCACCGCACTCAGGTTTTTACATGGGTACTGGGAATCTAAACTCAGGTCTTCATGCTTATGCCATACTTTATGACAGAGACATTTCTCTAGCCCACAACAATACAATTCTTAAATACTTATTGTAGCACTTGCCAAACATACTACATATCCATGCCTTTTCATATAGCACCCCAAAAGCCCAAGGTAGATTCTATTATACTCTTAAGTCTACAAATCAGGAAAAGACCTGCTCAAGGTCATGTAACAAGTAAATGGCTGATTTCTAGTTTATCAGTATTTAGTATTGTCCAGCATGTTAACGGAAAATTCATAAACAGAATTTGAGCACAAGAGTTGTCCTTTATCAAATACTGAACTGCTAGTACATGGTAGCCCCTTAAGTGATAGAGCCGTTCAGGCTCTTCAATTGTAGTCAAAGCCAAAGAAACAAAATCCATCCATCATTTCAAAAGAGAATATAAATATAAACAGGATGAACTCAGCAAGATCTGACTGACTTTTATATCTGAAAACATAACCTTTCCAGAAAAAAGCAGGAACATCCTCAGGCAAGGTGAAACAAGGCAGTGAAAGACACCACGTGGGCTGGTTGGGGCCTTGGCTCAGTGACTGAAGTGCTTGCTACACAAGCCTGCGAACACTGATTCAGGTCCCCAGAATGCACATCAAGGTATATAAACACAAAATCGACCCCAAAGTTATCCTCTTTGTGCCCCCTCCACACACACTAACATACTATAGACTCCCTTGGGCTGGAGAGATGGCTCAGAGATTAAGAGAACTGGTTGTTCTTCCAGAGGTCCTGAGTTCAATTCCCAGCACATGGTGGTTCACAACAACTATCTAGAATGAGATCTAGTGCCCTCTTCGGGCAAAACATTGTATACATAATAAATAAATAATATTTTTGCTTCATTATTGTCTGTATTTTGTTTTAGTTGAGAGTGTAAGGAGGTGGGAGGACCTGGGAGGAATTTGGGACAGTATTAAAAAAATTTCTTTAACTAAAATAATGTGGTTAGAGAGTTAAACAAAGGTTAATTCATACAGAGTTTCATAACCAGGACTTATTGCTAGTTGGTCATTTAAGCTATTGGTAATATTAATAGGGAGTTAGTGAAGATTTTTGGACCAGAAAATGGCATGATCTGATTGAAACATGAAGATAACTTTGATTATATTTATATTTATATATATATATATATATGTTTAGAGAGAGAGTACACCTATGTAAAAACACTAATTATAGGAATCCTAGATTACAGCATGAATTTGAGCTTTAACAGACGTCAATCAGAATTTGTGAGAAAAGGTAGGGACTATCTGTTATGTCAAAGTTAACACCCAGACCAGTGGTTCTCCACCTGTGGGTTGCATCAGATATCCTGCATATCAGATATTTATGTTACAATGCACAACAGTAGCAAAATTACAGTTATGAAATAGCATTAAAATAATTTTATGGTTGGGGGTCACCACAACATTAAGAAACTATATTACAGGGTCACATTAGGAAGGTTGAGAAGTACTATCTTGACTTCTGAGTCTGGTAATCCAAAAGATTTTTGACTGGGTCCATCAGAACCACTCAGTAAAAATCAGTTCTGACTAAGGTAAGTCTAAGATACCATGCATGGCTAGTACACCTTAAGAGGTCAAGGTCTAATATTTAAAACTTGACTACCAAAACAGGTATATAAAGACATAAAAGGATTAAGGAGAATCAGATGTGTATATGTTAAGGAAAGAATATAGTTTCCAATGGACTCTAAATGCACACAAAAAAAATCTTTAAGGCCAGGAATGGTGGTGCACAATTTTAATCCTAGCAATCCAGAGACAGAGGAAGGTCAATCTGTGAATTCAAACATAGCTAGTTTACATAGCAAGTTCCAGGCCAATCAGAGGTATAAATAAATTTCAGAAACATATCAGTTATGAGTTGTACACTTCTCCTGAATTACTACCTACTTTTGTATATTCTTCCTTCCCCATTTCTCTAACTTCTTATTACAATACACTTCCATCTTGGAAAAAAAATCTAAATTTTAAATTTCAAATAATTACCCTCCCAAATTTGGGGAACAGAAAAGACTATCATATACCTAGTTCATCACTAATCTTTTTTTTAAATTGTTTTAAAAAGTTAAATAACCAGAACAACATGGATATAGCAACTGTTTTCCAAAGGTAAATGGTATGTATAGCCAATGTAAATTAAAATACTATCAATCTATTTTGAAATAAAAATATTAACTTGCCAGGCGGAGGTAGCAGGTGCCTTTAATCCCAGCACTAAGGAGGCTCTCTCTGTGAGTTTGAGGCCAGACTCGTCTCCAGAGCAAGTTTCAGGACAGCCATTGCTACACATAGAAACCCTGTCTTGAACCCCTTCCTGTCCTCCAAAAAAGTCTTTCAATTCTATAAGCTATATCATATAGTTTCTTTCATATTAATTCATTTTCCTCATTCACGACCTTTATTGGTATAGTACCTTATGCCTTATAGGCAAGCACTTTACCGATAAACTGAAATCTCAGTTCAGACAATTTTTTTTTCAATTTTTTAGTTTTATCTTATGCACATTGGTATTTTACCTATATATGTGTTAAGGTGTTGGATCCCTTGGGAGTTACAGTTATCAGCTGCCATTTGGGTGCTGGGAATTGAACTCTGTAAGAACACTCAGTGCTCTTAACTGCTGAGCCATCTCTCCAGCCCCAACACTAACCATCTTGATTCCAAATTAACCAAATAAGTTGCATATTTAATGTAATTGTTGAACTTCAAGTATATAAAAATCAAGTTAGGGTATAATAGCTCAGTGGTAAAGCAAGGCCCCGTGTATGATCCTCAGCACTGCAAAAGAAATAAAAATCTAAACTAGTCACAAAAGTTGTGTTTTTAAATGATAGGTAAAAGTCTTTTCTTCTGCATTTAAAGTACTGGAGAGCTGGGGTTGTGGCTCAGAGTAAGAACACACAATTAGCGAAGATAAGGTCCAGGCCCTAAGAACATTTTTTCCAACTACAGTTCCATGTGATGCTGGCACTGCAGAGCTTGCACCACTCCACGCACATCCCTATTTTGATACACAGTGCAGTTTAACCTTTTAAAGACCCTTTTCCCTATTGAATTTACTACAAGGTCTCTAAATTATAGATGATTACCCTGGAATCACAAATAAAGCATTCCTTAAAAGTTGTTTTCTCATATACAAAACATATGTGAACCTAAGTCAAACTAAATATTGTGAAGGCTATTCCAATTCTAGATCCAAAACTTTGTTTTTAAAAAATTAACTATGGGCTGAGCACTGGTGATGCATGCTTTGGTCCTAGCACTTGGGAAGCAGAGGCCAGCCTGGTCTACAGAGAAAGTTCCAGGACAGTCAAACAAAGCTACATAAAAAAACAGTGTCTCACCTGGGTAGTGGTGGCACACGCCTTTAATCCCAGCACTTGAGAGGCAGAGATAGACGGATCTCTGAGTACGAGGCCAGGCTGGTCTACAAGTGTTAGTTCCAGGACCGACAGACTCCTAAACTATGGAGAAACCCTGTCTCAAAAAATCAAAAAAGAAAAACACTGTCTCAAAATACAAACAAAAAAACAACAACATGATTCCTCCTACTAGCCTGCCTTGTTCAGCCTTGATATGAGTTATGTGCCTCGTCTTATAACTTGGTATGTGATATATGGTTGATATCCCTGGGAAGCCTGCTCTTTCCTGAAGGAAAATGGAGAAGTAGATCTGGGAGTGAGGGACTGGGAGGAGAAAAAAGAAGGGAAAGAGTGGTTGGGATGTAATATATGAGAGAAAAGGGAAAAATAGAATACATAGTGATAATTAAGGTGTCAGTAATTTTGTTTCATCTCAAGTAAACTAGCCTATCCTATAGATTATATTAAGTTCAAGTCAGGTAGATTATACAATGCACATAAGGCTAATCAATTATAGGTATCTAAGAAAATAAGCTTTGGCAATAAGTTGAAATAGCCTTCAAAGCAATTCATGTGGTTATAAGGAACAAACAGGTCTACATTCAGCTGTATAGAATACCAATTTCCGTCACCAGCTAGCCATACAAACACCTGGGACAGCAGTCAGACAGCCTGCCTCTGGTGATTATAAAAACTCACTGTCTTGCTTCACTCTTTTCTTCATGGCATCTGTGTGGCTAACAGGACAAGATCTAACACAATGCCAGGATGTCCCGATTTTACTTACAAAGAATACTTAAAGCTTTGCTACTACTTTCATCCATCCATCACTCCTGGGATCACTGAGAGGGTAACTTCTTTTGGATCACACAGCATCTATTCCATTAAGTTATTTTTTTCACAAACTCTGAAAACTTCATACATTACATAGCATATTTTGATCACATCCACCTCTCATTCCCTGTGTCTAACGTTCCTTTTAGTTTCCTCCAAGATGCACTATCCTTAATCGCTACCTTCAAACAAGACTGCCCAGTCAGGCATGGTGGCACATTTATATCCCAGAATTTAAGGGGTAGAGGCAACAATCTCTTTTGAGTTCAATGCCAACCTTGTTTATATAGTGAATTCTAAGCCATGGATACATAGTGATAGTCTGTCTCAAACAAACAACAATGTTCCAGTATTGAACAAGAAAATAAATTTTAAAAAAAGTAAAGGAGACTTTAAAGATCACTTTCAGGCCGGGCGATGGTGGCGCACGCCTTTAATCCCAGCACTCGGGAGGCAGAGGCAGGCGGATCTCTGTGAGTTCGAGACCAGCCTGGTCTACAGAGCTAGTTCCAGGACAGCCTCCAAAGCTACAGAGAAACCCTGTCTCGAAAAAAAACAAAAAAAAGAAAAAGAAAAAAGAAAAAAAAAGACCACTTTTAAGCTTTCCATCTCAGTCCAGATATGGTGGCACTTTATTCCCAAACATGGGAGGCAAACACAGGTTCATCTCTGTGAGTTCAAGATAGCCTGGTCTACACAGAACACCAGAGGCCAGCCAGGGCTACATAACGAGACCCTGTCTTTAAAAAATAGTAGTTTTCTACATCATTGTCACTTGCCCTTGAATTTTGAAATCTCTACTTGCTTTTCATTCTATGCCTAACCTCTGCAAAATTGTCATTTGAGCTTAACACTAACAGGACTTACGTCTCATGGGTTCCAAAAAAGAAAATGGGTAGTTTGTTTGTGGGAGGTTTCACAGCTCCATCAGGAACTTCATCTACCTAAAAGAAAGAGCAGAAAAGGTAAAGCTTTTTTTAAATCTTACACACCCTGCTACACACGTGAATTCACCCCAAATGGATCTGATACAAAATTGACTCATTTTACAAATCCACTCAAATAAATTCTAAAAGGCAAGATTATTTTTCCCAGAACTCATTTGGTGGCAAAGCCTTTACTGACACAAGAGACCTTTTTTTTTCCATGCATTTAACAGTTTTATCCTTGTTTGTTTGGAAAACTACTAAGGTTATCACGTGCTTACTAAAACATCCCAGCAGCAAATCTTGTTTTGTTTTTTGAGACAGGGTACCTAGGATCAGAACATGACAGATAATACTTGAAAGAATTATGATTACATAAACTCAAAATCACTTAAAAAATAAACTGTGATGTAAATTCTGAAATAGTAATTATTTTTCATACAATTTAATTATTTTTATTTCTTTTAATAAACTCTGTTAACTCTGTTTTTCCAGACACAGTTTCTCTATGTAGCCCTGACTATCTCTGAACTCAGAAATCCACCCACCTCTGTCTCCCAAGTGTCACCTGCCACCACTGTCAGGCCCAGCAGCAAATCTTAAGGCAGTATACCACGATTAGCTTTCTAAAATCTCCAATTACTTAATTTTCAGAACACATTTGACACCAAACATTTCATACAGGAGTCTCAACCTGCTGTGCAATCCTGCAGGAGGGCTATACAAACAGTAAGTAATGTGAGGCTAGAGAAATGGCTCCGTGGTTAAGATCCAGTTCAGTTCCTAACACCCATGCCAAGCCCCTTACAACTACTTCTTCTAGGGGCCCATCACCCTCTTCTGGCCTCCTCAGGTACTCGCACACATATGACACACAAACTTACACACCGAAATAATTAAAAAAAAAAAAAAGCAACATAAAAGCAGACCAAAACAAAAGCTTAAAGCACTATTTCCCCATGTTTGAATAACAGTAAGGGTCAGAACTCCCAGGCTGTGGTGGAGCAGGACTTTAATCCAGGACAGGCAGAGTTGTTAAACAGAGAAACCCTGTCTCAAATGACAAACCAACCGACAAACAAACAACAACAAAAATCAAAAAACAAATTCAGCTGCTTCTAAGAAAAAGAACATGAACTCATGAGCTGAAGTGATGGCTCAACAGTTAAGAGTACTTGCTGATGTTCCAGAGGATCCAAGTTCAATCCCTAGTATCCACATAGCAGCTCTCAACTGTCTGAAACTTCCGTTTCAGGGATCAATCTTTTGCACACAGCACAAGTCATGGATGTGGTGTACAAATATATATGAAGGCAAAACATCCGTAAAGTTTTCTAAAATAATTTTCAACTGGCAGTGATGGCGCACGCCTTTAATCCCAGCATCTGGGAGGCAGAGGCAGGTAGCTCTACGAGTTCAAGATCAGCTTGGCCTGGAGAGCAAGTTCCAGGACAAAGAGAGCTACACTGAGAAGTACTGTCTTGGAAGAAACAAGTTAATTTTGAGTGAGTTCAGGAACAGCCAGGGCTGCACAGTGAAACTTTGACTCAAAAATAAATAAATAAATAAATAAAAATTTTTAAAAAAGAACTGTATAAAGAATTACAATTTCAGAACATCAGTTTATTTTCTAAAAAATTGAGTTTATCTAATCAAAATTCTTTATCATGTTCTGATCCTAGGCACCAAAATAAACTAGAAAAAAAATCAACACTTTTTTCTGAAAATGGAGCTTGGGTTTTTCACATCTTAAGACTTCTCAGGTTCCCTTAACCCAGGGTACCATCTACATCCTCCCCCTTGCCTGTGGAGAACAAAAAAAAAAAACATAAAACAACTTCAAGGTCATGAGGCAAGGAATGTGAATTAAAAAGGCCCAAGTGCATCACCAACTGCAAATCCTGTATTAAGCATGTCTAAATCTAGTTTAATCACATCTGACATGCAAGGGTTTATAGTTTGCATATTTCATTGACGATTTGTATTTTATTCAAAATTCCAAAATTTAAGGAAATGTCATTTTTAAACATAAAGATCATACTTGTTGATTTCGCCTACAATGGAAAATTAACTGAATGTCATCTCTAAATATTTCCTATGAAAAACACCTGTCAGACTCAAAAAGCAAGCCACAAGGAAAGCGCGGGTGTGCAGAAAACCCGACAATTTTACAATTGCACGGGAGAGTACTGAAAAAACCTAAAATGAAAGGTTCCAAGTAACGGTAAAGGGAAGCGAGGGAGAGGAAGCGGAGAAGATGGGAAGCAGGCCTCTGGAAAGGTTGCCGCACCGCTCCACCGGGGCTACAAATTACTTACTCGAGCTGGCCAATGAGGATAACCTTTCATCTTGGCGAAGATGAGGTCTCCAGGTTTGAAATCGCGAGTCATGTTGGAGGGGCGACGCCGGGAGTCCCAAGACCAGAAGGGGGAGCAGCGCAGCCGCGATCGGGAGATGCGAGCGTGGACGCGAGCTGGGACTGGCGGGCCCGCGGGCGGGGGAGGATGCCTCGGGGTGTCCCGACGAGCCTGCGAGGGACAGCAGGGAGGGCGGTTAAAGCGCAAACCCCAGGGAGGGGCCGCGGGGAGGAGGGCAGGGGGAGGGGAGGCCGCGGAGGGGGAGGGGGAGACCGCCTGCGCGCCTCCTCGGAGCGCGGCCTCGGTCCCGAGCAGCGTCCGGGCCTGTGGCTGCCGCCACCTGAGGCAGCATCACCGCCCGCCACCCGGCCGCCCGCCTCCCCACCCCAGCGCTGCCAGGGCTTTTCCCACGGGCCGCAGCCCACGAGGGAGGGGCGCGGCGGGAGAGGGGAGGGAGGCAGCTAGCGCGGCCGCCCGCTTCCCACCCGCGCCGAGCGGGGGCGGGGCGGCCCTCACCTGCCGGGCGGCGACGCTGGGGCTGCGGGGTGCGCTGGCCGCCTCTGCCCACGTCCACGCCGGCCACCTGCGCCACCAGCTGCCGCAGAGGCGTCTCAACGGCTCCGAGCTGCAACCGCCACCGCCACCGCTGCCGCCGTCGCTGCGCCGCTCCCGCGCGGCTCCCGCTCGGCGCCCGCTAGCGCTGGGCCGTACCAACTGCTCGCACAGGTGGGGGTAGCGCGGCGACTGGCGAGGGTCGTGGCTCGGAAGCGGAGCTCTTGGAGACGCTAGGGCCCACAGGTGCCCCTGCTTGTAAGTAACAGCAGCCAGGTGCCGTGGGACCGGAGGGAAGGGCAGGGTCTCCAGGGAGGCGGGCCGGAGCTGATTGTCTCCCACCCCCGCGGATGGCACAGTGGTCGCGCCCGGCCCGCCCCTGCTGGCTGCTCTGCGTGTGTGTATTTGTATGTGTACTGTATGTAAAAGGCGGGGAGGGAAGAAACGATTGTTGGGAACCCCGTTTGGGGGCGGGTATTCGAGCCTGAAGCCCATGGCTACGTGTTTAAGAAAAACTGGCAGTCCTGATTGTTCTCGCATCCTCCTCCAAGGTGAGGATACTGTAATGCTCCTGCGCGGTTTACATCATCCAAAAAAAAAAAAAAAAGAGGAGGTGTGCAAAAACCCAGAGATCAAATTGGGCTATGAAGCAAGCAGTTGCAGGGTGTGCACCTTGTAGGCCTCTTAAACATCGCTGAACGGACTTTGCAGTCTTCGTTTCCTTGGGACTGTAACATGAGAAAGCCCTATTTCATTCTTTAACATTTCAACCACGGAGAACCGTTAAGAAAAATGCAATCCCAGTGGATGCAAAACGTGAAAGGTACAAAACAATGACATCGAAAGCGCAGTTAGCTTGTTACGATATAGATTTGGGCCCAAACTAAATTTAAAATTTTATTTCTTTAGAAGAGTGGTGGCTAATAGGTGGTACAAGAAAGAAGTGTTACTAACACCTACATATTTCATCTCATAAAGCGTTTTTAAAGATGATCTTATTTTTGATCCTTTAGCCAATGCATGTTTTTAATATTTTGTAATATACCCAGCCTTCTGATATGGATTGACACTTCATGATTTTTACTGTACCAGAACTGTCTAATTTGCTGATCTGTTAACACCCTGGTTTCCAACAAATATGTGGTACATTAGAAGACATTTAAGTATTTTTTAAAAAATGAGTCTTTTCTTTCATCTTTCATTGATTTTCCCCAAAATGCTGTTTATAATAAAGCACTGTTTGATATTGAATATACCCCCATGAACAGGATCAGATATTCCCTATATAAGACAGGCTAGAAACATTAAGGACATGAAAAATATTAAAACATGTAAGTATTTATGCCTATCTAATACTGCTTTAAGTAAAGACTCACAGCTGAGAATAAATTCGGAAAAGCTTTGTTTGAATAGCAAAAATTGAGAGATTTTATTTTTTTAAAGAATATTCCATGCCTTTGAAAGGAAATAAGGCATCCCAATGTTAAAAATACTGCACGGGGGCAACTGTAGATCTGCATTATTCAGAGGGTTCCATGTGGAGCTTAAAGAAATAAAAGGAATTATTGATGACGTCATCAAGTTTATCGTGCTGAACTTGATAGTATTTAGGGGACTATCCAAAGTTGCACGACAAGAAGGAGGTAAAACTGATTCTTTAGAACTGGATTATTGCCAGGTGGTGGTGGCACCCACCTTTAGTCCCAGCACTCTGGAGCAGAAGCAGGTGGATCTCTGTGAGTTCAAGGCCAGCCTGGGCTACAGAGCTAAACCCCGGACAGCCAGAGTTAGACAGGGAAAACATATCTCAAAAGAAAACCACAAACCTGGATTACTGATGTTTCAGTGTAGATGTGAGCAGAAACAGACCATGTTATATGTCACTGTTGATTAAGAAGGGAAGAGAAAAAAAGAGAAGAAAGCACAACTAAGCAATTATCAAAACAACTGTCAGGTGTGGGTGTAAATCATGGACCTGGAAAGAGATGGAAAAATGTCTGCTCCTAAGTAACAAGTATCAAAGCAGCACCCAGCCATCCTTTCTTGTGAACACCTCCCCCTCCCATTGTCCTCAATGCGACAGGGCCTTGAAACTGCAATTGTGCTCTGGCTCCACAGCCTGGGCTTCACCTGAGGACTTGCTAGCAGTTCAGCTCCCCCCATCTACTAATCTGCATTTTAAAAAGAGCCCCAGATTTGTTTTATTTCTTCACCTGAGGACTAGCTAGCAGTTCAGCCTCCCCCATCTACTAATCTGCATTTTTAACAAGATCTCCAGGTTTGGTTTTTTGTTGTTGTTGTTGTTTTGTTGTTGGGTTTTTGTTTTTTGGATTTTTAAAATTTTTTTTTTTATTGTAGTGGAGGCACTGCCTATGGAGACCAGGAGCCACCATGTTCAAGCAGGTTCTCTCTTCCACCATTGTGGGTCCCAAGATTAAACTCGGGCTTACCAGGTTTGGCAACAGGGGCCCTTACCTACTGAGCCACCTTGCTGTCCCTCTTCCATCCTAGGTAATCTTTATGAATATTCAAGTTGCAGAGAAAGTTTACAATCCACTGGAAGTCCCCACGGTGGTCGTGGCTATAATCCACGCAGCAGTAAAACTCAGGCTGGAGGATGAGAAATTAGAGGCCGACCTGTAGGCAAAGCCTTTTCTGAAAGAGAGACACACACAGAGGAAGAGAGAATATCAGATGAAGATGTATATTGCTTTTAAACGATACCTTTGTGTTAGTGCTAAATGGCCATGCCAACAAGTAAAGGAGGTGGTTATTGCGAGTGGGGATAAACAGGAATAAAACAAGAAAGATGAAAAGGGACATGCACTTGATTTACTAGTGTTGAACCAGTATGGTACTTACACTCAGTAGCTGCACATTTTGGCAATTTTTCCTAGTAAGTAGTCTGAAAACAACAGGCGACACCTTGTAAACAACAAAGCAAAGCAAAACAGGTGGTGTTTTAAACCTCCAGAGAACAAAGGGCCATAATCCCTGGCAACAACGGTTCTGAATCTAAGTGGGAGGGGAAAAGAGGGGAAAAAGGGGAAAAGGAGGAGGGGAGGTGGGAATGGAAATGGCTGGGTGTGTGAAAGCCCCTGGCCGAGCTTTGCTCCTCCCATCACAGGAGAATGAGTACACTTCCCAAAACTGTAACCAGCTAGCCAAAGAGAGCAGGCAAACCTCAGTGTGTCTGGACAAAACACAAGCTACATCTTCCCATTCTGCAGATGAGAGAGCAGGCTCATAGAAGATAAGCAACTTGCCCAAGCACACTTGCCATCAAGGGCCCAAACCAACTTCCAGCCTTTGTGTTCCCTGTTCTACTCCATTTTGTAATTTTACAAGCGCTCTAGGTTGTGCAGGAAGGCTGGAGGTTGCAGAAGAGTGAGAATGGCTCATGATTAGAGAAAGATGCTGAAAGTAGACGCAGCCCAGTTCCCTTAGTCCAGCTTCAAATTCCTTAACAATCTCCCCCACCCCCCGACCCCACCCACTCACCCCATGGCCCAGATGGTCCCATCGACCAGCTCTTCCGTTTAACTCTTTCTAGGCCTACATAACTCAATGCAAAAATCACACCTAGCTATCATCTTCTAGTGCCTTACTTTCTTATTACAATCTTCCTAGTTTTTAAACTACTTAGAATCAACTATCCTCATAAGTGCCTGTATTTTGCAGGTACTCAGCATTTTTTTTTTTCCAAGACGGAGTTACTGAATGAACAGTAATGGGAGCTCACTAACTCCGGACTGACAGCAGGAGAACCAGAATGGGACCAAACTAGGCCCTCTGAATGTGGGTGACAGTTGTATGGCTGGGGCAGTCTCTGGGGCCATTGGCAGTGGGACCAGGATTTATCCCTAGTGCTTGTACTGGCTTTTGGAGCCCATTCTCTTTGAAAGGATACCTTGCTCAGCCAAGATATAGTAGGGAGGGCCTTGGTCCTGCCTCAAAGTGATAGATAGACTCTGTTGACTCCCCATGGGTAGTCTTACCCTCTCTAAGGCATGGATGGGAGATGGTGTGGGGGAAAAAGTGGGGGGAGCAGAAGGAGAAGAAGTGGGAACTGGGATTGGCATATAAAATGAAAAAAATTGCTTTAAAAAGTTAATTAAAAAGAAAAGAACAGACAGAGGATAAGCCCTGTCTCAACACTAGTTCTTGAGGCTAAGAAAACAGGTTAGAAGACACATGAGGCTATGGCATGTACTCCTCAGGAAGCTGAGGCTGGAACAGCGGTTCTCAGCCTGTGGGTATCAGATGTTTACACTAAGGTTCATAACAGGGGGCTGGAGAGATGGCTCAACAGTAAAGCACACTGGTAGCCCTGGGCAGTAGTGGCACACGCCTTTAATCCTAGCACTCAGGAGGGAGAGGTAGGGAGATCTCTGTGAGTTTGAGGCCAGCCTGATCTACAAGAGCTAGTTCCAGGACAGGCTCCAAAGCTACAGAGGGAAAAAAAGCAAAAAACAAAACAAAACAAAAAAACAAACCTAAGAGCACTGACTGCTTTTCCAGAGGACCCAGTTTTCAATTCCCAGCACCCACATGACAGCTCATAACTGTCTGTAACTCCAGAGGATCTGACACCCTCACACAGTCATGTATGCAGGGAAAACACCAATGTATATACAATACAAATGAATAAA
>JAQHUG010000238.1:3108356-3120696 GCA_028555095.1 Dicrostonyx torquatus | reverse complement strand
GCATGGCTTGTGTGTATCTGTAACCTCAGTGTTGGGTAGTAGAGACAGATCCTAGGAGCTTGATAGCTGGCCAGGCAGCCTAGTAAAATGGCAAAGCATGATGGTGTAGGACACTTAATATCCCTCTCTGGTCTCTGTATACATGCACCCTCCCACGTGCACACACACACACATACACACACATACACACATACATATATACATACATACATACACTACACACATACATACACATACACACACATACATGAAAAATGTAAACAAATAAACAAAACCTCCTGAACAAACAAACATGTCCGAAGCAACCTCTAAGGAAGGAAGGAAGGGTTTACTTCGGCTCAAGTTCAAGGGTCCAGTCTGTTGTGCAGGCAAATCCTGATGTCAGGAGGATGAGGTCAGATTGCATCCATGATTAGGGATCAGTGAAGAATGCTTGAAGCACAATTAATAAAAACTCAGAGACAGATATTGGGGTTCAACCTGAAGACCAGAAAGGAAAGCAGCCAGCCTTTGGCTCTTACCTTGATCTTGGTCGGAAAATGACAATCCTGCCTCCAGGAAACCTCAGACTGAGACTGAGAGCTGTCTCGTCCTGTCTTAGAGCCCTCTCTAGTTCTGGAATTAAGGGCATGTACCACTACTGCCTGGTTTGTCTTCCTTCCTTCCTTCCCTCCCCCTTTCCCCTCCCTCTCCCTCCCTCACTCCCTCCCTACTTCCCTCCTTCCTTCTTTCCTTTCTTCTTTGCTGTACTACATATAGAACAAAAGGCCTTGTGTATGCTAGGCAAGCATACACAGCTAGTGTGGCTGCTGGGATTAAAGGCATGTGTCATTGCTGCCTGGTCTGTAAGGCTGGCCAGTACGACTGTTTTACTCTCTGATCCTCAGACTTCATTATTAAAATAGAAATGAAATGCCACCCCAAATACTGGTGCTCAACTTGCTTCTTTCTTCTCAATCAGTCCAGGATCCAGCCCTGGAAATGGCGCTGCCTATCTACACTTTGGTTAGGAATTCCCACCTCAGTTGGCTCGGTCTAGAAATTCTCTCACAGATGTGCTAAAGGCCTGTCTCCTGGGTGACTCTAGATTCTGTCAAGTTCACAGTCAGATGGTGACATAGGAGGATCATAAATTCAAAGCTCATCTGAGCAACAGTGTGAGTTCAAGGCCACCATGGTCCATTTAGTGAGATCCTGCTTCAAAATAAAAGTTACAAGGGCCATTAAAAAGTTTTAGCAGGTAAAGGCACTTGTCACCAAAGCTAATGACCTGAGTTCAATCCACAGAATTGTAGAAGGAAAGGATCAACTTCTCTGACATGTACATGAACTTCATGGCACATACACACTCTAAATAAATAAATGTAGAATAACTAAAATAACAAAAAGTCAGGTATGGTGGCACATACCTTTAATCCAGCACTTGGAAGCCAGGGGCAGGCAGATTGCTGTGAGTTCAAGGCCTGTTGGTCTACATAGTGACTTCAAGGCTGCAAGGGCTACACAGTGATACTTTGTCTCAATAGATAGAGAAATAAATATATAAGATTTAAACAGTTTTTAAAAATGTGAGAATGTGTGTGGTTCATGCTTGCCTAGCATACACAAGGCCTTTTGTTCTATATGTAGTACAGCAAAGAAGAAAGGAAAGAAGGAAGGAGGGAAGTAGGGAGGGAGGGAGGGAGAGGGAGGGGAAAGGGGGAGGGAAGGAAGGAAGGAAGACAAATCAGCCTTTTGTAGCTATTTCACGTCATTACTTTTTTAAAGCAACCTTCTTTTCTCTATATAGCCAGTGCATCATCCTAGGATAGAAACTAGTGACACCACATAGGTTAAACTATTGGTCCTTTCTTTTGGTTTTGCATTGCAGTGCTCTGCTCTCCACCACTGAGGCATATGCTAGCCATCGATTCGTTCGATTCTTTTCATCCAGTGCTTGTCTTCATACCATTATCTCCTGAAAGTTTTTCAGTTACTCTGTTTCCCTCCCTCCCTTCCTCCCTCTGTCAAGCCCAAGTCTGGTTATAGCTCTTAGGTCTCCTTTTTAAAACCCTGACACCCTGTCATACAACCCTATATTCACTACTGTCCTTAACACTCAGTAGCAATTACCAAGGTGAAGTGTGGCGCTGAGTCTATAAACCTGGCGCTCTGGAGGGTGAGCTGAAAGGATTTTCTTATGTAGAAGTTAAGATGCTGAGGGCTAGCTCTATGAAAGGCACATCTAAGACCCTGGATTCAACTGAATCCCTAGAACAAGCAAACAAAAAAGGGAAAGTGAAGAGGAAAGCAAATGCTGACATGACATTGCCACTGGGTAGCCGGGAGGCTGATGTGGCGTGGCACTGCCACTGGGTAGCTTAGAGGCTGATGTTGCGTGGCACTGCCACTGGGTAGCCGGGAGGCTGATGTGGTGTGGCACTGCCACTGGGTAGCTGAGAGGCTGATGTGGTGTGGCATTGCCACTGGGAAGCTGGGAGAATGATGTGACTGTGCCTCCTATCTAGTCTACTCACAGATGTGATGACAGCTCTTTTGGGAGCCATAGTTGAGTTTTATTTTATTTTACTTTTTGGTTTTTCGAGACAGGGTTTCTCTGTGGCTTTGGAGCCTGAGCTGGAACTAGCTCTCATAGACCAGGCTGGTCTCAAACTCACAAAGATCCNTTCAAGGCTGCAAGGGCTACACAGTGATACTTTGTCTCAATAGATAGAGAAATAAATATATAAGATTTAAACAGTTTTTAAAAATGTGAGAATGTGTGTGGTTCATGCTTGCCTAGCATACACAAGGCCTTTTGTTCTATATGTAGTACAGCAAAGAAGAAAGGAAAGAAGGAAGGAGGGAAGTAGGGAGGGAGGGAGGGAGAGGGAGGGGAAAGGGGGAGGGAAGGAAGGAAGGAAGACAAATCAGCCTTTTGTAGCTATTTCACGTCATTACTTTTTTAAAGCAACCTTCTTTTCTCTATATAGCCAGTGCATCATCCTAGGATAGAAACTAGTGACACCACATAGGTTAAACTATTGGTCCTTTCTTTTGGTTTTGCATTGCAGTGCTCTGCTCTCCACCACTGAGGCATATGCTAGCCATCGATTCGTTCGATTCTTTTCATCCAGTGCTTGTCTTCATACCATTATCTCCTGAAAGTTTTTCAGTTACTCTGTTTCCCTCCCTCCCTTCCTCCCTCTGTCAAGCCCAAGTCTGGTTATAGCTCTTAGGTCTCCTTTTTAAAACCCTGACACCCTGTCATACAACCCTATATTCACTACTGTCCTTAACACTCAGTAGCAATTACCAAGGTGAAGTGTGGCGCTGAGTCTATAAACCTGGCGCTCTGGAGGGTGAGCTGAAAGGATTTTCTTATGTAGAAGTTAAGATGCTGAGGGCTAGCTCTATGAAAGGCACATCTAAGACCCTGGATTCAACTGAATCCCTAGAACAAGCAAACAAAAAAGGGAAAGTGAAGAGGAAAGCAAATGCTGACATGACATTGCCACTGGGTAGCCGGGAGGCTGATGTGGCGTGGCACTGCCACTGGGTAGCTTAGAGGCTGATGTGGCGTGGCACTGCCACTGGGTAGCCGGGAGGCTGATGTGGTGTGGCACTGCCACTGGGTAGCTGAGAGGCTGATGTGGTGTGGCATTGCCACTGGGAAGCTGGGAGAATGATGTGACTGTGCCTCCTATCTAGTCTACTCACAGATGTGATGACAGCTCTTTTGGGAGCCATAGTTGAGTTTTATTTTATTTTACTTTTTGGTTTTTCGAGACAGGGTTTCTCTGTGGCTTTGGAGCCTGAGCTGGAACTAGCTCTCATAGACCAGGCTGGTCTCAAACTCACAAAGATCCACCTGCCTCTGCCTCCCGAGTGCTGGGATTAAAGGCGTGCGCCACCCCTGCCCAGCATCATAGTTGAGTTTTAGGAAGGAAGAAATGGCATAGGATGAGGGGACAGGTTTACTAAGCCATTTCATCTAAACCAGAAGCCCTCTCTGGAGTCTCACTGAGGCTTTTTTATTATGGTCCATTGGTCAGAATCTTGTATATAGCTCTCCAAGCTACAGTGCACAAGTAAGCAAGGGTTTGAATACAGAAACTCAGCATCAATGGGCAATTATCTCTGGCATATGATGACTTAGAATCCTTTGGGTAAATATAGGTTTTTCCATATGGTTTAGGATTCATAAGGAAATTTACTTTTAGCTCTTTTAGGAAAACCTCATACTGATTTCTATAGTGGCTGGACTGGTTTCCATTCTGACTAGCAGCATATGTGAGTTTCGGTTTTTTTTTTTTCGAGACAGGGTTTCTCTGTAGCTTTGGAGTCTGCACTGGAACTAGCTCTTGTAGACTGGCTGGTCTCGAACTCACAGAGATCTGCCTGCCTCTGCTTCCCAAGTGCTGGGATTAAAGGCCTGCACCACAACCACCCGGCTTTTTTTTTTTAAAAAATATTCATTTATTTATTATGTGTACAGTATTATGTCTGTGTGAAGGCTTGCAGGCCAGAAGAGGGCACCAGACCCCATTACAGATGGTTGTGAGCCACCATGTGGTTGCTGGGAATTGAACTCAGGACCTTTGGAAGAGCAGGCAATGCTCTTACCTCTGAGCCATTTTTCCAGCCCCATATGTGAATTTCTTTTGCTCACACTAACTAGTGTTTGCAGTTTTTTGTTTTTTTTTTATGACTGACATTCTGATTGGGATAAGATAAAATATTAATGTCATTTTGATTTGCATTTCCCTGATTGGTAGTGTGGTGCTTTGAAAGAAAATAGCCCTCAGAGGTAGTAGCACTATTAGGAGGTGACCTTGTTGGAGTAGATGTGGTCTTCTTGGAAAGAGAATGTCACTATGGAGGCAGGCTTTGAGGTCTCATATATGCTCAAGATACCGCCCGGTGTCTCAGACCACTTCCTGTTGCCTGTGGATCAAGATATAGAACTCTCAGCTACTTCTCCAACACCATGTCTGCCTGAAGGCCACTATGTTTCCCACCATGAATGACAATGGACTAAACCTCTGGCTTGTAAGCCAGTCCAGTGAAAGGTTTTCCTTTATAAGACTTTCCATGGTCATGGTGTCTCTTCACAGCAATAGAAACCCTAAGACAATGGATATTTAGTTATAACTGTAAATTTGTTACACACTATAATCTCCTAGTAAGGTTGTACTAGTGAGAAATTATCTGGTCTGGGTGGCCTGTGGGCACATCTGAGGGTAATTGTCTTGATTGCTAATTGACACAGGAAGACCAGGTTGTTGTGCGTGGCACCATTCCCTAGGCATGGGGTTCTGAACAGTATAAGAGAAGAAAGAGAGCAGAGAGAAGCAAACAAGGCTCTTTTAAGCTACTGACTTGACAAACCTGAAACAATGGACCATACCCTGGAATTATAAGAAAAACAAATCCCTTTTTCCCTAAGATGTCTTTTATTATGGTGTTTGTCACAGCACCATAAGGGAGACTAGGACACTATCTTAGTCACATTCTATTGCTGTCAAGAGATAACATGGTCAAGTCATTTTTCTTTTTTTATAAAAGAAAGCATTTAATTGAGGACCTACAGTTTCAGAGTTTATCATCATTGCGAAGAGCATGTTATGTAGGCATAGTGCCGTGGAAGTAGTTAAGAGCTACATCCTGATCTACAGAGAGGGAGAGAGAGAATGAATCTGGGCTTGGCATGGGCTTTTAAAAACTCAAAGTCCACCCCTAGTAAAATACTTCCTTCAACAAGGCTACACCTCCTAATCCTTCTAATCCTATCAAAGACTTCCACTCCTGGGTGACTAAGCATTCAAATATTTGAGCCTATGGGAGCCAATCTTATTCAAACCACTACATTCTACTCCCTGGCCCCCATAGGCTTATAGCTTTATCATAATGCAAAAATGCATTGAGTCCAACTTCAAAAGCCCTCATATCACAATCTCAACACTGTTTAAAAATCCAAAGTCTCTTCTGAGACTTAGGACAATCTTTTAATTGTAGCCCCTGTAAAATCAAAAAACAGATCACATACTCCCAACAAACAATGGCACAAGATATGCAGTAGTTCCAAAAGGGAGGAAAGGGAGCATAGTGAAGAAATATTGGGCCAAAGTAAGACTCAAAACCAGGAGGGCAAACTCTGCATCTCCAGCCTGATATCAAAGCACTCTTCAGATCTCCAACTCCTTTTTGCTTTGTTGACTACAACACACTTCTCTCTCTTGTGCTGGTTCTATACCCAATCTACAGCTTTTCTCAGCGGTATCCCATAACTCTGCTGTTTCCAGTATCTAAGGGTCTTCAAGGCAATCCAGGCTTCACCTTCACAGCTTCATAGAATGGCCTCTTTGGACTTCTGTGGAAGGACATCCCTGACATATGTCTGGCCTCAGCACCTTTCCTTCACCATAAAGAGAGATTCCACAACCCTTTCCTTTTATCCTTGATGATCAATGTGGTTGAAGCTGTCAAGTTCTGCTGTTTGCTAGGGCTGGAACTTGGCCCCTTCTGTTCAATTACATTTGCATTAGCTTTCGGTTGTTTATGGTTCCCTTTACTGCTTAAGGTCTCCTGTAATTCCTTTTCACAAGGTGGACCCTTTGCTGGGTAGGGTCCTTCACTGAGGACACCACTTCCTTTATTCCATTTAGCAACTGGCCTTTTTTTTTTTTATTTCTTTCTCTCTCTCTCTCTTTCTTTTTTTTTTTTTTTATAGAATTCATTGGCCTCAAAAAATTAGTTTAAGACTCAGAGTTGTTCCTCTCCATGGAAATCTTTAGTAAAAAGCGAAAGATTTATACGATTTGAAGAGAAACCTGAGTATGCATCTGGCCTTTATTAAAACTTTTTGTCTCCTTGAGTGCTGGACTTGGCTCTAGCACTACATTTCCCAGTGTTCCTTTTCTCTTCAACCCGGACGTTTTATTTCTCTTGCTTCACTTGCTCCTTTTCATTGTAGGTCTGCATAAGAGTGACTACCAATAGCCACACAACATGTTCAATATTAGGCTATCTTGAAATCTCTCTGCCAATGATGTTAAGTGAAAACTCTTCAATTTAGCCTTAGTCAGATTTTTTAGGACAAGACCAAAAAGCAACCACAGTCTTTGTCAAAATACCACATACTGATGGCCACATACTAAAATTCTTTCCTCCTGAAACCTCTTGAGCTGGACTGGTATAGGAGTTCCTTCTATTTGTGTGTTGCTTTCATAGGATAATGAATAAAGAAATTGCCTTGGCCTAGTTGATAGGGCGGAACTTAGGTAGGCGGAGAAGACAGAACTGAGTTCTGGGAGAAAGAAAGCAGAGTCAGAGAACCACCATGGAGCCACCAGAATTAGACATGCTGAATCTTTCCCAGTAAGCCACTGTCATGTGGCAATATACAGATTATTAGAAATTGGTTAAATCAAGATGTGAGAGTTAGCTAATAAGTGGCTAGAGATAATGGATCAGGCAGTGATTTAATTAATACAATTTCTGTGTGGTTATTTTAGGTGTAAGCTAGCCGGGCAGCTGGGACAAAAAGCAGGCCCTCATCTTCCAACACTGGACCATATCAGCCTAGGCATTGTTGTTCCCAGTCCATGGGGACCCCAAAAGACCACCAGGGAGACCGATTCACTGAAATAAAAAAGCAAGGTCTATTGTGTGCATAATACAAGCCAGCAGGGACCTCATCACAGCAACTGGTGCAGCACTGGCAAGAGGAGGTACCCAGCCCTTCTAGAGGGCATTATTTAAATGCAAAATGCAGAAAAGTTACATTAGCAGGGTATGGAGTAACGGGTTCAATCCTGATTGGCTTGTGTCTAGGGACTTTTCAGAAATTTTATTTTTGAACCTTGTCTGTTGCTTGTCAAGTTTTCTTATGAGCTGACCTTCGGGTGGGGACATTCTGCAGTTATCTGTACTTTCCAGAGGGCTACTCTGTTACTTTTGCTCTAGCCATTTTTGAGGACTGGAATGTTTTACGGGAAATAGCTTAACAAGACACAAAATGGAGGCAGAGGACAGAAGGGAGGAGCTTTGGGTCTTCAAGCATCAATGTCTTCCATGTTCCTACTAGGAAGGCCCAGTAAGCCCCATTTAAAGTATTCAACTGCTTTTGTAGTCCGAAGTCTCAAAGTCTTCCATATTCCTCCAAACAACAGCATGGTCAGGCCTATCAAAGCAGACACCTAGTATTTTAGTGAGGGTTTTTATTGCTGTGAAGAGACACCATGACTACAGCAACTCTTATAAAGGAAACATTTAATTGGGGTGGCTCATTTACAGTTTCAGAGGTTCAGTCCATTATCATCATGACAGGGAGCATGGCAGTGCAGTGCTGGAGCTGAGAGTGCTACATTTTGCAGGCAACAGGAAGTCAACTGCCTGACTGGGCAGTATCCTAAACATAGGAATCCTCAAAGCCCGCCCCCACAGGGACACACTTTCTCTAACAGGGCCACACCCACTCCAACAAGGCCACATCTCCTAATAGTGCTACTCCATATGAGATTACGGGGACCAATTACATTCGAACTACCACACCTAGTGAAGTTGAACATTTTTTCCCTATTTTTACTGGTCATGTGTATTTCATCCTTTTTTAAAAACTTTTTTTTTTATTCTATATATAGTGTCTTGCCAGCATGTATGCCTGCACACCAAAAGGACACCAGATCTCATTATAGATGGTTGTGAGCCACCTTGTTGCTAGGAATTGAACTCAGGATCTCTGGAGGATCAGTCAGTGCTCCTAACCTCTGAGTCATCCCTCCATCCCCCTATATTTTATCTTTTGAGGATTCTGTTAATTTCATAGCCCATTTATTGGCTAGGCTGTTTGATTGTTTTGTTTCATTTTGTTTTTGGAGACAGGGTTTTTCTGTGTACCCCTGGCTGTCCTGGCACTTGCTTTGTAGACCAGTCTGACCTTGAACTCAGAGATCTGCCTGCCTCTGCCTCCCAAGTGCTGGGATGAAAGGAATGTGCCGCCACCACCAACCAGTGTCAGTTGCTTGATTCTTCTTGTTTTTTTTTTTTAATTTTAAAAGTACATTTAGCCAGACAGCGGTGGCAAAGGCCTTTCATCCCAGCACTTGGGAGGCAGAGGCAGGCACGTCTCTGAGTTACAGGTCAGCCTGGTCTCAGAGTGAGTTCAAGGACAGCTTGGACTACATGGAGAAAACTTGTCTCAAAACACCAAACCAAGAAAAAAAAATTGTATTTCTCCATACATATTTTAGGCATCTTTTTTTTCTGTTCGGCACTAAATACAGCTAAGATTAACTCTCAGACAAAATAAGCCACAAAAAAGACTCACAAAGCCAACCTGCAAAGAAGGCTCTGAGACCAGACCAGTTGCCTATTGGTTCACCAAGTTGGACTTCGGTGGCACCAGTACTTTGGTCTGTCATTGGTTCCCTATCTGGGGTGAATAGGTGTGTGGGTAGAAAAAGTTTTGTTACACAACAGTCCCCTCAGAACTGGAGTTACAGACAGTTGTGAGCAGACATGTGGATGTTAGGAACTGAACTCAGGTCCTCTGCAGAAACAGCAAGGGCTCTTGATCTCACCAGCCCCAAGTTATGAACTAGTGGCAAAGAACACAAGAAGCCTGATGAAGGATGAGGATCTATAGATCAGAGTTAATTCAAAACCTTTCAAAACAACCAATAAGAAATAAAAACTAAAACCACGCAGACCAAATCATCAGTCTCTGGGTCCAAGTACACAGATCTGACTTTATGAGTCTTGGATGAGAACTTCTAATTCATGCAGACATCTTGATCTGACCAGTGGAGGTGGGATCTGTTTGCTCCTTAGTTTGTAGTTCTGGCTAGTAAGATTTTCCAGTAATTTGAGGATGACTAAGTCTCTTTAGTTGGAAAAAAATAATTCTAAGCACCAACATTCTAACATTTCTGGAGTATTAGTGTTTAAAGTAACTGGTGTGGGTCTTTTTTGTGAGAGTCACAGACAATTTACCTTGGAAATCTCCATTTTAATATGAAAAACATTGGAACATTATCAGAATTAGATAATGCCATCCCCTGAAACTAGAGTAACACTACAGATGGTTGTAAGCCACTCTGTGGGTACTGGGAATCAAACGGGTTCTCTGCAAGAACAATAAATGCTCTTAGCCACTGAGCCATCTCTCTAGCCCTAGAATTTTCTTGATATTAAAAATAAATTGATGTGAGTCCGGGAGGTGGTGGTGTGCGCTTTTAAACCCAGCCCTTGGGAGGCAGAGGCAGGTGGATCTCTATGAGTTCAGGCCAACCTGGTCTACAGAACAAGTTCCAGGACAACCAGAACTGTTTGTTACACAGAGAAATCTTGTCTAAAACCAAAACAAACAAACAAAAAACAAAAAAACCTCCCAAAATCCAACCAAGCAAACTAACAAACAAAAAGCAAAAGTAAATTGGTATGTAAGGTCATACTCAGCAGTTATTCTGGGAGTGCAGATGAACAGAGAGGAGACCCTGAGACTTTTATGATTGTACTTGGTATATTAAAATGGTCCTTGATTGACAAAGACATGGCAACCTAGAAATAAGATCCTTTCAAAGAAAGCTTTGTACCAGTTGTTTGTACATAAATAAAAGTATAGTTCTATACCATGTCAGTGAGCGATTACTCAGGGGAAAAAGTATTTTTATTTATTCATATTTTCTTTTTCAGACAAGGTCTCACTATGCTGCTCAGGATAAGCTTCAACTAACTCCTAGACTCAAGCAAACCCTTTGCCTTAGCTTCCAGAAGTAGCTAGCCCTTCATGAATAGCCCTGGGCCTGCCTATATCTCCCCCCTGCCCCTTTTTTGAGACAGGTTCTCACTACGTAGCTCTGGTTGGCCAGGAACTTGCTATGGAGAGCAGGCTGGCCTCAAACTCACAAGAGATCCACTATCTCTTTCTCTTCCTGTGATGGGATTAAAGGTATGTACTACCATTGCAGGCAAACATCCATGTTGGGATAGAGAAAATTTAACAGAAAGTATTATTAACTAAGTAGGAGACAGACAAATACTAATAGAGGTAAATGGGGATGCTGAATGATGCAGAAATAACAGGTGTGGCTGGAAGATAATTACTTCCTCTAGGGTCAGGACTACATACTTCTGAGGGAACTTAGGGAGAAGAAAGGAGTTCCCTCACCCCCACAATTGGGCCTGAGAATTCTGGAAAGGGAACATGTCTGTACATACACAGTGGTGAAGAAACATGATTTAGGTAACTGCAGAAGTGGGTCGCCACTGCTATGAGAAGAAACAAGCGGCATTTATCTACAGAAACGGCCATCAGTTGTAGATGGACTGGATCCGGCAAAAAGTAGCCTCAAAGAAAGGGAGGTTAGCTGGAAGACACACTTGGGGCTCCTGAGTCAGTCTCCTGTGCTGAAGAATTAAAGTAGAGCTGGGAGTAGAGGTACACACCTTTAACCCCGTACTTGGGAGCCAGATCTCTGTGAGTTCAAGACCAGCTTGGTCTGCATAGTTAGTTCCAGGACAGTCAGAGCTGCATAATGAGAGCCTGTTTTGGGATAAAAAAAAAATGCAGGAATGAGGCTGGAGAGATAGCTCAGTAGTTAAAAGCATATATTATTCTTCCATGAGGACCCAAAATCAATTCCTGGCACCCACCACTCCAGCTCTAGGGGTTCTGAACCCTTTTGTCTCTGTGGGCACCCATACATACGCCTCTCTCTGTCTGTCTCTGTCTCTGTCTCTCTCTCTCTGTCTCTCTCTCTCTCTGTCTCTCTCTCTCACACACACACATACACACAACTAAAAATAAAATATTAAAAAAGAGGGCTATCCCAAAAAGTGGAGTGCAGAAGAGGAAGACACTGATATCAGCCTCTGCCTTCCATGTGCACATTCCTGCACACACATATGCACAAATATGCACACGCATCTACACTGCACACACAAACTGTCTTTCTGCTGTTTGTTGTGTCATGCATTGTCACTCCATTGCCCTCTGCTGATGAGCAGTAACATTTCATGACGGCAGGGCTGGGGGGGGGCTCCTAAGGTCCAGCGCTAGGCTTACAAGTCAGGGCAAAAGGGTAGATTTACAACAATAATACTAAATTAATTGTTTGCATAGAAATTCACAACAATCCAAAGATATCTGTGATTTTATTTTTCTCCTAAATTTGAGTTCCCACCACAGCTTTTTTATTTATAACTTATTTTTATTTTATGTGCATTGGTGTTTCCCCTGCATGTAAGTCTGTGTGAGGCTGTCAGAAGCCCTGGAACTGGAGTTACAGACACTTGTGAGCTGCTTTGTGGGTGCTGGGAACTCAGAGGAGCCAACGCTCTTAAACTGCTGAGTTAT
>JAQHUG010000238.1:3011144-3023092 GCA_028555095.1 Dicrostonyx torquatus | reverse complement strand
ATTAGCTCTTATAACTTATATAGCCCATTATTCTTATCTATGTTAACCACATGGCTCGGTACCTTATTCAGCAGGGCAGATCACATCTTGCTTCTTCCGTGGTCAGGGCAGGACTGTGGAAAGAGCTTCCTTCTTCCCAGAATACTCCTGTTCTCATTGTCCCGCCTCTACTTCCTGTCTGGTTGTCCCACCTATACTTCCTGCCTGGCTACTGGCCAATCAGCATTTATTTAAAACATAATTGAGAAAATATAGACAATTCTCCCACACAACAAATGTATAATAAAATTATTCTTGGTCTGTAAAATATAACTATAACAAAATAAAATGAATTATTGAAGAATCATTATAGAATTAACCAGTTTGTGATGATTCAGTTTCTTAGACTCACCCTTAGTAGATGAATTATTACCATATTGGTTATGAAATTGTCTAATAACAGAAATTACTATATAATAAAATCTGGAAAAATAATTATCACTTTCCATTTACATGAGTTATTGATATTTTGTGGCAACTGCAAGTGTCTAGAGACTCTCTCTCTCTCTCTCTCTTTCTACCTATGTGTGTGTGTATAGTAGGGATCAGTGGCTAAGTAATAGGTACTTGGGTGAGATTGCCTCCCCAGTTTTCTTTCTTGCTGTTTGTTTTATGGTATTTATATTTATATTATGTAGTGCACAGAAAATTTTTCTTGACTAATTCCTTTTAGTTCATACACAGCCTCCTAAACTAATTATATTATATTCAAGGAGAAAAGTTATCTGGTTCAGACTTTGAGCACATTCACTGACACACATTTTCATGAAATGTCATGAAACTTTAGGAATAAGCTCATGCAAGCTGAAGAACAGATGTAGTGTGGAGAACATCTGCGTGTGTTTGCTTAGTTCTGCCGCTGAGCTGGATTAATGATAAGTGATGTGCTCCCAAGGCTGGGCAGGAGGCAGCCTTCTAGATATTGTTCTATTGGAAGACTGAAAACTCACTTTCAGTGAGTTTCAGGGCAGTAGGTTATCTGATTATGTTTAATATGATTTAGTGAGATACAAATCAGATAAAAACAGCTATATTTATCCATAGTATTTACCAAACAAAATCTCTCAGTGTGTATTTTGTCATAAAGAACATGTCAATCATCAAATAAATAGCAGGATATGTATTAAACAAAGAACTACATACTTGGGCTGGCAAGATGGCTCTGCAAGTAAAGGCATCTACTACTAAGCCTGGTCACCTGAGTTAGATTCCCAGAGTCCACATTGGTGGAAAGAGAGAACCGACTCCTGCAGGTTGTCTTCTGACCTCTGCATGTACACATCACCCCAGTAAATAAATGTAAAAAGTTAAAAAAGAATCATGTTTGATTTCCCGTGATATGTAGAAGCCTGTTGTTTTCAGTGTTAGTAAACATACAGATTATTATAATATTTTATTACTGGACAAGTTATATATAGTTAAGTTTAAGAATTTGGATTGATTTGAGCTTTAATCACAATTATGTTTTTTTCTGCCAGTAATTTTGTGATTATGTTAGAATAAAATATCAATGACACATTTAATGACTCATACTAGCATTCTTTGGATATACAGGATGTGTGTGTGTGTGTGTAAATATGTGAGAGAATTGCAGGTTGGTGTTACTGTTGCACCCTCTGCTGGATTTAAGAGTTAATTCACCAAACTGGAAGATTTTAAAAAATATAATTATGCCTATCAAAAAATCCACTCTTGGGAGGTGTTTGTTTCAGACTTGATAATTTTTTTATTGCCTTGCTGATTTGTTGATAGCTGTAGCAATAATAAACAGCATGTTAATTTGGTTTTTTTGGGCATTTTGTTCCAGAAAGGAAGGTATGAAAACAAAGATTTATCTCCAACTTATTACTTCAGTCTGTTTGCACTTTGTTCTGCCCTGGAGACTAGAACTTCGGTCCTGATGTCTTTGAGTGGGAACAGATCATTAGTTAGTTACTGAATTATACATATAATAAATAAAATATTTTGTTAATTCTTTTATCAGAATTATGGAATATTCTGTATTTCAATAAAATATGAGAATGAAATAATGGCTCTGTTGGTTAAAGTGCTTACCTTGCACTTGACCCAGCCCTGGGAAGTGAAACAGTCACATCTCTGGGACTCTCTGGCTACCCAGGTTAGCTTTCTAGGTGAGCTTCCAGACTCACAGGAAGCTCTGTCTCCATCCTCCCTCCAAAAACCCAAACCCAAATCAGGCCAGAATACACGAAAGGTGTTTGAGAACTAACAGTCAAGGTTGTTCTGGTGTCCTCACACAAGGTCGTTCATGTATTTGTGCATGCACCATCTCCCCCCCCCCCCTGAAAAAAATACAGGGCCAACATTTTGATAGATAAACTTGCTTATATACTTTTGGCAACTGAGAAAAGGACTTAGACATTATTAGATTGATTGAATTTCTTTGTCCTTTATTAGTTTTTAAAATATTCCCAATACCCATGGATTATTTCCTTGTGACTGGCTAGCCTCCTGATCCACAGAATCTAAAATAAACAATATTATGTATTGACAGAGTCAACTTCATCTTATAGGTTTATATAATTTTGAAGAAGATTTATTTATTTATGGTTGTATTTTATGTGCATGGATGTTTTGTCTGCATGTACATTTGCAGATCAGAAGAGGGCATCAGATCACCTGGGACTACTGAAATAGTCAGTTGAGCTGCCATGTGGGTACTGGGAGTTGAACTCAGGACCTCTAGAAAAGCAGCGAGTGCTTTTAACTGCTGAGCCCCTACATAAATATTTTATTAGTATAGGTCTTCCTAGATTATTACTTATTATAGTCTGTACTATGCATAAGAATTTCTCAGTTAATCTATGCACTGTGATTTGTACCCATAACTCCTAGAGTCCGTTCTGAGAATGTAAAGTCAGAATTTAAAAGGAACTGTTTTTCACCAATGGGAAACAGAAGCTGAGTCATTGTTATATCTTTTCATTATTTTATTTCTGTTTAGGTGTGTGTGTGTATGTGCATGTGCATATTTGATTGAGAAGGGCTCCAATAGGCTTATATATTTGAACATTTGGTTCCCAGTTGGTAGACTGTTGGGAAAGATTAGGAGGTAAGGCCTTGTTGGCCTTGTTGTCACTGGTGGTGGGCTTTGAGGTTTCGAAAGTGTGTGGCAGGTCCAGTCTCTGTTTCTATCTTGTAGATTAGAAGTAAGTTCTTAACTGCTGTTTCAATGCCATGCCTATCTGCCTGCTGCCATGCTCCCTGACATGATGATTATGAACTAATTCTCTGAATCTGTTCACAAACCTCCAATTAAATGCTTCCAGAGTTTAATTCCTAACACCCACATGGTGCTTCACAGCTGCCTGTAACTTCAGTTCCAGGGGAAGCCCATGCCCTGTCTTGACCTTCTCAGGCACCAGGCGTACAAATAATGCACATAATTTATAGGCAGGCAAAACAGTTGTGCATGTAAAATTAAAATACCTGGTCAGACATGGTGGAAAATGTAGTGGTATATTGTTTGTATTTTAATAAATAAATCTTCCCTGAGGACCAGAGGCAAAACTAAAGCCACTATAGGTCAGGCAATGGTGCCACACACCTTTAATGCCAAGATTTGGGACAGACAGAGTCAGATGGATCTCTGTGAGTTCAAGGCCATCTTGGGCTACACAGACAGAAATAAATCTAGATGGTGGTTGCCTACACTTTTAACCCCAGTACTAGGGAGTCATACACCTTAATCCCATCACTAGAGGGAACATAAAATAAGAGGAGACAGAAGCTGTCTGGCTATTTTGCTGTTGCCCAGCTTTGGTAGAGGTAAGACTTCTCTAGTGGCTTGGCTGCCATGCTTTTCTGGTTTTCCTGTTGAACCTCAATTTCTGTCTCTTTGTTCTTTTTATTCATGCTACATTTGGTGCCTAACATGGAGCTTGAACCAACGACCCTGATATTAAGAGTCTCATGCTCTACTGACTCAGATTAAATGCCTTTAATCTTAGCACTTAGAAGGCCAAGTTAGGTGTGAGTTTGTGGCCAGTCTGCTTTACATGGTTGTGACCGTTTTATTTAAGACACACAAGTTTAATAGGGGCCAAAATACCAGAAAGAGCTCCTCCGAAGAAGCAGGCAGGTCGGTGATCCGCGCAGAGAGAGCGCTTTCCACGTGGGCCTATCATTTTATACCTCTTGGGACCTGGTGGTCCAGCCCCATTAATTAATTAACAACTAATTAGGGGGCGGAATAATTAGCTAATGGCGTGGCGTAGGTGTAAGCCGAAATGGCCAAGACCACTCCCCTTCACATGGTGAGTTCCAGGACATCTAGGGTTAACAGAGAGATCCTGTCTAAAAACAAAACAAAACAAAACAGCAAATACAATAACAATAGCATAAAACAAAATATAAAACCCCTAAAATTAAAAACTGGCTGTTAACATGGGATTGGAGAAATGATTCAACAGTTAACAGCACTTGTTCTTGCAAAGTACCAAACATCTGTAATTCCATTTTCAGGGGATCTGATGTCCTCTTTTAACCTCCATGGGCACCAGGCACACATGCATGCAAAACACTCACACACATAAAATGAATCTAAAAATCTATAAAAATTACTGTATGGAAAATTTTAAACATACATGAAAGCAGAAAGAATGCTGTAATGACCACTCCTGTGTGCCTGTCTCTTTTCATTAGTTATCATCAGCAATGGTCAATATTCATGGCAGCTTGATCATATTTAAATCCAAGCCAAATGTAATTTTATTCATGAATACTTTAGTTTACATTTCAAAGAGATAGAAAGTTTAAATTATAACTATTAATTATGTATTTTAAAAACATTTAAATATAACACTAAGGGCTGGGGTGATGGCTCAGTGGTTAAGAGCACTTGTTATTCTTGAACAGGGCCTAGGTTAATTTTTTAGGACCCATATGGTGGCTCATAACAATTCATAACTCCAGTTCCAAGGGACCCAATGCCCTCTTCTGACCTCTGAGGGCACCAGGTACACACTTGGTACACTTACAGACATACAGGCAAAACATTCTTATATAGAAAATAAATCTTAAAAAATAAAATTATTCTTTAGTATCATTAAACATTACAATCTCATCATCTCCCATTTTTTGGTGTTTTGTGTGAATCTTTAGACTATTGAGATTTACTAGTTTCATTTTCGAATGAGATACTTGTTTTTTAAAATAAACTAAGTATTAAAAGTTAAAATTTTACTTTTAAGAAGACTATGTTAGTAGGATGGTGGTGATACATGCCTTTAATATCAGCATTCGAGAGGCAGAGATAGGTGGATCTCTGTAAGTTTGAGGCCAGCCTGATGTACAGAGTGAGTTCTGGGACAATCAGGGCTACTCAATGAAACCCTGTCTCGAAAACCCAAAGGAAAAATAAAAGACTATGTTAGTTGGGCATAGTGGTACACGCCTTTAATCCCACCTCTAGGGAGGCAGAGATAGGTGGATCCCTGAGTTTGAGGCTAGCCTGGTCTACAGTGTAGTTCCAGAACAGCTAAGGCTACCCAGAGAAACCTTGCTTCAAAAAAAACAATAAAAGAAAAAAAGAGATTGTTATTGTCTTAGTTAGGGTTTCTATTGCTGTGAAGAGACACCATGACCTTGGCGACTCTTAAAAAAAAAAAGTCATTTAATTGGGGCTGGCTTATATTTCAGAGGTTTAGTCCATTATTGTCATGGTGGGAAGCATGGTAGCATGCAGGTAGCCCTGATGCTGGAGAGAGCTGAGAGTTCTACATCTGAATCCACAGGCAGCAGAAAGACACTGAGACACACTGGCCAGTCTTGCACATCTGAGACCTTAAAGCTCACATTCAGTGTGACACACTTGCTCCAACAATGTCACACCTCTTAATATTGCCACTCTCTGTGAGCTGTGGAGCTATTTTCATTCAAACTACAACAGTTATACAAAGTATTTTTTTTTTGTCTTTTTGGATTTCAACCAGTTTTAGTTTTCAAATTTGAAATTACTGCTTTCAGCCCTTGGCTGAAAGACTATTTTCTTTTTTTTTCTTTTTGGTTTTTCGAGACAGGGTTTCTCTGTGGCTTTTGAGCCAGTTCTGGAACTAGCTCTTGTAGACCAGGCTGGTCTCGAACTCACAGAGATCCGCCTGCCTCTGCCTCCCGAGTACTGGGATTAAAGGCGTTCGCCACCACACCCGGCGGGAACTATTTCCTAATGTAATAAATTGTTAAGAAATATTAATGGTGGGTTAGAGAGGTGGCCCAGCAGTTAAGAACATTTGCTGTCCTTGTAGAGGAGCTGAGTTTGATTCCTTGCACCAGTGTTGAGTGACTCACAATTGCCTACAACTCAAGCTCCAAGGGGATCCAGGACCTTTGGCCACCATAGGCACTGCATTCACATGCACCTAGGTCCCCTCCTATACATAGTTTAAAGTAATAAAAAGAAATCTTCAATAACTACTGAAAGGAGTGGGCATGGTCGACATGTATTTAATCCCACACTTGGAGGCTGGGGCAGGCACATATCTGTGGGTTTCAGTCCAGCTATGGCTACACTCTGAGACTGTCTCAAGGTTGTAAAATCTAAATAAAGCAAGTGGCTCAGTGTACAGAAGTGCCTTGTGAGTTGTGTGCTTGTGAAGCACAGAATGGTGATCTCTCAGCAGAGTGACTTCTTGGTATGAAGGCACTGAGAGTGTGTCTAGAAAGAGGGGACATGAAAGGCTGTACTCTACACTTTGACAGCTTCCATGGAAATGGGTGCCAGAAGTCAGTTACTTCCTAAATAATTACATAGAAACGTTTCCTCAATAAGATTAAAAAAGAAAAAGAAACAAGGCTTTGGAGCATTCCTTTTGGGCATTGTTTTTACCCTCCCCACCTGCAAAGTATAAGACATGGGGCTAGACAGGTATAATGGGATATATCAGTATTCAGACTTGGGATGCTGAAGCAGGAGGATCATGGGTTCTAGGCCATCCTGGCTATACAGCGTAAGTCATCTAAAGTCACAATTCTGTGATTAGTGTTCTCTATATACTTTTAATGTCAATGTTTATGTGTTTAAACTTGACTTGTTTTTAGGCAACTACTCTAAGAGTGAGGAAGTTAGAAGAGAACATTGAAGCAGAAAGAGCAGCACATTTGGAATCAAAATTTAATTCTGAAATTATTCAGGTAAGATGTAAGCCATTTTTTGGGCATGAATTTTATCTGGTTGTAACCACTGGGAAACTAAGGTGTGATTGACGCTGTATGTAGTAGGTAAGGGTACAATTTTGGATACTCTATTAGGGGAGATGTTGGCACTCTGTAGCCTCAGGCCAGAGTATCACCACTGTCTACTCTTGTCTTATCTGTGGGGGCATTTGTACTGCAATGGAAGAGTACAGTGTTTGTGACAGACTCAATGGCTTGCATTAATATTGGTCAGCTTTCTGTGACTATAATGGAATACGTGAGACAACCTAACCCAAGAACTGTAACTCTAAAGAGTACTAGGCTTTGACACTTGGATTTAAAAGCCAATTGTAACATTTTGAAAAACGTGAGCTATCACCACTTGACACTTTGCAGAATATTTTGTTCCTCCCTTGTTCTTTCACAATTTTTCAAGGTTTGGCACCCTGTGAACACTGGTCTGGACTTTGCTATCTTCAGGATGTATGAGCAATACAGTATTCTGTAGCATCCAACAGACTCTCCTTAAAGTGGTATATAGCTATTTAAGAGCTATAAATCATTGTTCTGAGAGAATGCACTTGTGTGTTTATTCTGTTGTTGGCAGGTACAAGGCATCAATTTTAAGATGTTGATTATGCAAAATTTCATATATATGCAAAAGCTGACAAATTATTAAAATCAACTCCCAGTACATCCATCACCCAGCTTTAAACCTGCCTCAAGCCAGTTGTGTTTGTAGTTCTCCCCTACACTGTCCTGCTTCCAGATTGTATTAAGGAAATACAAGTTATCAAGTCATATCACCATGAATATTTTAGTCAGATAGTGTTGTTTGACTATAAAGGTTCTTCTTCTACAGTATAAAATTTCTGGGGGTGGGGCTGGAGAGATGGCTCAGCGGTTAAGAACATTGCCTGCTCTTCCAAAGGTCCTGAGTTCAATTCCCGGCAACCACATGGTGGCTCACAACCATCTGTAATTAGGTCTGGTGCCCTCTTCTGGCCTGCAGACATACACACAGACAGAATATTTTATACAAAAAAAATAAAATTTAAAAAAATTCTGGGGGTGAAGGGATCTGTTTAAAGGTTTTTCTTTTTCTTTTTAAATTTAAAATTGCTTGTATTCGTGTATGTGTGTGTGTGTCTGAGCATGCGCGCATGCATGCATGCACCAAAACACACATGAAGGTCAGAGAAGACTGTTTGTGGGAGTTGATGCTATCCTTCTATCATGTGGGTCCTGGTGATTGAATTTGTGTCATTAGGCTAGGTGACAAGTACCTTTACCTACTGAGCCATCTTGCTAGCCCATGTTTAAGCTTATAATGATATTCATGTCATAATGTTTCTTTTAGTTTTCAAAAACCACTTATAATATTTTATAAAAGAAATGTGAATGCATTAGAATGTAAAGATTAAGCACATTGGTAGGCTGGATAATACTGTGTTAGTTTGTGCTTTTCATATCTCAGTTCTTCATTCTTCTATATTTTTCCCATCAAATGCATTAAAAAAGAGACTAAGTTTTTGTTTATTTTCTTTTTTGATTTTTATGCATTAATATTTTATTTTCAAGATTGTAGTTTAATTACATTTCTTCTTTCCCCTTTTCCCTTCCAAACCCTCCCATATACCCCTTCCCAACCTCTGAATTTATGGCCTCTATTCTCATTAATTGTTATTGTGTGTGTATATATATTTCTCAGTGTAATCTGTTGAGTCCATATAATGTTGCTTGTAAGTATGTTGGCACAGGCCAGCAGGATTTGCTGAATGAGGCAGAGGCAGGAGGATTTGGGATTTGAGGCCAGCTTTTTTATTTTCTTTTTAAACCAAAACAGAAAGAAAGGAATATTTAGATAAAGGACAATCTGTGGCTGATAAAATAGTCTGTACAATTTAAGATGGGAACACATTTCTTAGCTTTTTAAAACTACTTCTCTGTCATCTGGTAGTTACGGATTCGAGACCTTGAAGGAGCTTTACAAGTAGAAAAAGCCAGCCAAGCAGAGGCTGTTGCTGATCTGGAAATGATCAAGAATGAATTTAAAGAAGTTGAAAGTGCATATGAGCGAGAAAAGCATAATGCACAAGAAAGCTTTACAAAACTGAATTTGTAAGTATCTTATGGTAAATTTTAAATCTGTGTGAAGGTTTTATGATTGCTGAGTTTGAATATGTAGTACTTTATATACTAATATAAAGCTGCTATTAATGTCTGTGGTAGACCAGAGAGCATAGGTCTTTGTAAGACATATGCAGATGCCCTTGTAGGCAAATATACAGCTCTTTTGCTGTACAGTGTTCTAAGCAGTTCCAGAAACATATTTATACTCTAGAAAGTAAATGTATCAATGCACTTGCCTTTCTAAAATTAATATAGCCATGTCTTGAACACCTTAATTTATAGGCCACATGGGGAAATAATGCTCAGAATTTTTTTGAACTGCAGAGATAATAGTAGTAGCAGTAATTACAACTAGTAGGAAATGTGCATTATGGTTCATTATGTACATGGCCACCAAATAATTAATTTAGCTAATTTAACACTCTATGAGGTAGCTATCTTTTATTTATCCTGTTTTTTTCCTGTGTGTGATATGAGTATGCATGTGTTTGTGATTGTGTACCTGTGCGTGTGCGTTTGGAAGCTGGAGGTTGACGTAGAGTATCTTCCTCAGTTACTGTTTGAGCCTGAGTCTCTCACTGGACTTGGAGCTCCCCCATTCAGCTAGACTGGTTGGTCAGTGAGCTCCAGAGATCCACCTGTCTCTATTCCCCGAGAGCTGGAGTTACAGATCTCAACTCAGGTCTAATGCTTGTGTGGCATGCACATCACTGACTAAGCTTTCCCCTTGTCTTAGTTAGGGTGCTGTTGCTGTGGAGAGACACCATGACCACGGCAACTCTTATAAAGGAAACGTTTAGTTGGGGCTGGCTTACAATTTCCTAGCTCTAGTTCATTTTCATCATGGTGAGAAGCATGGCAGCATGCAGGCAGACATGGTGCTGGAGAAGGAGCTGAGAGTTCTACATATTGATTTGCAGGCAGTAGGAGGGCTGTCACACTGGGCCTAGCTAGAGCTTGTGAGACCTCAAAGCTTGCCTCCACAGTGACACACTCCTCCAACAAGGCCATACCTCGTAATAGTGCTATGGGCTAAACATTTAAACATATGACTCTATGGGGGTTTTCCTATCAAACCACCACTCTCCTTTACCTTTTTTTGGGGAGTTTTGAGACAGGGTTTCTTTGTCTATCCCTGGCTGTCCTGGAATTTGCTTTATATACCAGGCTGGCCTCAGACTCAGACATCTGCCTGTCTCCGCTTCCTGAGTATGCTCCACCACTGTCTGGCTTTCTTCAGCTTTTAATACCAGTTTTTCAGACATGAAAATAGAGTCTTAATGAGGGTAAAGACTCATAGTTCACAAGTGACATCAGCATCTGACTCCTGCTGATTTCAACCCTTTCCTAGTCCAAAAGCCTTCGGTCTTTAAGAGTCTATGAAATACTGTATAAAGAGGAAGATTTTAATCTTTCAAAAAATTCCTCAATATCTCAAACCATTGTCTCCAAAATAAGAGTCAAACTATCATTTGTAGCTTTATTCTTCGTGTGTGTGTCTCTATTTATTTTGGCAGGGTATGTCCTATATATCCCTGATTGGCTTAGAACTATCTATGTAGACCAGGCTGGCCTCAGACTTACAGAAATCTGCTTGACTGTGCCTCCCACTTGCTAGGATTAAAGGTTCATGCTTATCACACCTAATTCCCTATTCCATTTTTGTATTGAGATAGAGTCCTGCACAGTTGCCCAGGCTTGTCATGATCTTCTGATATAGTCTACCTAGGTACCTCACACGTGGAAGGCTTCTGCTTCAGCCTTCCTAGTCAGCTGGAAGTTCAGCCACGTTCCGCTGTGTTTATTTTAAGAGGTACTTCCTAACCAAGATTTCTGCTTTCCTTTTAAAAAGGTTTGTTTATTAGTGTTTATGGAAATCAAAAGAAAACTTTGGGGAATTAGTATTCCCCTTTATGTGGCTCCAGGGTCTCAAACTCAGGTCACCAGGCCTGTGTGGCAAGCACTTTACTTGCTGAGCAGTCTCTCTGGCCCTTCACTAAATTTCCTTGTATTCTCTAGGATCACATTCTGTGTATGTTAGTCTCAGAACACAGTTTTCATTTATTTTTTAATCATTGCTTGAATCTGCAATTTAGTATATTTGAATCCTTTCAACTATTTAAATATGTATTCAAATATTAAGTAGCATAGAAATATATATGAAGAGCTTTTTTTAAAAACGATTTTACTTTTATTGGTTTTACTTGCATTTATGTACATGTGAGCACATGCCAGAAGAATCAGATCCCCTGGAGCTACAAACAGTTGAGAACCTCCAGGTGTGACTGTTAGAAACCAAACTTGGATCCTCTGCAAGAGCAGCGTGCACGCTTAACTGCTAAGCCATCAGCATTTGGGGGGATTTTGTTTGTTTTGGTTTTTTCCTTTATTGATATTTATTGAGCTCTACATTTTTCTCTGCTCCCCTCCCTGCCTCTCCTCTCCCCCTTTCAACCCTCCCCCAATGTCCCTATGCTCCCAGTTTACTCAGGAGATCTTGTCTTTTTATACTTTCCCATGTGTATTAGGTCAATGTAAGTCTCTCTTAGTGTCCTCATTGTTGTCTAAGTTCTCTGTGATTATGGTTTGTAGGCTGTCTTTCTTTACTTTATGTTTAAAAA
>JAQHUG010000238.1:2980635-3003250 GCA_028555095.1 Dicrostonyx torquatus | reverse complement strand
TAAAGTCTTCCTTCTGTCCCATACCAGATGGCTTCCGATATGAGACAGAAACTCTGAATGTTCCTTTTAATAACACGCTTGGATTTAGAGAAGTACAGAGCCATTGTCCAACTCCAAAGCCGTCTCTGTCTCTGTCTCTGTCTCTGTCTCTCTCTCTCAAAGCCGTCTCTGTCTCTGTCTCTGTCTCTGTCTCTCTCTCTCTCTCTCTCTCTCTATATATATATATATGTAGGAAACTAAGAATCTCTTCTAGAAGGTGAGAATGAGGTAATAAAGTAAAGGGGGGGTCATTTTCGTTTTGGGACCCATATGATCCCAGATAACTACAAGCCTGAATGTCACTTTCACCTCCTGGCAAGGTAGGTGCTTTTTTTCCTCTTTCATGAACTGCTTTCTGGGCCATAGCAGGCTGTGCTGGCAGGGCCCCACAGCCACACGAGGCAGGGAGGTGGAGGGGTGCAGGCCACCCAGTCATTTATTGGGCTTGGCATCACATGCTTTAGTATGAGTGCCCTAGAAATTAGTCTGGACCCTGCAGTAGGAAATTGTTTGCCATGTTCTTGAGTTAAGAGCCCTGGCAGTCCTAGCAAGCTAGGTGTAGTCACTCATCCACAGTAGGCCACTTAAAAGAGACAAATAATAATAGTAAAGGCCAGAGAAAGGATTTGTTTAATATGGCCTCATTGGGAGGAGTAAGGAGTCTTGTGACTCTCCAGACCATCTGGGGTCCTGAGGGTTAGGTTTAAATAGAGACTGGAAGAAGGTATCAGATCTTCTGGGACTGGAGTTGTAGACAGTTGTGAGCTGCCAGGAGAGTTCTGGGAGTTGAACCTGGATATAAGTCGTCTTCTATGCTGAGCCATCTCTCCAGCCCCTGAACCACACTTTTAGTTTATAGCTCTGAGAATAAGGAATTTTAGCGTAGGATGTGAAGCACTGATATATCAACAGCTAATAATGAGGCTATAAAGTAAATGGTACCAGAATATTAGAAGTGGTTGAGTAGTTTTGTTTTTATTTAGGAATTAAACTTGCATTTCCATGAATGATGAGAAGGAGGGCTTTCTAGGGTGGAGTGGGAGAAGCCAAACGCTTGTTGGCTAAATTGGCTTGGCCACCTGGGTCTGGTTCTGCAGGTTCAGGACAGTGTCCTCATAGTTGTGAAAACTGGTCACATGACATATTGCAGTGACCAGGGCATAGTGACTGATTGGTATTGGTAAGGAGAAGGTGTAGTGGCCAGAGAGCTCCTGTCAGGATAAAATAAGCTTCAGGCCCAGAGATCCCATAGTGAAGGCTGCCCAGATGGAGCCCAGGAGTGCCAGTTCCCAAGGACACCTGAGATACATGGTCACTCTTCACCTCACATTGTTGCCGTCACTGGATGGGGCTGTTAAAGTTGTTTGTTGCCAGGATTTCACTGGGTGGCAGGAGCAGATATGTATGACACATCTGCATTTCAGAATCAGAATTCTAACACACAGTGTCTTAGAAGTGATGTACTGGTATGAAATTGCTTTAGGTGGAGCATTACCACATTTATAGCACTACATTTTCTTAGCTGTAAAGTTTCTTTAAATCTAAAACTTACAGGAAAAGCTTTTTAATGATTTTGGATTATAGAGCTTTCAAATGTAGTTTGATCTTAATTAGTTATGTAATTGATTATTGGGCAGTAGTAGGGAAAAGATTGTGATAAGCCTCAAATCCAGTCTACATTGAAATATAATTTAAAATGACTTTAAAGATAGGATAGTGAATCGACTGCAGATAAATTTTATTTCTTGTGTTCCTCAATAATTAGGAGCTTCTTTATTTTTCTAAATGTGTTTCTGAATAAAAGCAGTGTTATGGTTTTACAGCCTGAAGAAATGTTACTTGTTTTAAGGAACATGTTATTGACAAACTGTTAGTGGAAGTTAAAATAATCAGACTCCAGTAAGGAAGCATCCTGGCTCTAGGCTTCCTTCTCGTCTGTCCTTCCCCAGCCATCTGCTTTGTAAGTCCTGACCCCGGAGCTCCCTAACCTGTGCCTTTCTTTCCTTACACGTTCTTGCTGGCTGTGGCTGTTAGAAGTGGAGGAGCTAGCTTTATATCACATGGCTAGCAGAAGGGCATCACGCCTCATTTTAGTGATCTTAGAGTTTTACATTTTTAAAATATGTATTGTTTTTATTTTATGTGTGCACGTGTGTGTCTGCACCATGTGTACTTAGTGCCTGAGGAGGCTAGAAGAGATGTCAGGTTCTCTGGAACTAGAGTTTTATGTCAGTAGTTAACACCTACTGTGTGGGTGCTGGGAACTGAGTGCTCTTCACTGTAGAGCCACCTTCTCCAGCACCAACCCTAGGTTTTGAATTTTAAAAGTGGCACAAATTGTACATAAATTTAATTTGTATGTGTTGAATAATAGTTATTTTGACTAAAATACTGATTTTTATCAAGTTATCACCTGTCCATAGTTTAAAGAGTAAAACAGTACTGCCAAGATCATGAGACACAGCAATTTCTGCCTTTGCCTTTGGCCCTCAATTCCCTTCTATTGTAAAAAGATTATATTTTTAAGTGTGTATGTGTATGGGGGTGGAGAACGAGTGAGCACATGTGGATGGAGGCCAGAAGTTGGTGCTGGATCCTCAGAAGCCGCTGCACTGTAGACAGTGTGGAGTCACCAGAGTGAGCACTGGGAATGGAACTCGTTTTCTTGGAAGTACTCTTAATTGCTGAGCCATCTCTCCAGTCCCCAACTGTAGATTTTAAAATTGCATGCATGTTTTGCCATGCTTTTGTTCCTACCTTTAAATATTATAAAGTATACCTCTGCTGATTGAGCTCTACTGTCTGCTTCTCTCACACTATTTACCTGTTTCTTCCTGCTTCTATTCCCCCAGAGTGATGATCTGAGTGCAGCATCCTTTTTCCTACACCATTTTCTTGGTAACTTGTCTTTATATATATATTTTAATATTTATTTATTACATATACAATATTCTGTCTGTATGTAAGTCTGTAGGCCAGAAGAGGGCACCAGACCTCATTACAGATGGTTGTGAGCCACCATGTGGTTGCTGGGAATTGAACTCAGGACCTTTGGAAGAGCAGGCAATGCTCTTAACCACTGAGCCATCTCTCCAGCCCCTCTTTATGTTTCTTTATGGCAATCTTATTGTAGTAAGAGGAGCAGGCTGTGTCCTGCTGCCCAGCTCCCGGCCGGTAGGAGCACGGGCCCCTTGTTCTGTCCTGCCCAGCTAGCTTACACCCAAAATAACCACACGGAAATTGTATTAATTACTGCCCGGCCCATTATATCTAGCCTCTTCTTGGCCAACTCTCACAATCTTGATTCAGCCCATTTCTAATAATCTGTTTGTCACCATGAGGTTGTGGCTTACCGGGAAAGATTCATCATGTCTGTCTCTGGCAGGAGAGTCATGGCATGTGCCACACTGCCTTCTTCCCAGCATTCTGTTCTGTCTACTCCACCTACCTAAAGGCTGCCCTATCAAAAGGCCAAAGCAGTCTTTTTATTCAACCAATGAAAGCAACACACAAAGAGAAGGACCTCCTATACCATCTTATGTTTGTTTTTTATTTTACTGTATACTTTGCTCGTGTTCTCTCCAGATGCCTACAATAGTACTTGGTTTATAAGCAGCAATAGTGAGAGCAGATAAGGCACAATGCAGTTCCTTATTACCCCATGAATAGGTTTAGCTTGTGATTAAATAACTCTTTTTTATTTTCCTTTCAAAACAGGGTTTTTCTCTGTAGTCTGGGGTGTCCTGGAGCCTACTAGTAGACCAGACAGGCCTTAAACTCAGAGATCTGCCTGCCTCTGCTTACTGAGTGCTGTGATTAAAGGCGTGTGCCACCACTGCCTGGCTGATTAAACAACTCTTAACATATACAATGAGTTTGTTTGATTAATCAATCATTGAAGTATTCTTTTTTTATTTTTTCTTTTAGTTTATTATTTGAGGCAAGGTCTCTCTATGTAGCTTTCATTGGTCTGCAACTCACTATTTAGACCAGATTTTCCTGGCTTTTGTTTTGTTTTATTTTGTCTTTTTGAGACAAGGTTTCTTTGTGTAACAGAGTTCTGGCTGTTCTGGGACTCACTTTGTACAATAGGCTGGCCTCAAACTAACAGAGATCCACCTGCCTCTGCCTCCCAAGTGCTGGGTTAAAGGCGTGAGTAACCATGTCCAGCTGTCTGGTTATTTTTAATTTAACTTACTTTTTGTAGTTTTTATTTGTGTGTGTCTGTGTGAGTGGATATCATGTGTGGAGGCCAGAAGAGGGTGTCAGAGAGTTACAGATGGTTATGAGCTGCTGATGTCAGGAGCTCTAGGGCCAGACTAAAGGGCGGCAAGCACTCTTCTTACTGAAATTCTGTCCTATTGTGTTTTTTCTAAAGTGTCCCTCTGGGGCCCTTCTGTCTCTGACTTTTCAGATTTCCTGATGTACTCATGTTAGGACCTGTCTTTAACATCCTCCTTGGAATTCCTCTGACTTCTTCCATTGTGAGCCCTTGATTTCTAATCTCGTGCTGCTTGTCATTTGATTTGCTGCACTGCAAATTAGCTTCTTGAAAAGCTTATATATCAGGGAGAGTTTACAGGCACATTCTGAAAATGGCTTTTGTCTTCACCCCTTTTTGTAAGTCAGTTCAAGTGTTAGGCAAGTGTGACATCATCTGATTCTTGATCTTTTGTATGTGGTCTATGGTTTACCTTTGGAAACTCAGTGTCTGCATCTGAAATCAGAGGCAAATGGTCTTTTACTTTGCTTATAGAGACTCACTTTGTAATGCATGATGAAACAATAATATGGATGACTTTTGTACTCTATGGACACTTGTCTCTTGATCCAGCGTTCAGAACTCTCAAGATGCCAGGCCTTGTGCATTGTTTCAGCCTGGAACTTTGACCTTGTGTATGTCAGGACTCTTGGACTGACTCTCTGATTTACATACCTTTTCTTTACTTTGCTCCATTTTCATTGTTTATTCTACTTTCAAAGAGATTTACCTGCTATAAATGTAGCATCTAATTCTTCTATACACATTTAGTAGTGTTAGTTAATTTACCTTGGAATATCTTTGGTTCAAAAGACAATATGCAAGTCTTCTTCGTGCCCTGAGAGGGGAAAATGTCCATTCACAGTATGGGCAAGTGTCATTGGAAACTTAGCCTCTTGCTCTTCCTTTACCCCGAGTGCACTGCTGACTGCATCACAGAGTCACCCTGTGTTCTAGTTTCAAACAGCAAAAGTGGGTCTACTGCAACTACTAGGAAGCTCTCAGGCTAAAATGGTGATATTAATTGAATTGATGTTATTCATATGATGTAAGTTTTTAAAGCACAATACTTATGAGCTGCCTTTCAGTGTATGTCCACATGAGGACACACACAGCTCCATGTGACAGCGCTCATGGAATCTCAGCACTTGGGAGGCTAAAGAGGAGTCTGACGGGGTTTAAGCCAGCATAGTACATTTACAAAAAAGAGTTCCAGGCCATTGTGAGCTACATGATGAGACTCTTAGAAAACCAAACCAAACCAGTGTAAACACAGTTTAATACCAGCCTGAATACATTTAAATAATAACACACATTGTATTGTAAAGAAATTTATATATCCTTGTCAGAACACAAGAATGGAGTCATGTGAGAATTCGGAATGTTTGTGAGAAAACTCAAGGAAACAAGACAAGAATCTTGTGGCCTCAGTTCCTTCAAAACACAGAATTGTTTTTAGAATGTGTTATTGTGCTCCACCCAGTTCAGGGGATAGGAGTGAATTTGCTTCAGCTGTGGTTATTTATGTGCCTCAATGGAAAAACATGTTTTTATCATGTACAGCTTGTCCTTGTCATTGCATACTTTATTCAGGTGATTCTCCTTAACTCTCAGAGTATAAATTGTCTGATGCTCTGAATAAAGCTGGCTATTACATGAGACTTTTGTCCACCTCATTTTTAGTCCCCCTCTCCCAGGTTCACGTCTCCAACTAGAGCAGTAAACATATCCTCAAAGTAAATGAACATTTTGATTTTTTTTGTTTTTGAATTTTCCTTACACCAAATCAATTCTACTCAAAGGGATACAAACATTTGTTTCATTTCTGATGTATGTTAATAACCTTATCACTCATTTTAAGATAACTTTCTTGGGGGCTCAGGAGATGGCTCAGTCAGTAAGATCACATGCTCTGTAGTCACGAGAGGCTGAGTTTGAATCCTCATCACCCATGTCAGAAGTCAGTGACCATGAGCTTCGGGTCAGTAAGAGACTGTCTCAAGGAGAGCACTTGCTATCCTGCTGTTGCCTCTGTGTGTGTGTGTGTCTGTGTGCACAAGTGTGTTCACTTGCACACTCAAGAGCATACAACATTCATACTTACTCACAACCCCACCCCATGAACTTTTATCAGTTTTGAGGCAGTTTCTGAACTGACTTAATTGAGACGGGTAGATTTTTTTATCAAAAATAATGGTGATATCCCATCAATACTATTCCAGTCTCTTTTTTGTATTACCTTGGACACAGTATAGATACCTACTGTCAAAGGAGAAGTATTATTCCCTTAAAGTCTTTCATTTAAGAATGCATAAACCTTTTCATTTGAAAAAAGGAAAATGGACATTAAAAAGCCTTTTGGCTTGTAAACATGATGTATAGAACATTGCCTACTTGTATGAAAGAGAAGTACATTTGAAAAACCTGCTCTGACATTTTTAACTTTTCAGATTAGAAAGAGAGTATTTCTCCAAAAACAAGAAACTAAATGAAGAGATCGAAGAACAGAAGAAAGTAATTATAGATCTTTCAAAGAGACTCCAATATAATGAAAAAAGTTGCAGTGAGTTACAAGAGGAACTTGTGATGGTAAGGTTAAAGATAGAAACCCTATGGCAATGGCTTTATTGGGCCATATTTGATGTGTAGCAAGTTTATCCCCCACTGTATATCATGAGATAATAGTGTGAAAGTAATTTTAGTGACATCATTCAAAGTTTCAAGCTGGACGTTCCAATTGCATCAAATATATACATAATTCTCTAACTTGGAACAGTTGGGAAAAACAACTGAATTAATAGTTCTCAATTATAGAATATTTAAAAATGATTTTATGATTTTTACCTAGGTGGAAGATAATCAGGATTTATAAGCAATAGATCTAATAATTTTAGTGACTTCATTTTCTAATCATTTTGTACATAAACATTACATTACATAAATATCTAATCAAATTAACTATTATAAGTAAGCTAGCTATCACATTTTTTCCTAAAATATTGATATTTTCTTTTGGATTATCTTTTGTTTGAAAGGTACCAGCATCTCCCTGTTGCATCAGAACACACCCAGATTCTTGTCATGTAATCTGGGGCTCTTCATTCTGGGTTCATGTTAGCTGTCTGGCTGCTTTTCATCTGTCAGAAATCTGACTTTTTAACATATTACGATTATATTTTTGTACTCTTGTTGACTGAAGTGCTCTTTGTTGTCCATTTACAAATGCCTGCCCAATCTGTAAAGTGGTGGGAACCACAGCAGGGAGGAAGGCATAGTTTGTAGTCACACTGCACGTCCCCCAGCCTTGTTTCATCGTGCCCACTTCCTCAGAGACTTGGCTACTTCCCTTTCAGTTAGGTCCCATGGCTCTTGGAGGTTCGTACTTTGGAGAATGAAGGTTAGTTTTCTTTCCCAAAAAGGTAATGAAAGGGTTATACTAAGAATCAGTGACCAACTCAAGTGCTTCCAAGAAGAAAGGTAGTTATGGAATTAAAACTCTTTAGTGTTTAAAAATTATTTTTGAGCCGGGCGGTGGTGGCACACGCCTTTAATCCCAGCACTCGGGAGGCAGAGGCAGGTGGATCTTTGTGAGTTCAGGACCAGCCTGGTCTACAAGAGCTAGTTCCAGTGCAGGCTCCAAAGCCACAGAGAAACCCTGTCTCGAAAAACAAAAAAAAATTATTTTTGAGATTAAAAAATGTATTTTGTATGCATGAATTTTGACTTGAACATATGCTTGTGTGCCACATGCACACAGTGTCTAAGGAGGACAGAATAGGGTGTTGGTTCCCTGGAACTGAACTGCAGACAGTTGTGAGCTATCACATGGGGGCTGGGAATTGAGCTCAGGACCTGCAGAAGAACAGGCAGTGCTCTCAACCTTTGACCCATTTTTCTAGGTCCTCTTCAGTATTTTCAAATGTTCCTACATTATATATAGTCCTTATTCATCATAAGATGGTCAGTATCTCAGATTCAGGGGCCAGTCTTGTTTGCTGTGTGTGGCTTATTTGTCATCTGAATGTAGGCTTAGCAAAGGTAAGACCTTCCTATTTAGTGTACATTCACTGATATGTGTAACACATATGCCATAGACTGTTCTATGCTTCCCCCACAGTTTATATTTAAACTTCTGCATTCTAGGCAAGAACTCGACCACTGAGCTGTTTTGTGCGTGTCCTGGTTCTTAACTCGTAGTTCAAAGGGATGAATTGGTGGAAAAAATACCCTAGGGTGGCCAAGCTTACTAAACATTCTTCTCAGTAGTTTGGAAAGTGGGTCAGAGTGTAAGAGTGCAGAGTTCAGACGTTATCACTCCATAAGTTGCACAATTTTTCCTAGTCCTAGCCTAGAGCTTTAAAAAGTAAATTTTTAAAAAAGCAAGACTAACTTTATTCACTACAGAGTTTATGGGTGTTTTGTGATCAGAAAATTTACTTGGTTGCAAGAGTTTTAATTTTAGTTTGACTTTTGCATGATGATGGATAGTCTAAACTAAGGCAAGTTTCAGCTCACCAGAAACTTTTATTTGCTTGGCATTCTTTCTATTAAGCTGATTGTTTTGGTGGTGCTGAAAATTGTAGACTAATTGTTTCTCTTTCTTTCCTATCTTTTTTTTTTTTTTTTTTTTTTTGGTTTTTGTTTTTTCGAGACAGGGTTTCTTCTGGAGCCAGTCCTGGAACTAGCTTTTGTAGGCCAGTCTGGCCTCGAACTCACAGAGATCCGCCTGCCTCTGCCTTCCAAATGCTGGGATTAAAGGTGTGCGCCACCACCGTTCAGCCCTGACTAATTGTTTCTTTAAAGCTTGATAGGTCACTAAAAGCAGTTGCAGAACTAATGAGATATTTAAAAAATAATTGGGTTGCAACCAAAGTGATGTAAAGTTTATGTGTCAGACTAATAAAGTTTTACATTTCGTTTCTCTCTGAAATTCTTTGTATCTTATTTTTATTGTTATTTTAAGTTAACACATAGTGACAGGGTTTCTAAGTTATGTTTTTCCACTGCTGTAATTAAATACTTTAACAAATATGACTTAAAGGAGAAGAGGTTTACTTTGCTGTGTGGAAGGCTAAAGTCCTTGATGGTGAAGGAATCATGGCAGGGGGTATGAGGGAGTTGGTCGCATTCATCTGTAGTCAAGAAGCAGAGTGATGACTGCCTGGGTGAGCTCTGTTTAGACAGCCCAGGGAATGACGCACCATAGTGGGTTCTTTAACTGAACCTGATCCCTCGTAGTCATGCCCAGATGTTCTTCTTATCTTGGTGACAATTGAGATCCACTGTCATAACTTTGTTTTGGCATTTTCATATACATATATATTGTTTTGTCTTTTTTTTTTTTTTTTTTTTGGTTTTTCGAGACAGGGTTTCTCTGTGGCTTTGGAGCTTGCTCTTGTAGACCAGGCTGGTCTCGAACTCACAAAGATCCGCCTGTCTCTGCCTCCCGAGTGCTGGGATTAAAGGCGTGTGCCACCACCACCGGCTCGTTTTGTCTTTTTTACACATGTCTTATTTTTTTCATCTTTGCTTTTTTTCTTTCCTATTGTCATTTGTCTTTCAACTTTAATTGTTGTTGTTTGTTTCTGTACTCCTGAGGCTTGAAACCTTAGCCTCCTGCATGGTAGGCAAGAGCCATACCACTGAGTTTATATCCCAACCCTGAGGCCTTTTGTGTTTTCTGTTTTTTAAAAGTGTCCTTTTATTTATTATTAAGGTTGTGTGTGCATCATGTGTATGTGGGTGTGTGTGGAGGTCAGAGGACAGCCTTTGGAAGTTGGTTCTCTCCTTCTTTTGTGGTTCCAGGGCAATCAAACTCAGTCAGACTGGAGCAGCAGGTACTTTTACCTGCTGACCCTGTTTGAAGTTACTGTTATTTTCTTACCTGACTGTATTAGGAAATTTAAATAGCATTTAGAGAAAAATTATTGAATGAAAATAGTATTGCTAGTAAGTATATTTTTCTTTCTATAAAGTTATTAATTTATTGCTTTTCCTAAATTTTATTGTCATGTTCTTTTGATTTTCTTATTCCTCTGTCATTGCCTTTAGTAAATCTTGATATTTTGATAATAAGGGAAAAGACAGGAAGCAGAAAACTAATGGATTGAATTAATTTTCTTTATACTTATATATAAAGAAAATTTATATTTATAAATTCTTTATATTTATATTTGTTTTCCTTTTTACTTTTTAAAGATTTATTTATTATGTATATGGTATTCTGCCTGCATGTATGCCTTCACACCAGAAGAGGGCACCAGATCTCATTATAGATAGTTGGGATCCACCATGTGGTTGCTGGAAATTGAACTCAGGACTTTTGGAAGAGCGGCCAGTGCACTTAACCTCTGAGCCATCTCTACAGCTCTCTTATTTGTTTTTCTTAATAAAATTTATTTTCACAGTTTAACACACACACACACACACTCCCACCCTTCCATATTTTCCTCCCATTGCCATGGACCCCATTTTCCCTAATGGTCCTTTCTGAAGTCTTTTTCATGTCTTTTGTTTAGTTTTGTGACCCACTCAATTTAACCAGGGCTTTCCACATGAGTATGAGTGTGAAACTATCCTTTGGAACCGTGAACTCAGCAATGGCTACACAACTTGAAAGACAGTTACTTTCTCTGTCTTCCAGCATTTCTAAGTAGCCAATAGCTCCCCGGGGAGGAATAGGGCTCCAGGAACCTCTCCTTCGTCTGTGTGGCTGACTGTTGACAGGCCTAGGAGTCTATCTATGTTCAGGTGAATGCACTTGCTCTGAGTTCATGATTGCGATGGCCAAGTCATGCCTACAGGATAGCATTTCATGGCTCTTCTGTCCACCATTCAGCTTTCATTTCTTCCTGCTCCCTCTTCTATAATGTTCTCTGAGCCACAGAGTGGGTGAGGTGAGCATTCTGTTTAGGGTTGGACAGTCAACAGTCCCTTGTTCTTAGCATTTTGACCAGATTTTGTGTTTACAGCCATTTACTGCAATAAGAAACTTCCTGATCACAGCCAAGAACAAAACAGGTATTTAGAAGATTGCTTCACACCTATCAATTTAATAAGACAATAGTAGTCAGTTTCAGTCAGGACCTATGACCTTCCCAGACATTAATTTTTGACCGGGTTTATGGAAGAAGGCATGAATTCTTTCCTCTGTATTGGACCTCAGATCCAATCAGAGGACAGTTGGTTACCTCTTACCCCAGTCAGTCTTAACTATCAACTTGATACAAACTAGATGTACCAGAGAAGGAATCTACCAGCAAGATTGCCCTGGGGATCTATCTGTTTGTGATTGTCTTGGTTGTTGATTGATGTAGGAAGACCCAGTCCACTGTGGGTGACACTGTTTCCTGGAAAGGTGTTCTTGGGCTGTATAAGAAAGCTACCTAGGGATGACTAAGCTAGTTAGAAAACAGTTTCCACTTAAGTTCCTGCTCCAACTTCACTCAGTGATGGAGAGTAACCAGTAAGCTGAAAAAACCCTTTCCTCTCTTATATTGCTTTTGGTCAGAGTATTTCATGACCACAACAGAAATGAAACTAGAAGATACCCATAAGTCAAGCTACTATTGTATCAGTGGGCACATCTTGCCTGATAGGCTGAAACTGTAGCACTCAGCTGGGTAAAACTGTTGATGAGCATTCTCCCTTATAGCCTTCACTGCACATTCTGGAACTATGTATAAAAACCAGCAAGGAGGGCGCTTCTAGTTTAGTTCCATATTGATTTTTCTATGTCCTATAACCAGTGTGTGTGGTGTCCTCAGCATTAGGGTATTCCTGTCTATTCTGTGGGCAATCAAGAGCAGTTGCAATAGCCTGTACTGTTCTGGGGCCTCTGAGCCCTTCCTGAACAACGGCTAATAGGAAGCTATCCCACGCCTGCCCCAGGATTTTCATCCCATCACTCAGGGTTTGTGGGATTGGCACTACCCATCCATGTAGGGTACATATGTTTTTGTTTTCTCTGTTTCTTATTATGGTAAAATATATGAATATAAAGTTTACCTTTTTAGCACAAAGTTAACTAAATATTTTACATACTCATTTATTGATTTTGTTCTTAACAAAGCAAGGCAAGGTGTTTAGTAACACAGGCTGTATTGATGAACTCTGGTTTCACTGACTTTGTCTTCAGTTAGGTGGAAGGGAAACCTGACATCAGCCTCAGCCCTCCATATGGACAGGGGCCCACACCTACACAGGTGTGCACACACATGCAAACCTCTCCAAAATAGGAAAAGAAAATAGAAATAAAAATATCAAGTTAAAAGTTTAAAGCCACAAAGCATAAATTTTGTAGTGTTATATATTAAAACTCTGGTTTCTGCTTTGAATTAATGCTTTTCCTTATGAAGAGAATTTGACTCATGAAGAAGCTTTTACCTCTTCCTTTTTTGGTTTATTCATTTTGGGGACAAAATTGTTTTCATGGTCCTATGTAATCTTTCTGACATTTATTTTAAGCATAGGTGTTTTGGTATTTGACAGGATATAGAGAGGTAACATAGAGCACGCATGGCTAGTTCTCTCTTCATGCTAACAGCATGTTTCTAGTTTAGGTCCTGTTCAGGACCATTTTTCAAGCCTTGGTCTTAATTTTCTCTGCTGCATTGGAAGAGAAAAATTAAAATCACTTTCCTTGTTAGTTTTCCAGTGAAGCCCTGATGCTATTAGTAAAGACACAAGGGCTTCAAGCAGTCTTTTTTTTTTTTTTTAAATATTTTTATGGTTTATTTAACTTTATTTTTTTTGTGCATTGGTGCGAAGGTGTCAGATCCCCTGCAACTGGATCTTCAGACAGTTGTGAGCTGCCATGTGGGTGCTGGGAATTGAACCCCGGGTCCTCTGGAAGAGCAGTCAGTGCTCTTAACCACTGAGCCATCTCTCCAGCCCCTCAAGCAGTCTTTAATTTAATTTAATTTTATTTTTGGTTTTTTGAGACAGGGTTTCTCTGTGGCTTTGGAGCCTGTCCTGGAACTAGTTCTTGTAGACCAGGCTGGTCTCGAACTCACAGAGATCCGCCTGCCTCTGCCTCCCGAGTGCTGGGATTAAAGGTGTGCGCCACCACCGCCCAGCTCAAGCAGTCTTGAGACAGAAATAACACTGTGTAATCTGGTACAGCATAGTAAGACTTAGGTCTAAAAGAGACTCTGTATGACCTAGTTCAGGACATACAGTGTTAGCAAATCACCCTCAGAGCAATTGCTTCTCTGCTTCAAGACATATAATACAAATATAGAATGTAAGTTTGGAAAAGTCCAAACTGGGTAAATGCCTTTTTTTTTTTTTTTTTTTTTTTTTGAGTCAGGGCCTCACTATGTAGTTCTGGTTGGTGTGGAGTCATTATGTAGATCAGTCTGACCTCAAAGTCACAGAGAATCGCCTGCCTCTCAAGTGCTGGGGTCAAAGGTGTGCATCCCTTGCCTAGACTTTTTTGGAGTTTTAAAAACTTTATTTAACAGATAGGAAGTCAGATGAGTTTAAATGACAGTGAAATTCTATTCATCATCTGGTTACTAATTATTTGCCTATGATGATTTTTAATGCCATAGAATCGAGTTTCAACACAGGACACTTAAAAAATGAAGAAAATTAGTTTGATATTCACCTGACTATACGACATGAATCTTGAAAGAATTTTCCTAGAAAATATTTTGATTTTGTCCCCTGTTGGGTGGCTCTCACCCTCCCATCACTCCAGGTCCAATGGCTCCCGTACCCTCTCCTGGACTCTTACGTGTATCATACCCGCCCCTCACATATGCATACTAAACAAGCAAATAAGCAGAAAACCCCAGAAATCTTACATTTTTAAATTAAAAAAAATCTAGCTTTCAATTGTAAAATCTGCTAATTGAACAATGGTTTAATCATCTACTGCATAAAACTACATTTCTATAGAAACTGCCTAGCAGTCGTGCTTATTAAAACCATCAGGAAGCGCAGCAGCTGCAGCAGGCCTGGCAGAGAACGCTGATTTTGATACTCTCTTCCTTTGAAACAGGGGAGCTTTCATTTTCAAATCACTATTATTATGACTTGCCTGGTGCTTTCTTCAATGAAATTTTCTTAAGTCCATCATTTCTTGAGATTTGTTTTCCTGCCACTCAGTAATATTTAGCCAGAGCTCTAGGGGAGACCATATATTGAAAAGGGAATTGTAGTCCTCATGAGGTTTTGCTGAAAAGAATGTTTTATTCCCTGAAGAACTTATGATTGAAAAGTCATGTGAACGTCTTCTATGCTTTGGAGACTTAACTTACTGCATAATACTAATGGCTGCTCTCATTACATAGAATTTTAGAAGTGCTTTTTGATTGTTATGCTTTGTGGTAAAGTTAATGTTCTTTGATATTTTTGCTTCAAATGTGGATTTATGAATATTTTATTATAAAATTTAACAAAAATTATTGTTTGCTATTTTTCACAAAGGAATATAGTGTTAATACCATGAGCACTGTTTTAGCTCATATAAATATCACTATCTCTCTTAATGGCCTCAGTATTTAACACTGTTAAGGAGTGTCTATAAAGTGTATATCTATGTATATTTAGGCAATTATTATATGGGGCTAGATTGATTAATAAATTTAAAAGTAAGCAAAATATGAAAATATAATTCTTAGTTTTAGCCTTGGGAAAAAATGGTGATAATATGTAGGGGAGATAGTTAGATAGGTAGGTGGGTAGATAGAGAGAAAAAGAGATAGACAGAGACAGAGGTAGAGACAGAGAGACAGATTGATTTTGATTTATATGAAGGCCCTGTCATGACTTGTTGTAACATGAGGGGCCTGCTCGTTGGGGTTTCTGTCCCGCCCAGTACCCCACAGCCGGCAAGCCCCAAAGAAAATCACACAGAGAGTCTACATTAGGTTATACACTGATTGGCCCATTAGCTCAGTCTTCCTACCAGCTTCCATAACTTATATTAACCCATTGTTCCCATCCATGCATGCCACATGACCAGTAACTTTTCTCAGCGAGCAGCTTACATCCTGCTTTGTAGATGGACTGCGCAGGAATGTCAAGGGAGCTTCCTGCTTCCCAGATGTTCTCCTTGCCCTCCCTCTACTTCCTGTCTGGTTGACCAGCCTATACTTCCTACCTGGCCAATCAGCATTTATTTAAAACATGATTGACAGAATACAGACAAGTCTCCTGCACCAACTTATGCATGAAATATCCCTTAAAAGGTTTGAAATATTAAAGTATTGGTCCCCAGGTGGTGTATCCAATCTTTGAGCAGTAATAGAATTATGACAGCTCTGACTTAATTAGCAGACAAATATGTTGATAGACTCACAATTTGATGGCATTATTGGGAAGTAGTAGAAACTTTTGAAGCGAGGCCCTGTTAGGGGAAGTAGGTCACAAGGGTATGTCCTTTGGGGAACAGGATTATGTCTTGTCCTAGATCCCTCTGTGTATTCTGTGCTTGCCTATAGCTAAGAGGCAAGCATTTTCCTTTGACAAGTGCTGGAGACTAAATAGTCAAATATATGAGTCTATGGGGGTCATTCTCATTCCAACCACCACACCGCATGAGAGAGAACAAGCACTGTGTGTGCTTCTGAGTCTGGGTCACCTTGTTTAATAGAATAGTTTTCAGATCCATCTATTTCCTGAAAATTTTGTAGTGTTTCTTTTTCTAGATTTACTGTTTTTTAAGTGTGTGTGTGTGTGTGTGTGTGTGTGTGTGTGTGTGTGTAGTGTTCATAGAGGCCAGAGGTAACTAACAGCCATGTACAACTGGAAGTACAGGCAGTTGGGAGCTGACTGTGGCCAGAGCCTGAACTCAGGTCCTCTGGAAGAATAGTATATGCTCTTAACCATTGAGCCATCTCTCCAGCCTCCAATTTCATTTTTCTCTACAGCTGGGTGTATATACAGTTTTCAGTAACCACCCACGTGCTGATGGACATCTAGGCTGCTCCTTTGTCTTTGCTGTTGTGAATAGTGTAGTACTGAACATGGATGTGGAAATCTCTCTGTGGTAGGTTGTAGTCCTTTGGGTGTGTGCATAGGAGAGGTATGGCAGCATCATATAGCTTTGTTTTTTCAAGAAACCTTCATACCTACTTTCCTGATGGCTGTCCCAGCTTACATACTAACCAGCAGTACATAAGGTTTCCTTTGTGGTAATACCTTTGTCAGCCATGTTGTCAATTGTCTTGATGATAGTCATTCTGACAGGGGGAGATGGAATTTCAAAGTAGTTTTTAAAAAGTTATTTATTCCTTAACTCTGCCTCCTGTGGTGGGCAAGGGAACTGACCCTCCCCTTACCAACTGGAGCACCCAGGAAGTGGACTCTTTGTCTCACCTGGGCAGCACAGCAGAGCTGACCCTGTTGACTGGTATGGCTGAACTGTCCCCTAAAGGAGCATGGGAGGTCTGTTCATGCCCCTCATTTGCCATATGATGGTGTGGGTGGGGGAGAGATACCCTACCAACCCCTTGCTGCCTGTGGTGGGTGGGAGACCTGGCCCTGAGGTCATAAATGTGGGAGAACTGTTCCTGCCCCTCACCAGCTGCAGCTTTAGAGCTGGTCCTGATGGTGCAGGTGTGGGAGAGCTGACCTTGAGGGTGTGAAAGCTGTAGAACTGGCCCCTGCCTCTTGCTCATTGCTGCAAGGGATGAACTAGCCAGGGCAATGCTGGAGAGCTCACCCTGGTGGTGGTGAGGACGGGAGGGAGCTGGCAGGACTGACCAACTCTGCAACTACCCAGGCCCAGAACCAGGGATATGAGTTGGCCCATCCATAATTTGCAGGAACATGTGAAGGGGCCAGTCTCCTCGAGCCAGGACAACAACAGGATATCTGAGAGGAGTTCCAGTGAGGGCCCAGCATCCATAGTGTAACAGAGACCAGAGGCCTCAAACCAGACCAATCACTCTTCCCAATGAACACTTGCAAGTGAAGATGTAAGGACACAGGCTTTACTGTGTGACTCGCTGTGTCACACTGCGACTTCCATGACAAGAGTTTTTCTTTTTCTTTTTTTCTCTTAAATTTTATTTTATTTTCAGGGGCGGCAAGGACTGAGGGTGGATATGAAGACTGGGGATATGAATGGAATCAAGATGTATGATGCCAAAGACACAAAGAGTAAATAAAAGAAAGTTAAAAAATTATTTCTCTGCCTATTTTGAAAGCCTACATATATGTCTGTGTACCACTTACTTGTGTGCCTGGTGCCCGTGGAGGCCAGAAGAGGGCGTTTAATACCCTGGGGCTAGAGTTACAGATGATTGTGAGCTGCCATTTGGGTGCATAAATCAAACCTGGGTCCTCTGGAAGAGCAGCCAGTGCTCTTAACTGCTGAATCATCTCTCCAGCCCTTTCAAGTAGTTTTTTTTAAAAATATTTTTTATGTTTTATTTAACTTTATTTTATGTGCATTGGTGTGAAGGTGTCAGATCCCCTGGAACTGGATTTTCAGACAGTTGTGAGCTGCCATGTGGGTGCTGGGAATTGAACCCAGGTCCTCCGTAAGAGCAGTCAATGCTCTTAACCGCTGAGCCATCTCTCCAGCCCTCAAGTAGTTTTTTTTTTTAAAGTATTTTTTAAAAAATATTTCTTGGATTCAAGGTTTCTAAAGCTGAGGGAAACTCCTCAGGCTGCTAGAGATTAAGCAAATGAAACTATGTCAGTGTCCCCTCCAAGCAGTCCTGGGGGTTATGCTGAGATCAGTCTTCAAGCGTTGCTGATGAATGGTGGGATTAGAGAAGATCATATTGAGTGAGGTTAACTCAGACACAGAAAGACAAACATCTCACATTCTCTCTCATCTGAGATGTGAGTGTAGTCCTCTCCCCTCATCAAGGAAACTTCTTTGTGCAGCAGATGGAGACTGTTACAGAAAGCACACCAGTCAAAACACAGAGTTGTGGAGCCCAGCCCTGTCACAGCTAAAACACAGATCCTGCACCTAAGCTCAGGGGTCGTTTCAGAAGAGGGGTGGAAGGATGGTAAGAACCGGAGGGCCAGGGAGTTTGCAGTGAGGCTGTGTATCTGAGCGATGTCAGAAGCTACACTTAACGTGGCTGCCTAAACATGAGCTGAACAAAGACGCACCAATCGTCATGCTAATGTGGATGGGGAAGGCTCAGGAGGCCTCAACCCTATATAAAGAACTACAGGCAACTATAGAGTGCTGAGAGGAGAAAGAGTCTTCTCCAAGAAGAGCACACTAATTAAGGTTAGCCAGGACCAGCTGGGTGGTGGCACACACCTTTAATCCCAGCACTCAGGCGGCAGAGGCAGGCAGATCTCTGTGAGTTCGAGACCAGCCTGGTCTACAAGAGCTAGTTCTAGGACAGGCTTCAAAGCCACAGAGAAACCCTGTCTTGAAAAACCAAAAAAAAAAAAAAAACCCAAAAAAACCCCCACAAAGCCCAAAAAACAAAAAATTGGCCAGTACCAATGGTGAGTCCTGAAGACACACATGTGGCATTATACAGACTGAGCAGATGTATTTATATATTTGGGAACACACACACACATCATGTAACAACAGTTAAAAAAAATAGTCCATGAATTTGAAAGAGATCAATGAGGGGCATATGGGAAGGTTTGGAAAGAGGACAGGAAAGGAGGAAATGCTATAACAGTTCCTGACCTCAATGTAGTCTTAGTATGCTTTTCTTTGAAGGCTGAGGGTATTTAAACAATTCAAAAATATTTGTTGGCCATTTGTGTTTCTTCTTTTGAGAACTTTCTGTTCATTACCACATTTATTTTGAATTCAGAGATCTACCTGCCACTGCCTCCACAGTGCTGGCATTAAAGTCTTGATCCACTTGATATTTAATTTTTTTTTCAGGAAAGAACACATTTTGGAGACAGATTAAACTGAGTTTTAATGCCATTTCCATGTCAAAGCAGCTGTGTGACCTGTAGTGATTATTCCTGTGATCTGTTTGCTCATTTGTAAAATAACCCTCACAATTTTTGTCACACAGAAGTTTTGTTGAGTGTCAAATACAATATATGTGTCAGTATAATGGAGGATAAAATATAGTGCACACAACAATCACATGGGGCTGGAGTGATAGGAACCAGAGTAGACTCTGGAATAAAAATGTTGCTATTGGTAAATAGGCAATCACACACACACACACACACAGTGAAATATGTGGAACAAAGTCTGACCTGACTGAATTTGGAAACACCATTGTATTTGCAGTCCCAAGTACATTACTTTCAGTAGTGAGTAGCCCAAGTAGGAATAATAGCAGCAAATTAAAGACTCAACAGTACTATAAACAAATTTTTATTTTTTTTTTTTGAGACAGGGTTTCTCTGTGGCTTTGGACCTGCGCTGGAATGGAACTAGCTCTTGTAGACCAGGCTGGTCTTGAACTCACAAATATCCGCCTGCCTCTGCTGAGTGCTGGGATTAAAGGCGTGCGCCACCACCGCCCGGCCTACTATAAACAAATTTGACCTTACAGATATCTGTTGAACCACTTCCATCAGTGGTACAACACACTCTTCAAGTACAGATAAAACTTTTGTGCATACACTGTAGCCTAGGCTATGTAAAAAGTCAGTAAACTTAAAAGAATTAAAATTATCGAGACTTGTCTAAGGATATAGCTCAGTGATAGGAAGCTTACCTCACATGTACAAGCCCGGTTCAGTCCCTAGTACTGCCTAAAAAAAAAAAAAGGAAAAACTATATGAAGCCTCTGAATATAATAGAATTAAATTAGAAATCAATATTAGAAGACATATGGGGAAAATATGAACACACTTCAAGTAGATAGTAGGTTAAAAAGAGATCAGAGGAATTAGGAAATGCTTTGAAAACATACCAAACTTCATAGGATGGTAGTGTGCAAAAGAGGGGTGTTCAAGAAGAGATATCCTCAGAGACTTGAGCCAGACCTCAGAAGAGTAGAGAAAGAAACGAAGAGAAAAGGAAAGAACAGAAAGAGAGTAAAAATAGAGGAAATCCACACCTTTAATCCCAGCATTCAGGAGGCCGAGGCAGGCAGGCAGGCAGGTCTTGAGTTCGAGGCCAGCCTGGTCTATACAGTGAGTTCCAGGATAGCCAGGGCTACACAGAGAAATACTATCTCAAAAGACAGCAAACAAACAAAACAAAACAATAAAGGAACTCAACCAAAAGTTGGTTACATGAAAATATAGCTAAAATGACAATAGTTGGATAGAGTCATTAAGAAAATAAAAAGAGATCAAATTATTAAACCACAGAGAAAATATAAATAAAAATAATTATAAGATAATACCCTGAACATCTGTTTGCTAATGAGTTAGATAATTTAGTTAAAATAGACAATTTTCTGGGAAGATAGAAACTACCAAAATAACTTAAAAAGAGATAGAAAATCAAGTAAGATGTTTAAATTTTTAGTTAGAAAAAGATCCTAAAAGGAAAAGCATAGGCTCGATTGCTTTATTGATAAATCCTAACCATTTAAGAAGAATTAATATAAACTCTTTAAGGAACCAGATAGAAAACACTTTACATTTCATTCTGTGGTCAGTGATACCACACTGTAACAAACTCAGGCACAGGCATGAGAAAGCTGCATCTAGTGTCCTTTTGACTACAACTGGTAAAATTCTCAGCATGATACCAGCAAATAGAAGTTTTAGCAGGACCCAAAAAACAAACAAAAAAAAAGCATTGTACTAGTGGAATTTATCCTTGAAATGTAAGTCCAACGAATCACTCTAACTTAGGTACTTCCATACCACACAAAAGAGGTCAATTGATTACATCATTTCTTGGTCCTAAGTATATATTGGTGAGGACAAAAATAATCCCCTGTTCGTGAGGCTTCTTTGAGCTCCTCCCATTGAAAACAGTGTTTCTGTGATAGCCCCTGTTTAGCGTAGGCAGGGATTTGAAGGCTGTTTTTCTGAAGTGGCAATTGAGCAAAGCTCTGAATACAGAATTATTGCTTGTCATGTCCCAGTTATTACGATGCTGTGTATTGAACCCAGGACCTTGAGTACACTAGGCAAGTGCTATTCATCCCCAATCCTCAGTATTTCCCTGTTAGCTGTGGTTAGTGGTTTTAGTTGTTTGAGGCTGACTATAGTTCAAAAATATTGAGCGGGAAATTCTAGAAATGAAGATTTCTCGAGTTTGAATGAAGTCATATGAGTGACGATTTCTCACGTTGTCCTGTCAAGGACACAATGGGACAGCCATGCTATATATACACTAGCTGCCTGTTAACCATTTGTACCCCTCCCAGTGACCAGGTGGACTCATCCTAATATCACAGACTCTTGTGTTTAGGTAACCCTTATTTCATTTACTAATTTCCCCAGCACTAATAGTGATACTGACAATTCAGACAGGCCACAAAAAGCTTGTAACCCTTTAAGTAAAAAATGGAGGCGGAGTAAGATATTTGAGAGAAAGAGGGCCATATTGATATGATTTTTATAATAGTACCTGTTATTATGATTGTTCTATTGTAGCTATTACTATAAACCTCTTGCTCTGGCTAATTTATAAATAAGCCATCTCATAGGTATGTATGTACAGAAAAATAGAGTATCCATGTGGGTCAGTGCTGTCTGACCAGAGGGGTGTTGTGTTCTGAGGATGTGATTTTGTCCTGTCATATCCATCCTGCTTGTTCTGTTTTTGTGAGCATTCTTTCACTAGTAGTGATCTCATCAGCTTTTAAATAGACTTACATTTTCTCACATTAAAAAACAGCCACTCTTCTTTGACCCCTTCTTCTTTCCAACAATTTTTCTTTTTCTTTCCTTTTTACCATGAAAGAGATTTCTGAAGTTTCTGTTTCCATTTGTTCATCTTATACTTGATTAGGAAAAAAAATATCAGACTTACCCTTTCTCCACCTATTTCAATCTGGGTTACAGCTGTGCTGTAGCTGAAGACAATTCTTTAAAGTTGGTAATGACCTCCATGCCCAGTGGACCCTTCTTAGTTCTCATTTTGCTTGGCCTTTCTGCGGCATTGAACATAATTGACAATTCTCCTTGAAACTTTCTTTTCATGGTATTATGCTGTCCAGTTTTCCCCTGCTCTTGTTCTTTTTTTTTATTTGCTTTTGCTTTTTGTATAGCTCTTTTTTGTACGTTTCTTTTTTATTTTAACTTATTTTTTTCTTTATTGATATTTATTGAGCTCTACATTTTTTTCTGCTCCCCTCCCTGCTTCTCTCCTCCCCCCATCAACCCTCCCCCAATGTCCCTATGCTTCCAATTTACTCAGGAGATCTTGTCTTTTTATACTTTCCCATGTATATTAGGTCTATGTAAGTCTCTCTTAGTGTCCTCATTGTTGTCTGAGTT
>JAQHUG010000238.1:2924800-2972766 GCA_028555095.1 Dicrostonyx torquatus | reverse complement strand
GTCTTTTAGCAGCTGTTGTTCCTTCCTCAGCATTTAAACAATTCAAAGAGAGCATAATAGCATACAATATCAAGATTCTCTGTGTATTTTCCATCTTATGTGGCTTCACTTTAACCTCTATTTCTTTTTATTTTTACTTTTAACTTTTTGCTTTTGGAGACAGGTTTTCTGTGTATCTTTGTCCTGGAATTCACTCTCTGTAGACCAGGTTGTCCTTGAACTCACAGAGATCTGCCTGTCTCTGCTACCCCAGTGCTGCCACACCTTGAACTCACAGAGAATTGTTTGTCTCTGCCTCCAGGCATTGGGATTAAAGGCACGTGCTACCACACCTTGAAGTCAATAGAGGTCCTGACCATTTCCTCAGATCCGCCTGTATGCTGTCCAGTTCACATATGCCAGTTGAATGCTGACGTGTTAGGAACCACTACTTTATTTTCCAGGTTTTCTGGAAGCACTGATTTTGACATTTCCCCCCACCCCAAAAGATGGTGTCATTTTTCATTTATAGTTTAGTAGATAAAAGCTCTAGTTACTCCCACTTGACTTCCCGCTTGACTGTCTTGTGTAACAACATCCAAAGTCCAGGACGTACATTGTCACTGCTGCTACCTTTTTCTTGTCTAGCTTTGTATTCCAAAGGAAGGAAATAACTGTGAGGTGGGTTCAGGTACCTCAGATCCTAGAGACTTCAGCCAAAGTTGGGTTCACTTGATCTCTGTAAACTCCTGCTCTGTTGACCCACAACAGGTGTCCTTTTTTTCCTAGGTAATGAAATATCCAACAGTGGTTCCATTTTTCTTGTTTCGGCTGACTCCATTTGGTGCTTTGCCCAGCTGCTCCCCAGCCCCCCAAGAACATCCCAGTGAGCAGCTCATTTGCATGCAGCCATCCCTGCAGCTTTGGAAGATTCACTGTTCTATACCATAGAGCAGAATGTGAAAGCCCAGGTTGGCTTCTGTGCAGAGACATGCACACAGAAGAGGGGGGAGAAAGTCAAGTTACTTTGAATTGAAGTCTATAAGGTGTTCCTGATGTAGCCATTTATTTATTTATTTATTAAATTTAATTTTATTTTATGTGTATTGGTATGCGGGTATTGAATCCCGTGGAACTGGAGTTGCAGACAGTTGTAAGCTGTGGATGGTGGGACTTGAACCAAGGTTCTCTGGAAGAACAGCCAGTGTTCTTAACTGCTGAGCCATTTCTCCAGCCCCTATTTATTTATTATTTTTAAGTGTATGTTTGCTGTTTATTTCTATAAAAGCTGATATTAAGTTATTCACAGAGATCTTAAACTTATTTTTCTTACTTACTGAACTAATAATGAATGTCAAGTCAGTATGGACAAATAACTTATTTGTAAGAGGTACTTAATTTTTCTATGTTTGTCTGTATGTTTATAATTAGTAATTTTACTTGATGTAGCTATTTTTTTTAATTTTTAATTTCACTTTTGAAAAGCTGCTGGGTGGTGGTGATGTATGCCTTTAATCTCGACACTTGGGAGGCAGAGGCAGGCAGATCTCTGTGAGTTTGAGGCCAACCTGGTCTACAAGAGCTAGGTTAGGACAGGCTCTAAAACATCAGCAAAACCCTGTCTCAAAAACAAACAAACAAACCAATAATTATCCATTGTTGTAATTTTTTTTCTTTATTACTCCTTGTGGGTTTTTGAACCTCCGAGCAATTTTAATTGTATATCAAGTTTTGGGCCATGGTGCAGTGATTAGAATATTTGGTTAGATCAGCTTAGTAAGAACCTTTGCCTCAGAAACGTTTTGTTCCCTTTGGTTCCCTTTCCTCTCCTCCCCTCCCCTCCTCTTCCCTTCTCCTCCCCTTACCTTTCTCTTCACTTCCTTTCCCTTCCCTTCCCCCATCTTCCCTCCCCTTCCCTCTCTTCTCTTCCACCTGCCCTCTCCTTTTCATTATAAGTGTTTTGTCATGTTAAGGGTATTGGTAGAAAAATAAAAAATAATTATACTTCAAGGAAATTTTACTGTATGAACATTTTTTAGGCAAGAAAATTTACTTTTATATAATATATAAATGTGTGCATAAGTCAGTAAGGAGAGGGCATTTTAACCTGTAAATGTTCATATTCTGATAATTTTATTCTTCTGAATTTTTGAGAGTAAGTTCTTTCACTAAAAACTAGAAGATTGTCTGGCTGGTTTTTAATAATTTATTTACAGCTTACTTTGTGCAGTGGCAAAATTATACAATTTTAAACCTTGTTAAGGAAACAGTTTAAAAATATATTCGGTAAGATTGTCAATCAGGGCTGCTGCAGGTGGTCATGTTGATGTCTGTGATCCATGCTGCCACTGGAGGCCATGTTGATGTTCATAATCTGTGCTGCCACTAGAAGTCATGTAGATATCCATGATCCTTGCTGCTACTGGAGGCCATGTTGATGTCTGTGGTCCATGTTACTGCCAGAGGCTGTGTTGATGTCCATGATCCATGCTGCTGCCAACTGCTGTCAGCAGGGAGACATCTTTTGGAGGTGTATCAATGACCGCAGACTCATAACTGAGAATGAGAGCTGTTGAAGGCTGCCGTGACAAACCCTTCCCTACTCCCTGAAAAAGGAAAGAAAAGCCTAGACATGAAACTACTGAAAAGAGTCCTTAAAACTGTGATAAAGACACGAGGTGTAGTTCTTCACAGTTGATGGCTCTGGTGGGCGGGAAGAAGGACTCAGTTTTCTTTAGGAACTGGCCACTATGAGTTAGAGTATGCTCCAATGAGTATATGAGCAACCCAAATTGGACTTGGTGTATTTTTTCTTTTTTGGGGGGGAGGGATTGGTGATGTGCAAGGGTGGGAGGGTAGACCTGGGAGGAATGGGAATTGAGTGTGATTGGGTACATTGTACAACATTCCCAAATAATTAACGAAAATATTATGTTGGGGGAAAATGTTAATAAGTCATTGTTCAAACTCAGAGTCATTCCTATCAGTGTCATTTCCTCTGTTATTATGGCTCAGAACTTGGGTGGTTTTTTTGTTTAGAAAATGTATTGCTCTCAGATTGCTAAAAGATTTCAGTCTACATCAAACAGACACTTGTTAAAAACTTCTAACAACACTTAAATCCCTTTAGAGCACAAAAATTAATTTCCCTTTTTTACTAAGATTTCTGAGGTTTGGGACTCGTATCTATGCTTTAGTATTTAAAATACCTTGATAAATGTCTTAACTTTAATTATCTCTGAATTAAAGCCATAAATATTAGCAATATTCTAAGATGAATAAAGTTGATTTATTATTGATTGAGAACTTTCTCCCTATCTTCTCCTCACTCTTGTCTTCTTTCCGAATGAAGCCATATTGTTGTGTATTCGCCCCCTCCCTCTTATCGTGCTGTACGTACTGTATGAGCAGACGCTGCACTGACCTTACCCTCTTCTGCATGTCTAATGCTCCAGACTAACACCCATTGGGAATTTAGTTAATTACTTGTGAATAAATGAACCATAAAACATGAATTTTAAATGCTTCTTTTACTTATTTTTTGTTTTTAGAGACAAGGCTTCTATTTAGTCCTAGCTAGCCTAGAACTCACTCTGTAGACTGGGCTGGCCTCCAACTCACAGAAATCTGTCTACCTGTCTCCTGAGTGCTACAATTAAAGACATGTCTAGCTCACAAATGCTTCTTTAAAAATTGTTCTTTATTGAAAATGTTTTTTATATAGTGCAATATTTGTATTATAAAATATAATGGAGAAAAATTATAAGACTTGAAAAATATTTCTTGAATGAATATTTTCAAACTAAATTTCATATTTGTTTTTTAAAATTTAAAGAATGGTAAATAAAAATCAGCTTAATGCAGTATTTGGAGCTCACCTTTTCATTCTTTTGGCATCATATTTGGAAATACACTGACCATGTAAACTTGATTGGTCCCACTAATATGACTTATGTCACAGCTGCATTAAAGGAGTTTGAGGGTATAATATGGAAATAGTCATGTTTTTATAATGAATATCAGCCATCATGTTTTATTCAAAACATGGTGTGGGCTATATGCTTAGTAACATTTTTATTGTTTACTTTGAATTTCAATTTGAAAATTGTAGGTACTAAAAAGTATTTCTAAGCATAATAGAAAATGAATATTCTTGGTTCAAAAGTTTTTGTTTAAGCAAAATATCTTATAAAATGCCTGACTGAACAGAAACATGAAAGTAAATATATGTAATTCCTTTAAACAATGCTAGTATAGATGATTTAATTGTTGGATAGTAGATATATATATATATAAACCCTGATGTTGCTTAGGAGATACAGGAGAAGATAAATGTCCTAATAAGGTAAAAATAAATTTGAACTTAATAGATCATAAGATTTAATTTGACCATTTACTTAGAAACAGTGTCAGTATTTGGCTGTATAGCCATGTACTTGGAGAATAAATTTCTGTTCAATGTTTCATGTCTTTTTGGCTTTCTTACTAATTGTAATGTCTCTGTACTGTTTGCTTAGCTTTTGTGCCTATGTGACTTTAAGGGTGTGTTTTCATCCCACATTTTTCTCCAGGCATCCACAAGGACAAAGATAAGCCTCCCAGCTTCTCTGCTGTCCTTGAGACTTTGAGGCGGACCTTGACAGATTACCAGAACAAGCTGGAAGAGGCATCTAATGAGGTAACACGTGGACTGTTTGGCTCCACACACGGCCTTCGGGCAGTACCAATGCAGCCTTTGCTTGTTACAAAGGTCAAAGAGATTGGGGCTGTGGAATTGACAGCTTCACAGATACAGAAATAATAAACCGCTTGTCACTGTTCTTGCTTCAAGTGTGGCCTAAAGTAGACTCTCACTCCCATTTTATCATTCTTCAGTCACAGAGAGAGAGGGCCCTGTCCCTTCCTGGCCTGTGCAACATATTTATGGAAGTAATTTAAGTGAAATGTATTCTATTTAAATGTCAGCATATTTGTGATCTGCGGGTAACGAGTAGAAATTTAGGTTTAATCAAGATTTTTAAGTGTTTGTAAACCATGGAAATCTTTTCATTTTAAATTTTATGTGCATTGCTGCTTTGCCTGCATGGATGTCTTTATGATGGTGTAGGATCTCCTGGAAGAGGAGTTACAGACAGCTGGGAGCTGCCATGTAGGTGCTGGGAATTGAACCGGGATCCTTTGGGAGAACAGCCGGTGCTCTTAACCACTGAGCCATGTCTCCAGTCCCAAACCTCAGAAATCTTAGTAAAAAAGGGAAATTAATTTTTGTGCTCTAAAGGGAGTTAAGTGTTGTTAGAAGTTTTTAAAAACAAGTGTCTGTTTGATGTAAACTGGAATCTTTTAATTTGCAGATTAAAAAGGCTCATGCTCTGTTTGTCATCTCATTTGTATTGTCTAGTGTGTGAGTTAATAATTTCCTTGGGTATTAAAATATTTTATGAATTCATGCTTTAAAAATTGAAGAGTTTGTCTAGTTATATCTTGTCAAATTAGCATATGTAGTAATTATATTAATTAGCAAAACAACAGATTTTTGTGCAGCCATAGACAAGTCACATGGCTTAGAGTTTATCTCTTTGTTTTATGTTATTCAAAACCTGAAAATTCACTTTGTGTACTATATTGGTAGAGGCTTATTTTGGGTATGCAGGGTGGGCAAAGAAGGATACGTCTGTTCTTTAAACACTTTCTGTAATTGTTTAGAAGGAAAAGTGACCATTAAAATAATTAAATCTTTGAAGAACAGACATTGCTAAGTCTTTTCTAGAGAGACAAGACAACCTGGATTGTTAGTAGTTTTGAAGTTCTTCTGAGGCCTAGGCCTGGAAGCTTCCAAGTAACTAGGAACATATTGCCCACAGCGAACTGTTATTTGGGAGGATGAATGTCACATGATCCTCAGCACAGTTGCAAAGCCGACTCAGCAGGCTTTGGCTTTGTAATGTGCTTTGTTGTGAACCAGTGCCAGAGACAGCAGTGGAGAGACCAAGGAGGTGGTCACAAAGAAAGCAAAAAGAGCAGCCTGACAGAAAGAAGAATGAACTGTCAAAGGCAATAAATCACAGGGAGTGCAGGACCAACTGATGACCTGCCACAGCCTTCTCAGTAGGACGGCCTGTGACTGGCCTGAAGCTGTCATATGGAGTGAGCAACCAGCGCATACCCTCTTGATGTAAAGCAAAACAGTCTCCTGCTTGCTCTCTCTTCCTTCCTTATAGATGCCACTGCTTCCGGCATTTGGTCCAGTAGGATTTTTGAGAATAAAGTTATGTTTACAGTAAGAATGAATCCTGTATTTAGATAGCAAGCACAATAAAACCATCCCTGGCATTTTAAGGCTGAATGCTTTCTTTTCAGCCACCTGAGCCTGTGACAGAAACTGCATAGCCTTTAGCCAAAAGAAGTGTTGCACCTAAGACTAAATCACTGTTGAAATATTTATGCCTAAGTAATTGCATAGCAAGCATTTGAAAGTTAGCTTTTGGGACACTCCTTCTTGAAGAAATGTCAAAAAGCTGTTTTTCTTTCATCAGCTGAGCAACATAAATGATGCCAAGGAAAAGACATCCAGTGAACTTGATTCTACCAAACAAAAGATTGAGTTTCACACTAAAAATATAAAGGTATTGCAATTTAAGTTAACTTTTTCCCTTTGTTAAGAGACAAATGTATTATGAAGGAATTATTTTAGACATACCTGAAAATAAAGCTTCCATTTTTAAGGTATTTTTGAATTTTGAACATTAAATTTTTTTGTTGATCAAACTGTTTTGGTTTAAGGAACAATTCATTTCTCTGATATAATTATAATATTACAGACTATATTGCTTTAAGACTTAATGTCCTGCTTTAGATAAGTATTAAACACATTTTGCATGAGCATATCTGTCTGTAGAGTCAGTTTGGTCATTTTTGGGTGGATCCATTGTTTTTAGTACATCATGTCTGGCTAACGGGTGAGGCCACAGTTGGCTAAGATTCAAGCAAATTTTATTTTCTGTGTTAGTTTTAGCTACAATGCCGCAGAATGTGAGTTTCTCAGTATTCACTGGGGTTCTATAGAGTTGCTGTTGAGACTGAATTTGTAACGGAGGCCATTTGATAGCATAGCTTAGAATTTTACATCTCATTCTTGAAATTTCTATTAGCCTTTGGAATGTCATTGGAGAGTAAATGTCCTTATAGTAGATGTAAAAAGGTTTATGGTTTTCCGTGTTGCTAGTGTTATTAAAATTGTTTTTAAAAAATTACCTTTTTAAAATAACAAGTTAAAGAGAAAACTTCTTTTAAAAAACTCTTTGGAATAAACAGTTTTAATAAAATTTTTATACTTGGAGCTGGGCGGTGGTGGCACACGCCTTTAATCCCAGCACTCGGGAGGCAGAGGCAGGCGGATCTCTGTGAGTTAGAGACCAGACTGGTCTACAGAGCTAGTTCCAGTGCAGGCTCCAAAGCTACAGAGAAACCCTGTCTCGAAAAACCAAAAAAAAAAAAAAAAATTATGCTTGAACACTACAAATATTCTAATTTTTGAATGAACACATTCTACTTAGAAAATAAATTCAGTAAAATACTGTAAATGTTTAGCATCATAAACAAATGGTGTTTGTTTTATACTAATGTTTTATACTAAGGTTTTCATCAAGTATTTGCTCTTCTCATGCTTCTCACCTTCTGCCATTCCTACAGTCTCTTTATGTGGTATTTCTGACAGGAACTTCAGGACAAGCTGAGTGAGGTCCACAGGGAGCTCAGTCATTTGCGCACCAAGTGTGCAGACCGAGAGGCCCTGATAAGCACACTGAAGGTGGAGCTGCAGAACGTGCTGCACTGCTGGGAGAAGGAGAAGGCGCGGGCGGCCCAGTGTGAGAACGAGCTGCAGAAACTGTCCCAGGCTTTTCGTAAGGACACTGAGGTATCACCCAGACAGAAGGGGGACAGGAAGGCCTTTCACTGACTGTAGCCCTGTATATTTCATGCACCAATGTGGTGTTACTCATATTTGATTTAATTTAAAAAATATTCTGAGTGTCACACTTTGAAATGCTCCTCACAGCTGCAAAATCACTTCCTCTTTCCTCTTCCTTGCCCTAATTTGTAGACCTAGTTCAACCCTTCCGTCACATGGACATTAATTTTTTTCCCCTGCTTGGATCTGTTGTATCTCAGACTGCCGCGTTTCTTACTGTCTTGTCAAGGTTGGCCTCTTTGCCGGTAACAACCTCATTTTTTATAGAGTAATTCTATAGTGTGTTGATGGAAAGAATATTTTTTTGTAACCAAATAGGTTTGGACCCTGTTTTTTTTTTTTTTCTGTTTACACAGAGCATGCCTGGGGATGAGCCATGTAAGTTTGTCACCCCACATCTTAATTTCCTTCATTGTAAAACAGAAATAACAACTCCATACTGTCTCATTCTTTATAATTGTGACATACTAATAAAAACTGAGAAAAAGAAAAGTTTCACAAAATTAAAACTGTAAGTTGGATGCTCTGAATAGTTGTCTATCCACTTATAATTATTAGTAACTTATTAAAATTATTTTGAGATTTATTTGTCTTTATTTTATGCCTATGGATGCTTTGCCTGCAAGTATGTCTGTACACCTCATGGATGGATGCCCGGTGCCCAAGAGGCCAGAAGAGGATACTGGAGCTCCTGGACCTGGAGTTACAGACATTTGTGAACCACCATGTGGATGCTGGGACTTGGACAGTGATCCTCTGCAAGAGCAGTCAGTGCTCTTCATTGCTGAACTGCCTCTCAAGTCTTATTCATGATTCATTCTTAAAATATGACAAAATTTTCATATTCTGTATGAACCAGTTTTGTCTATAATTTTCTTTTACTTCTGGAATATAGAGCTCTTGTAGTTGATAGATTTGTTTATCTAAATTCCTGCATATTGTATTAATTATTTCAACAAATACACACTCCAATGCCAAGAGAGTAAAAAGAAAACATTCTTTCCACGCTCATAGTCTGGGATTTCAATTGTGTCCACATGAAGGGATTGGAATTGTCCTACACAGCAGATAATGGTTAAAGTAAAGGAAACCAGAAGCCAGGATACATTGTGACATCAGTGTCTAGAGTGCTGTGGTTGGGTTCAACATGTGTGAATTGACTTAGATCTTGTGATGATCCTTTCACACCAAATGGATGACTTCCATCCCTGCTTTGTCACAGCCCGAGCCAAAAGGACTTCGTGATGACACAATGAGTTATCCTTGTGGAGGAGCTTCTGTGAGCAGAGCTGAGATCTTAGTAAAAATGTGGAGGACAATGATTTTAGTGCCTGAATATTATACTTGTATGATTACACTCAATCAGATTTTTATACACTTCAAACCACTTAAAAGTGTAGAAGTTATTTTTAACTGCTTTTAAAGGAACAGTGAACAGTACGTTTGTAGCAGCAGTTTGTACTTTTGCTTTCTTTCTTTTTTCTTTGAGATAGGGTTTCTCTCTACAGAGCCCTGGCTGTCCTGGAATTCATTGTGTAGACCTGCTGGCCTCAAAGTCACAGATATCTTCCTGCCTCTGCCTCGCAAGTGCTGGGATAAAAGACATGCACCACCACAATCAGCAGTTTTTTATTTATTGATCCATTTCTGGTATAATTATATTCATTTGCTTTTTAATTTTTATTTATTGATCTATTTCTGGTATAATTATATTCATTTACTTTTTACTTTTTATTTTTAAGTTTCTGTATTTGAGAAAATGAGGCAGTATACACGTGAATTACTGTCATATACTTTGAAATACTCAGGAAAACAATTGCTGCAATTTTTAATAATGAAACAAAGTCTTTCATATACTATATTTAGTTTTTTTAAAAAATATTTTAATTTTCATTTTTCTCAATTTTTCTTCTATCAAGTTTTTTTTGTCCTTCTGATGTATTAAGACATTTTGAGGGAACTGATTCTGTCTAATAAAATGTACTTTTTGCAGCTTCACTATTACTTCATCTTTTGGGTTTCATGTTTTAAGATGAAGAGGGCTGTCTGTCATCTTAGTAACTGAATCCTCCAATTGTGCTCAAGAGAAGTAAGGGTTACACTGGATTCTAGAGCAGAGTAAATATCTCTAGGCCATTCAGCAGGGGATAGTTAGTAATTGTAATGACTGTATGCTTTTAAAGGGTTTTTCAAAGGTATTTATTTCTAATTGGACAGTTTTGAAAGTGTGTCTTAGTCAGCCTGACCACTTTAAATTGCTCTGCTACTTTGTAATACGTAAACACCCACAGATGCCCAGTGTGCCGAATACAATATAAACCTCTGAGTGGGAAACAAATGAGCCCTTCGTCCATATCTTTCATATCACCATGTGCTTGGCCTAAGGGGGTCGGGATAGATTTCCTATAAGTGGTGAGTAGAGTCGGCTCTCTAGGGGCGGACGGAAGCTGCATGATTGTAGACAAGCGGACAGATACCGATACAGTGTGCCTTTTAGTACTGTAGAACAACACTCTTATCTCAGTGCCGTTTTATGTCTTAACATTTGTTTTATAAATATAAGTAGGAAGTTATAAAAATTACTCTATTGGCTTTAAATTAAAGATTCTTGTAAAAAATTAACCCAGATACCTTGTGTTACGGATTTTAAAATTTAGACCTAAACAGGTGCTCACCTCCCAGCAGTAACAAGCTGGATCACAGACCCTGTCTTCTGGCATCTAATTACAGTTGTTTTGAGTACCAGTCTGAGAAGTCTAAGCAATTTATAGTGGACATTAGTATTTTATCTAATGCTTGGTTCTGAATGTGAGAAAAAGGCCATCTAAATGATCATAGCTGAAAATAGCTTGAGTATTTTCCTTCTAGGTGATGAAAAATGCTTTATTACTTGTATTGTGTATTTGACTTCCTACAGTGTTTATATTCAGGAGTTAACGAGTCCTTTTTTTTCTTGCAGGAGAAACTAACCTTCCTTCACACCTTGTATCAGCACTTGGTAGCAGGCTGTGTGCTCATAAAGCAACCAGAAGGCATGCTGGATAAATTCTCTTGGTCTGAGCTCTGTGCAGTCTTGCAGGAGAATGTTGATGCCCTCATTGCAGACCTCAACAGGGCTAATGAGAAGGTAGCTGTCCTCAGGCACCAGACACCTCTATTAAATCCAGTGACATTTGTCCACATCACAGTATCATTAAGAGAGGCTGACATTCATCTTATTTCAAAAAGAATTTGAATGTTAATAATTCAGTACCATTAATTATGGCTTGTCTACAACTCAGTTTGATGCCATTGCTGTGGGCATGTAAATGTGACTGAAGTCTGTATGAAGTCTCTAAGCTCCACTTTCTGTGCAGGACATGCTAATACTACTAGCCAGTATTAGCCACAGGGACCTAATTAAGAGAAAATAAATTAATCTTACTGATGAAGCAATTCAAAGAACTTAGTCATTTACATTAATAAACCAACTCTTTATGTTAGCATAAGATAGAAACAGGATGTAGTTATTAAAAAAACATCTTAAAAGTCTTTGCTTAGGAAATATGAAGTATTGTTTTAAAAGTACTTAGAAAATTTAAATTATATTTTGACTTATATCTTTAAATGTCACAAACTGAGAATACAATCCATATTTTAGAATGGGAAATGTATATTTTATAATTAACATAGTAGACTTTATGGTCACTTTCCCATTCTCTAAACCTAGGAATTCAATCTTTTCCAAACAGAAAATAGCCCTGCTCTTGTTGTAGATAGTTAAGAGGTGTAGTAGGTCATGTACGTTGCCATTTAAGGTACCATTACTCACCCTGGGCCTGGTGGACAGATCAGAACTGTGTTTATGTCAAACTGTGGTGCAATGTGTAGGTCTCAGGTACAGTGACAGTGACACTCACTGGTAAAGGACCAGAAGAGAAGAAGCAGTTCTGTGAGCTTAAGAAGTATATATTGTACTAATGAAATGGCTCAGCTTCAGGGGTGAGAGCTTGTATTTTTGAGCATTTTATCTTGAGTGTTGTACAACCAAAGGCATTGTGCAGTGGGGCTCAGGAACGTGGGACTAAACTGAGGAACAGATGCTGGCTGTGATCGTGAGTCAGTACCATTGGTTAAAACAGACTGATAATTAAATATGTGCTTTTCGTCTCTGAGATGATGTTTTTAATAGACAGTCATAGCTTCAAAACATCAACTGACATGCACATGTATTTTAGAAGAAAACTGGGTGTAATGGTCTGTGTTATATGTAAAATATTTGCTCATTTGTAAATCCCATTTAAATATTTTCTTTCTCACGGTAGACATTCCAATAGCCTGAGCTTTAGTTCTAGAAATAAGAATAATTTCCCAAGTTATCTCTGTACAATTGATTACAGAAAAAACTACTTGTTAGAAAGAGGAATAATAAGAATTCACTGTTTAGGTATGAAAATTATACCAGTCTTTTTTTTTTTTGCTAAACTGTCTGATTTGCCCCCTATAATTTATGGTTCTTACTTTACATGTAGTGGAGAATATAGGTGGTTTTTTTTTTTTTTGATCCACAGATGTGATGTCTCAATATGTATTTCTTTTCCATTTATAGATAAGTCATCTGGAGTATATTTGTAAAAACAAGTCTGATACAATGAGAGAGCTTCAACAGACCCAGGAAGACACCTTCAACAAAGTGGCAGAGCAGATCAAGGCCCAAGAGAGCTGTTGGCACAAACAAAAGAAGGAGCTGGAATTCCAGTATTCTGAACTTCTCCTGGAGGTGCAGAGGAGGGCACAGGTATGCTACTCTACGGAGAGCTGGATAATATATGGGAGGAACCAGCTGAATCTGACTGAAACATTCTTTGAAATTTGCAAAGAATTAATAAAAATATTATAAAAAAATAGCTGCTCTGTTTAACCATTTCCATCCCCCCGCCCCGCTTTTTAGACAGAGTCTCTTTATGTAGCCCTGGCCAGCCTGAAATTCAGAGCTCTGTTTACCTCTGCCTCCCATGTGCTGGGATTAAAGGTGTGCATCACCATGCTTCAAATGTTTTCTTTTTGTATAATTTCTAACGTTTTTGAAAATCTCATAGAACCTGTTTATGTTCATGCAAACACTCATTAATCATTATGCTACTTCTTATAGGCAGGGATGATAGTTAACAATATATACATGGCAATAATTCATATGGAGAAAATATGTTTAACTATCTAAATCTTATGTTCATAATGAAACCTAGCATAGAAGATAAAATATATGTCACAGTCATTTTGCAATAGGACCTGCAACTATAATTCTAGTTCTCATATAACGTTAGATATGTTACCTGTCATTGATAGGACAAAATACCTTGTTGGTTTCTGTTTGTATCACAAGGATCGTCTTTACTTGAGTTTGAAGATAATTTTTTTTGTTGTTTAAAACCCTAATCTTTTCAGTTAAATGATGAAATCTTTTATTAATTTTTCAATAAAGCATTAGGAGGTCTGGTAACATATTGCAGTGTAAATATTCTTTTATGCAGTTAATTCCATTTTGGGGGCTTCAGTCAGTTGAACTATCACTTAAACTCATATTTGGTTCAAATGTGTTATATGACTTAGAGGTCGAATGTGAAATTTTTTTATGAGCTCAAGAACTGGGAGTTTACTTGCAAGTTGGTAAGTGCTCGAGTCCCTTGCATTCCGACCTAGCAGATGAGATTCCTGTTGGAGATGACGGCAAACAGCAGGAGGCTGATCCAGGTGGTAGGAAGTAGCTTGCTGGGGGTATCCCTAGGAAGATGTCCGGGCCCCACCCATTCTCTCTGTTTCTGCCCTCTTCCTGCTGCATATCATGGGGTTGTTCATTAGGGACAGAGCCAAAGGATTACGGGCCAGAGTAAAGCTTTCCTGTCTTATACTTCCTCAGCAATGGTGTCGTAATGGTGAGAATCTCATATCTACTAATACGAGAGGTAGAGTTACAGTTGTAAAATAATTCCGAGGTGTAAGCTTTGATTAAGAATAGAAAATTAGCCGGGCAGTGGTGGCGCACGCCTTTAATCCCAGCACTCGGGAGGCAGAGGCAGGTGGATCTTTGTGAGTTCGAGACCAGCCTGGTCTACAAGAGCTAGTTCCAGCACAGGCTCCAAAGCCACAGAGAAACCGTGTCTCGAAAAACCAACAAAACAAAACAAAACAAAAAACAATCAAAACAAAACAAAAAACAATCAAAACAAAACAACAACAACAACAACAAAAAGAATAGAAAATTATAGCTCTATGTGAGGTTTGGCATTTCTTTGTGGATTTGAATTAGTCAATAAATGTATTTCCTGAAAACAGCCATTTGTTCATTATATTCAGGTACTGATATGATGTACTTTATACTTTCAAACCGAAGTAAAAGATCCAGTTCAGTGTAGGGTGCTTACAAGTGTATAGTTTGATCCCCCCACCTCCGAGACAGACTGTCTTCATGTTTCACAGATTCACAATCTTCCTGCGTCAGCCTTCCTAGTGCTGGTATTATAAGTGTGTGCCTCTCAGCATGACCAATTTGGTGTTTTGGTTTATGTAAACACTCATATAATCTTACTCTATTAAGGCTTCAAACATTTCCATTGTCAGAATATTCTGTACCCTCTGCCAGTCAATTTTCACTTTTCATTGGCAGTTATTGTCCTCCTGTTCCTCATTACTTATTAGTGGCACAAGGTTTTGAATTTTTTATAAATGGGATCATTTAGTATTTATTAATTGGGAGTTGACTTATTTCATGCAATGTTGGTGTCAAATATAATATTAGTTATGTTGTTATCTATCAGTAGTTTGTTATTTTTATGCTTTAATAGTATTCCATTTCATAGCCACATCACAATTTGATTGATGGGTAGGTGGATATTCGGTTTATTTCCAGTTTGGGGCTATTATAAATGAGCTTATGTAAAAACTATTGTACAGTGTTTTGTGAATGTATGGTTTGATTGTTCTTGGTTGCCTACAAAGAGTGCGGTTGTTAGGTCATTCTTACTTGTATGAAGAAACTGTATGAGGATTTTTCCAAAATGGTGATATCACTTTATGTTCTCACAGAAACCAAACATTTTTTTTCTGTTTTGGTTCTTTGTTTTTGTTATAATAATCTTCCATTACCCCAAGGCAGTGAAGATAATGAGCCCTTATTATTATTTTCTAGAAGTTTCATGGTTTTAGTTTTTATGTTTGTATGGTCAGTCATAATTAACACCTGTGTGCTGCCCAATAGGAGCTCAGGTTCATTTTTTCTCTACTTTTATTGTTCTTATGTAATTTATGACAGTATTTCCTTGTATAGGCTTTACTTGTATAGTCTTAGGAGATGGGCACACTTAGGACACACAGGAGGCACAGACTTGATGGCCATTTATGTAGTCATGCCCTTGCCATGGTGCCATTCAACGCACCACTGAGGTATGCAGCCATCCAGGCCACACCTTTCACTTAACAAGACACACCTCCATGTCTTATGCATATCAGCAGTTAATCACTTTTCATTCTGGGGTGCTATTCCATTTTGTGACTATACAGTTGTTTTCTTATTTCTGGACACTTGCTAATGGGCCTTTAGTTTCTTATTTTTTAACAGTTGTGGTTAATATTCATGGAAATGTTTTTTATATAATCCTAAGGTTTCATTTCTCTTGTATAAATATGTGGGAGTCTGATGTCTGGGTTCTATGCTAAGTATATATTAAAGAAAATATTAGCTATTTTCCAAAGTGGTTATATAATCTCTTTTTAAATTCTTCTTAGCAGTTTAACAGAGTTGTATTAGATGTGCCTCTGTCCATGTCGTTTCATTCTTTTTCTTTTCAAACTTTAGTCATCCTAATTGGTATGTAGTTATATGACATTTAGTTCTAAATTAAAATTAAATCAAGTTTAGTGTTCCCTAGTGAGTAATAAAGTTGAGTACTTATTTAGATGTTTGTCATTTATATATTTTCTTTGGTGAATTATTTGTTCATATCGTTTGTTATTTGTTCATGTGATACAGGCCTTGCTGTATATCTGTGGTTGGCTTTGAACTCATGGAAGTTTTCTTATCTTAGGGTTGCAGGCATATGCTACTACACCAGGCTAATAGATTTGTAAAATTGCTCAAATAGGAACAGTTTGAGCTGCTTTTCTCTCCTCCCTTTCACCTGTCTTTCCCTCTTCCCCTCTTTTCCCCTCCCTTCCCATCTCTTTTCTCTCCTCTCCCCATGCACATCCTAGCCCCATGCACATCTCCAGCCCTGTGCACATCCCCAGCCCCGTGCACATCCTAGCCCTGTGCACATCCCCAGCCCCGTGCACATCCCCAGCCCCGTGCACATCCCCAGCCCCGTGCACATCTTTAGCCTGTGCACATCTCCAGCCCTCTGCACATCCCCAGCTTCGTGCACATCTCCAGCCCTGTGCACATCTCCAGCCCTGTGCACATCTTCAGCCTTGTGCACATCTTTTGTCCATTATTTATTTATTTTCAAGATAGGTCTCACTATTTAGCTCATGCTGTCCTGGAACTCACTCTGTAAACCAGGTTGACCTCCAAATCACAGAGGTCCTCCTCCTGCTGCCTCCCAAATGCTAGGATTAAAGGCACATGCTATTACTACTCCTGGCTTATTTTATTTATATTATACTTGGACAAGGTTCCCTTGTAGTCCAGGCTGATCCGGAACTCATGGCAATCCTCTTGTCTCACTCTCCCAAGAGCTGAGATCCTGAGTCACATACTTGGCTTGGGTTCTTTACTTAGTCTTTATTTTTGAAGCTTTGCACGCATTTAAAAATTTTCATTTGTCAGAAATATATTTACAAATATTTTCTCCTGTCAAATTAGCAGCACCCAGTTTACAGAAGAAGCATTTTAATCTTTTCTCATAGTGTTAGATATTGAATGCAAGTCTTACACATCCCAGCTGAGCACTAGTCTACCAGTTGAGCTATACCTCAGAAGCACTTGTGTTTGATAAAATTCCTATTTTCAATATTTTGTCTTAAAGATTGTTTTTGGTGTTATGGATAAAAATTCTCTAAGTGTATAATCAGAATTTTCCCTAGTTTTTCCTTTTAGTTACTTTGCCTTTTAAGTTTTGTAAGTAGATTTATGTAAAATTTGAGCTAATTTTTGTAGAAGTGTGAGGAATGGGTTGAGGTTGGCTCTTTTATTTTTTTGATATGGTTCTTCAATCAAAAAGACAATACTTTCTTTTTCCTCTCTGTGTCTCTGTCTCTGTCTCTCTCCACGTCTTACAGTGAGCTGCCTGGAATTCCCTATGAAGACCAGGTTGGCTTGAACTTGCAGAAATCTTGCCTCTGCCTCCCAAATGCTGCATTTGAAGTTGGGCCACCTTATGTGGCCAATAAAGACTACACTTTCTATACTGAATTGCTTTTTATACCTTTGCAAGGTCTGAGATTACTATTTTTATATATTCTGTGCTTTATTTCACTAACTCCCTGTTTTTTATGATACACTAATTTAGTTCCAATAGCTAGCAGTTTTGTAAACTCACTTGATTTCATATGTGTAGGATGGTGTAGCAAATCACTTAAAAATTAAATATTTGTTTATATGGGGTGTGTGCGTGCGTACGTGCGTGCGTGCGTGTGTGTGTGTGTGTGTGTGTGTGTGTGTGTTGCCATCCACAGTGAAAGTATTGAAGTCAGAGGACAAATTGCAAGAGTTCTCTCTTTCCACTATGTGGGTCCCAAGGACTGAACTCCAGTTGTCAGGCTTGGTGACAGGTGCCCTCACTGAGCCATCTCACAGGTTTGGAGTTTACTTTTGGAAGTGAGGGCTTATGTCATCACAAATGCTGATAGCAAACAGTTTTTAGGAGAAATCTTGAAGACTTCTCTAAAAGAATTTGTTACACTTAGGTTTGGTGCTTACGTCTGTAAATTAAAACTCTTACTTCATTATTTACAAAATAATTTAATATTATATATTGGCATATGGTCTGTATTATGTTCATGTTTGCAACTTCATCAAGTATAATTGGGTATGCAGGGATAATTCATTTTGGTTTCATATTGAGTTCAGAACTGTTACGGTACATGTTACCTGATCTATGAATTTTATTTTAGAAAATTTTGTTAGAATCAATTGTATGGAGTTGGTTATCTTAAGAGCTAATTGTAAATAAGATATTTTTATTTGATATCACTTAGTTAATTTTCCAAGATTATACTCATAAGAACATGGGTGAGCATAGCCATTGCCTAGGATTGTGGGTGGTAGGGATTGGTGATGTCAAATGGAAATAATCATTAGTAGAGGAGATTTGTAGGAGACAAAATACTTATTTATGGATTTGTTTAATGTCTGGTTTTTATAAATGAGTGGTTAGTAAATAAATGATATTGTAATTTCAGTTTTTATTTGAAGAAAGTGATAGTGATGTATAAATATCATTAGATAAATGAAACCTGTAGAGCTGGTTTGAAAAATAAAACCAGTTTTGATATCCTAGCATGTTTTTAGTTTTAGGTGATTTATGCTAGCTGAGTGGTAGGAGCGTTCTTGAGTTTAAATACATCTGAAGCATCCCACAGTACATCTTCAGTGTCTGTTCTGCTGAATCATCTGGGTAACTCCATCCATGGACTAACTTTACTTTGTAATCTTAGTATTTATGTTCTTTTTTCCCTTTTATCTGAAAATAATTAAATTAGTGGACCAAGAACGTCCATTCTAGAAGTAAGGATTTTTCATTCTCTGTTGAGCCATGGTAACACTTGATGCAATGTTTACTTCAGAGTTAAACTTTGACATTTCTGTAAACTCACGTGACTTTAAAATGGAGAAAGAAGTGGGGCTGGTGAGATGACTCAGTGGGTAAAAATTCATGCCTGCTGCCAAGCCTGATAACCTGAGTTGGATCCTCAGGACCCTCTTGCTCTACCTACCTACCTACACACACACATGTACACACACACGACACACACGCGTGTGCACCATACACACATCCAAATGTACAAAATAATAAAAATATTAAAAATAAAATGTAGTAAATAGTGAAAAATTGGGGTTTGTGGTTCTACATTGCACTTTAAATTAGCTTATTTATTTATGTATATTTTAATATACGAATTCCGCTTTATCTTTTAATATTTTTTAGAATTATAGAGAAAAATATTTTAGTATTTAATCATCCTTTTATGACTAAGTTTCTAAAATGAATTCAGTAGCAAGAGAGGGGAAAAATGCAATGTAGGAGAGCTGAAGAGATGGCTCAGCAGTTAAGAGCACTGGGAACTCTCTTTCTAGGGGTCCTGAGTTCAATTCCCAGGTACCACCAGGGCACTTACAAATGTCTATAATGGGATCTGATTCCCTCTTCTGGCATGCAGGCAAACACACAGACAGAGTTTGTTGGTATGGTTGGAGGAATGTTCCTGAAGGTGTATGTGATGGCATGGTGTTCATGCTTGTGGAGGGACCGAGTCACGAGTGGGTACCTCTAATGGATGCTTGAAAGTCTTTTCAGCACAATTGTTTTTGTTAATGATAATGCTACTGAATTTATATAATATGTGTTAGACTTGTTTTTAGTGCTTTTGCATGCCTTTGCACGCTCCCTCCCCCAGAGAACCACAACCATGTGAGACAGGTAGGCCATTTAAGCATCATTTCTATCTCACATGAGGAAAACAGTTTGGAAAGCTGTTAGTACTTTATTTGTGTAGGAAGGAAGTTCTGGGAACAGGATTAAAATGCAGGTAACCAGTGTAAATCATTGAGGACAAGGCATTTAGAAATAAGGTATAAGGTGAGAAGTACGGACTGGTTTAATGCATTGTCATCCTTAGTTTCTTAGTTCTTTTTATAGTATCCTGTATCACGGTTTCTTTTAGAAATACATGGGAGTTTTATATGTCTGAAAAAAATCTATCTAATGAAATACCAGTTCTTTATTCTCTGATTCACATCGCTGCATGATTTGGGCAGCTAATAATCAAGCATGATAATATATGAAGAAGTTAAAATAATCCATATTGTTACCTACCCACATGAGTGGTAGTTCTCTTAATTCATGTTTTTCTTAGTTCATTTTCCTGAGAAATAAAAGATTTAGCATAATGCATTGTATTTTAAAGTTACTGTTGTAGGTAAAAAATTAATGTAGTTTAATATAATTTAGTTAAAAATAATAAAAAATACTTTTTGCATTATATGCTATACATATGGGACACCGGGTGTGTTGTGGAGACACTAAACAGAAAGGTATAATGCATAGCTCAATTTTTAACAAACAGAAAATTTATTTGGAGAGGCACCTGAACAACTGTATAGTATAAGGTTCGTTACATGTTATTTACCCAAGGAATGCTGTCAATTTGTAAGAAGAGGACAGAGTTTGAGAAGGAGACGAGTCTCCTCTTCATAGAGGAGAGAGCCAAGCCATTCCCATCTGTAGGTCTGACAGGGGAGGAGTGGAATCGGTTAGAACTGAGAGGGGGTACTGCTGACTTTTTGAATACTGTTTATATTTTAATAAAGCTTCAAAAAGCAAGCATATTTTGTATCAATACACTGACTCTGTCTAATGAAAAGGAGACTGTCTCTCTCTCACACCCCCACACAAACACTCCCCCACCCCAGGAAGATCTGGTTAAGCTAAAGGGACTTCTATAATTTGTATTGCATGAGAAATAAATAAAAGCATAAACTTAAGCATATTTCCTTTTTTGGCACATATGTTTGACATGCTAAATTATGTAATGATAATATCTTTAATTATTAGTTATTAATCCTTATGGAGTTTGAGGGATTATATATATGCAAACATAGTGTGGTTTTGATACAGATAATTGAATTGCTAAATCATTCAGTAATTCTGTTTAGCTTGTTGAATAACAGCCAAGCTGTCATTGAAAGTGGCTGTACCATTTCAACCCCAGCATTGCTGTATGAGAGATCAGTCTCCACAAAAGACACTTTATTTTAGAAGAGGCGTATGTATATCATACGTTTGTGTTTGCCATTTTTCAATATTGTCATTGCAATAAATTGTAATTTATACAAGATGTTATGACTGAAGTCCTGGTATCTGAAGCTAGTTTGTGGTTTGCGCTATCATAAGGAACAGCATAACCTGATTAAGACCAGCCTGTTTCCCGGACTTCTGGCCCAGCATTTCAAAGCTTGCAGGGTTCTACAAGCTAAGCAGGCATCCCTGAAAGCCCATGTTTCAGGAGGCACATTCCCACAGGGAAGAAGGTGTCCTTTTTCCAGATTTTGGACAGACTTTTGAATTTATCAGTGAGAAAAGGAAAAATAGTCAAGTTACATAATAGTTTTGTTATGTTAAAGATGTTTGGGTAAAAGCTATGCATCCTGTATTTTGAGTTATTAAAAGTTCAAGATAAGAATGGTTTTCTGGAAGACTTTGAGATTATTGTTATTATTATTACTTTAAATTAAGCACCCTAAGGTAGAGTAGGTTATTTCACTATGAGTAATGCTTTTGCACCATATGAAATTGATGTGTGCTATGTTTGTTTTAAAAATATTGGCCTTTAATATCCTTGGGTGGAGAACACAGGCTTTTTTTTTTTTTTTAAGGGCAGATTTGCTGTACAGTTGATTCTAGCCTGACCATCAAACAGGCTTTGTTCTTCAAGAGAACTTCATAGTAAATAATATATATCTCTGAGAGTCCCCATGGAAAGTCAGAATCGATTTAAAATAGAATTTTGACTTGTAAGTTCTAAAATATATCTGGAAATTGCCTTATTTTTACTAGATTTTTCTTCCCTGTTCTTTACATTATAAAGCTTTTTTTTTTTTTTTTTTTTGTCAATTAGGCCTTTATTCAGCTGCTGTTCTGGACAAAACTGTGCTAAGCCCAGGGATGGATTTTTTTCTGTGACCAGGAAAGCTAGCCAGCAGGGGAACCTTCCATTTCAGTTCCAGTAGGATTTTTTGATGCCCTGCAACCAGTGTCTGGTGCCTTTAGTAATAGGGTTGCTAGTTGCGGTAGGCAGTGAAGAACAAAGGAAATAGGTTATATTTTTGTAGATACCCTTGGAGCCTCTCACTAAGATCTCATCAGGAGCAGCCCATATTTGGCACCATGACTTCTGGAAGCAACATTGTTCATCTGTGCAGGGAGCTTCATTTAAAAGTTGTTAGTAGTTAGCTTGTAAGAGTATGGTTTTCACATGGCCTTTTCATGCATCCGTAGTTTTTACTAACCATCCCTCTATCCCTTCTGCTCTCCTGTCCCTTAAGCCCCACCCCTGCTCAAGTCATTCTTCCTCCAGTATTGCCTGCCTCTACTACCGTCCTCTACCGTCACTCCCAACAAACACTCAAACCTAACAGTCCTGAAGTAGGATGGGCCTATGAGAGAGACTAACGTGGTATTGATGTTTCTGGGCTTCGGTTACCTTACCTGATATACAATTTCCAGTTCCATTCAATAGGACATCCGTTTCTAAAATTCAATTTTTCCTTTCCTGAAGGGAAGGCATGCAAATAAATTAAATCCTTTAAGCAGTGATTTTTTTAATGCTTTCCTTTCCCTTTCACTGCTTGCCTGTGCCTGTGAATGTCTCCTCTTACTTTCTGTCTTTGGAATACTATCTCCTAGGATTTATTTTCCTCGGTTGTCATGTCTGCTAGCTTGAAATTATTTTGCTGTTGCTACCAGCACTGCCCATGATAGCCTTTGACACCACATCTTGCACTGTGGCTGAGCGTTTGCATGACTTGCCTTAGATGTTGATGTCTTTTGAGGCTCTCCTGCCAATGTGAATTTTACAAGTGTCTTTTGTTCTTCTGGGTGTTCACTGGGCAACTCTTGAATAAGACATTATATACCTCTCCCAAAGATCAACTTTAAATTTTTCACATAGTACAGTTTAAACCAGTAGTACAAAGAGAAATAGTTCCTTTAATGTCCCGAAGGAGTCTCATTATTCAAAGACAGAACTTGACTTTGCCATGCTGATACTAAGGATACTATTTCTCTGTTTCTAAATGATTATAGTGCTAGAATTGAACTCCCCTAGTTTTCTATTCAAGAGAAAGAGGTTCATGGCTGTGTCATGATGATTCACTAGGAAAAAAGAAATCTAACTGCATCTCTTAAGTCACGGTTGTTTGTGAGGTTAGACTAAATTATTAAAGGGTTGCTGTTGTCTAGCCTCCTTATTAATGGTGTAGATTTAATTTTTTTTCCTTTTGCATAACTCACTCCCCTTTTCCCTTTATTGTCATATCCTTCCAAAAGCTTGTCAGCATCATTTGGTCAGGTGCCCCTTGGTGCTCTGACTGCCTGGTGTATATCTACTCTAGCATTGCACCATAATGATGATTGATTGTTCTGTTTTCATAGCATATTAAACTTTGTGAGTAGTCTATAATATTTACTGAGTGATAAATGAATAGTAGAGTGCAGTCTATTAGTTTAGAACCCTTCTCCTTTGCCTCCACAGACCATAAGGATTGCATGGAAGAGCTCATAGATAGCCAGTTTATTTCAAGTTACTAAAATGTTTATTTTTGGTTTCAAGTTACAATTTGAATTCTAAGAATGTTAATTAGAGAAAGAGGATTAGAGAGCTGCTGAGGCCCAGCTCACCATAGTCCTTTCCTCCTGCGCTGGAGCTGCTGGGTGTTGCTCTCTCTGCTTGTGAAGTCAGGACTGAAACAAGAGGCTCTGTTCAGTGTCAGAAAGGGCAGGCTGTTGATCGACTGCTGTTTCTTACATCACTAATCTAGCTCGTTCTTTATTTTGGCAACAGTAATAGCTTTTACTATAATCCCCCCCCCCCAGTTTTTAGTGTTGTTTCTATTTAAGAGGAAATAGTAATTATTGAAGAGTGGAAAGGAGATATTAGGCCCAGAAAGCATATTTATTTCCCTTTCCACATATGTATATTCATAATGCAAGTACACAGGAAATTTATGAACTACCCGAAAATTTATGTGATATGGCTTATGTAAAGCTTCTGTTGTAAGAGATTTTCAGTCAATGTGCATGTTCAGATCTAAGCTGTCTGGCCCGCTGTTGCCCACTGGATATTTTATAACACAGATCTTTGGAAGGAAACTAGAAGTTTGAGCTAAAGTATATTTCCTTGTATTAACAAAAATTAGGAAAATGCTTCTTTGTTCCAAGATTTTATATATATAGATATATATTATTAATATATATTATTTGACTTTTCTTATAGAAATTTCAAGAAATTGCTGAAAAAAACATGGGAAAATTGAACCGTATTGAGAACTCACATGAACAACTGGTTCTTGAGAATTCACATTTCAAAAATGCATTGGCCAAGACTCAGAGGGAACAGACATGCTTGTTGGCGGCATGTGCGCTGATGGCTGGTGCATTGTATCCCCTCTATAGCAGGTCATGTGCCTTATCCACACAGAGAGACTTTCTCCAGGAGCAAGTCCACAGCTTGGAATTGTTCAAACTGGAAATTAGAACGCTAGCCCAGGCGCTGGCAGCAGTAGACGAAAAGAAACAAGAAGAAGCCAAACCAAAGAAAAAACCATTCAAAGGACTGACTCGTGTATTCCGGAAAGGTGCGATTGCAATTTTGGCAGCAAACAGACTCAAGATACTGGGCCAATCCTGTGCCTCTCTTTTTACCTGGATGGAGAGCTGTAAAGAAGGCATAGGCATGCTAGTGTGTACAGGAGAGCCCAAAGACAAGTGCAAATTTCCAAGTAAGATAATTTGTGCTTTAAAAATCTAAGTTATATGTAAGTGAAATATAATGTGTGTGTGCTTATCTATTATACAAATAATATTGTATTAATCATGTAACATAGTCCAGTTCATCTTCATATGTATATGTATATAAATGTTTAATTTTTAAAAATTAGCCTTGACTTTTTGTAAACTGATACAATGAAGCCAATATGTATAACTTCATGTTGTCTAGATTTATTTGTATCATCTTTTTAAACAGTATAGTGCAGAATTTATACCTCACGTCTTCAATTGTGACAATCCCAAACAGACTCTTAAAAGTTATCCATGCTGTCAGTATAAGATAGGAATAAAATGATGAGAGAGTTAAAAATATCTTGAAGAGTTGTTTAAAGGTGAGGCAAATATAAATTTCCAGCGGACATTTCTTGGGAATGATTTACTATTTTTGAGAAAACAGTAGATTTTAGTTGTTAACTTTTTAAAATTTATGCCTAGGGATCAACCCTAAGGCTACTTTCATGAAACAAGTGCTCTGCCATTGCGTCCTCAGCCCTAATGTAATGCCAGGTTCTCTGGCAGAAAGGGCGGGGGCAGAGCCAGACCTGCGGGACTTTTACCTGGGTCTGAGCTGGATGGTCAGCATCGACCCGGGAGAAACACACACACTGAGTCCCGAGTCTGTCAAAGCAGGATCTTGTTTAATTGCATCAGGCATGAACTTATATAGGCTGAGATAGGGGCTGGGAAGCCTGGGATGGTCGAGGTGGAGCAAGGACAAGGGCCAATAATGTTCTGCACATTAGCGGTGGCTGGCAGAGGCGTGCCTAGGTTGAGTAGCCGGAGACAGGTCTCCAAACTTTAGCTAGACTCAGGAAGTTGCACTAGGCCTCACCAAACTCAAGTTAGGCTTAGGAAGTTTCACTGGGCCTCATGCCCAGGCCTCATGAGGCCCAACAATGCAACTGCTAAGAATCAGGCTATTGTAATACAACCAAAACTAAAAGAAATATCTGTCTTCTTTGATGCTTGTTATTTAATGTTGCGTTAGTCAGATGTAACTAGATTTTCTAACTAGAGAACGCTAGGCGTACAAAGTCTGATTTACTTAAGTAGCTGAACACTGCTATGAAATTTAAATGTGGATTTTAATAACTTGTAGCATTTCATAATGGCTCCTCCCGTTTCTGCAGAGCACCAAAGGGAGCAGTCCCGCTGTTTACAAGCACTTACTTGGTTCACCAGTTCTGACCTTCTTGTTGCCATTGTCAGTTCTATGACTGAGCTGCAGGAAGTCATTAGTAAAACAGGTATGATCATTTTTTATGTCTATGCAAAGTATACTTAAATGTCTAGAAATCCCGTATGGTACAAATTTTAATAAATTGTCTTGGAGGAAAATACATCTGTTTTTTATTTAGCCACAGAGAGATTGTTAAATCTGTATTTAATGATACAGTAAATAAAGGGAAATTTGATGACAAACTTCGTCTTTAATTGTAAAGGAAATTAAATAGCATTTTGGGGTAAAAGTATCTACCCCATTCTTCCCCCTTTGTGATTTGTTTTTCCTATGAAAAGCACACCATTAGTTTTTTTCTTTTCTTTATTTATTTTTATTTTAACTTTTTAATTGTTTTGCCTCCATGTATATATCTGTGCACCTTGTGTGTTCCTGGTGCCAGCAGGGTCTAGAACAGGGTGTTGGATACTCTGGAACTGAAGTTATATACAGTTGTGAGCTACCATGTGAGTGCTGGGAGTCGATCCAGGGTCCTTGGAAAGAGCTGCCAGTACTCTTAACCCCTCAACCATCTCACCAGCCCAAAGTTTCCTCTTTTTAAAGTAATGGTGACACTGTTACTTGGTTTTTGTTTTCTGTCCATAAGTTTCAGAAGCTTGAGCAATAATAGCTGAGCCCATGGAAAATGCCATATCTAATTTGGTGATAATGCATTTTTAAAATTTGTTTGTTTTTCCTGACTCAGGTTGTGTGTGTTTATGTGCATGCGTGTGTCAGGAAGGTGTAATGATGACTGTTTTTTCTAAGCTGTAAGAAATGCTGCCATGTTCTGGGTGAGCTGAACCCTAGACCAGTCCTAGTCGTTATGATGCATTAGCAGTAACAGTGTGTCCTGACCTGTTAAGACTTCCCTGCTTAGGGAAGTGTCAGCACAGGAGGATGATAATGTGAGATATGATTTAAATTTTAAAGATAGGTCAATGTAAATGAGACTCATTTCATTAAAATTTCAGGTATTTAAACCTAGGCTCCTCTCTCAGGAAACTTATGATTCTCAGATTATTTTTAAGTGTGGCCACTGATGTTGGTAATCCATGAGCATATTTAATACTTTAGTGAACATTGACATGCTGTGTTTGAAGTAGAAATAAAATTAAATTTTTAATTATTTAAAAAGATTAAATTAAGACATAATAAATATTATACACACATTTATAATTTTATATAAATATAAAATAGTATGATTTCTTCAGGATGTTTCAAACAAAATTAAATTAAGAATTTTGGTTTTGTAGATTCAAAGCAAAAACTAGTTTTTTAAAAAATATAATAATAATGTTTGGATTTAGTGTAATAAATAGATATTTTAAAGTTATTTTTAAGAAGTTATTCAGTGAGTTTCACTATGGCGATTTCATGCATATGTGGAATTATGCTTTATTATTATTCTTCTCTTTCACTGTCTTTCCTAACTCTTCCCATACAGTGTTTTGCTGGTCCCCCTTCTTCTATCATGATTTCATTTTTCTTTGCAATTAAAAATAATTCCATTTTTTGTATGTTTCACATTTTCTTTTTCTAGTCATCCGTTGACTGTCTAAGCTTGTTTAACAGTGAGTAGTGCAGCAGTGAAATGGTGTGTAAGTGTCTCTGCTGTTTGAGAACCTCCACACTGGATTCCCTAGTGACTGCAGCAGTTTATAATCCCAACAACGCACAAGAACTTTTCCCTGCGTCCCCTCCAGGGTTTGTTGTTATCTGCTTTCTTAGAGACAGTCCCTGTGCTCTGCTGACATGGACTCTCAGACTGGTTTTAATTCACATTCCCTTGATGGCTAGAGATAATGACTATATTTTCTAGTCATTACTGGCCGTTTGTGTTTCTCTGTTTGAGGACTGTCTATTCAGATTGTCAATGCATTTATTAACTAGATACAGTTCTTTATACATTCTAGATATTAGCGTACTGTCTGTTTATACTTGACAAAGACTGTTTTCAGGTCTGTGAGCTGTCTACTCGTGATTATTTTCTTTGCTGAGCAGTAGCTTTTATTTGTTAGTAATCCAGTTGATCAGTTCTTAAAACTATTTCTTTTGCTACTGGAATACTTTTCAGAAAACCCTTCCTTTTGTTTAGATATGGAAGTGTTTTGCCAATATTTCCCCCTACTAGTTTCTAAGCTTCAAGTCTTACATTAATGTCTTTGATCCATTTTTTATGCTCAAGGTGAAAGATATGAATCTAGTTTTATTTTTCTACATGTGGAAATTTACTTCCCTCAGTTCCATTTGTTGAAAGAGTAAAAAACTTGTAGAAAGCTCAGGTGGCTCGGCCTCTGTGGGTTTATATCTATGTGGGCTTGTAGGCAGGTCTTCTGTTCCGTGTCATCACCATGCTGTTTTCTTACTGCATCTCTGTAGTGCAGTTTGCATTAGGTATTGTGTTGCCTCCAGTATTGCCTTTTCTGTTTAGGAGTGTTTGGCTATTTTTGCTCTTCTGTGTTTCCAAATAAAATTTAAAGTTGTGTATTATAGATTAGTAAAGAATATAATTGGACGTTTGGTGCATTTTGCTTCCTGGCTTGCATGGCATAAACAGCTTTGTTCCACCAGGACCTTCTTGGTATGATGCAATAACACCTCTGAAACTGAGATAATCACACCTCTTCTTCACTTTAGTTGTTTAGGTGTTTTCATTACAGTGGCAGGAAAACTAATGCAGGATAATAGAAGAGTCTCTCCAAACATAATAAAGATTAACATATTTTAAAATCATTTTTATTAAGTGTATTCAAATAGATACAGAAGATATTATACTAGAAAAAAGGAAACATTTTCAGACAGTTAAAGGTAAATGCTTTTCATGGAATAACAAGAGTAGTAAATGTAATTAAAGTGTTGACAACTTAAAATGCTTATAATGAAATGCATATATTTAAGATTTTGCATTTTAATTTATTTTATATACATATGGGTGTTTTGCCTGTATGTATGAGTAAAATGAGCCAGAGTGTTGGTTTCCCGGCTGCCTAGACCAGAATAATCACATAGAAACTATATTAATTACAACACTGTTTGGCCAGTAGCTTAGGTGTATTCCTAGCTAGCTCTCAGATCTTAAATTAACCCATTTCTATTAATCTGTGTACCATTGCGAGGCTGTGGCCTACTGGAAAGGTTCCGGTGTCTTTCTCCTTTGGCAGCTACATGGAGTCTCTCTGACTGCCTTCTCTCTCTCTCTCTCTCTCTCTCTCTCTCTCTCTCTCTCTCTCTCTCTCTCTCTTTTCCCATCTGGCTTTAGTCTGCTAAGCCATTGGCCAAAACAGCTTTATTCATTAATCAATAAAAGCAACACATATACAGAAGGACATCCCACATATATTTTTGTGCTTCATGTGTGTGCAGTGCCTGTGAAAGTCATAAGAGAGCATCAGATCCCCCTGAGTCTGAAGTTACAGACAGTTGTGATCCCCATATGGGCTCTGGGAATCAAACCTGGGACCTCTGGAAGAGCATTTAGTTGTCAGCATCCATGTTGGGCAGCTCAGAACACCAGTTTCAGGGGATCCAACACCCTTGCTGGTCTCAGTAGGCTACACATGCACTCCCATGCAGAAATACTTATATGCCTAGTTAAAAAGAAAATACATAAATCTTACACAAAGAATTTACTGAGATAGGAACATTTTATTTAATACCCTATAAGTGGGATTAAATTGTAGTTTTCTCTTACCACCATCTTTACCATGAAAACAGTATAAAAATTGATAAAAGTATGCCCACATATCTTTGTACACTTAAGGTATAGATTATTAGTTTTGTAGTTTAAAATTGGCCTTTACCGTAAGGGAGGCAGCATTTTAGATGCATATAAGACTTCTGGTACCAGCCGTGTGATGCTAGATAAATTATTTACAGTTCTGTGCTGTGTGCCTGGTGCTGTAGGCCTGCCTTCTCAGTCTGAGGAAGTTAAAGTAGGATGATCACAAATTCAAAACTAACCTTGACTACAGAGTGAGTTCAAGGCCATCCTGGTCTACTTAGTGACACTTTGTAAATAAAAAGTTAAAAAATTCTGTGTTTAAACTCAGATGCTCCTACCATACATGGAGGCTTAGGTTCAATCCCCAGTATGAAAAAGACACAACAGAAAAAAGGAAGTTCTGTCAGTTTCTGTGTATGTAAAATAAGGATTGTCATATTACCTTTCTCATAAGTACTTTAGCAGACTGAGTAAATTTATGAAGTACTTGATATAGTCTTTATTTTTTCTTTGCTTCAGAAAATATTTTATTTATCATTAGTACATTAATAAATAATAGAGAAATTTATAAAAACTTAGAGTAAAATTTTATTGGTTTAAAATTCCAAAAAAGTGTTCAGGTTATATGCAGTTTTAACTCTAATTTTTAAAGTTTTATTTATTTTATTTTATGTTTATGAATGTTTTGTCTACATGTATGTAGGGTACTATATGTGTGCTGGTGCCTGAGAAGTTAGAGGGCTTCTTGGCCCCTGGAATTAGAGTTACAGATGGTTGTGAGCCACAGTGGGTACTAGGAATAGAACCCAGGTCCTGTGCAAGAGCAGCAAGTGCTCCTAACTGCTGAGCCATCTCTCCAGCCCCAGTTTCAACACTTTAAAAGGTCACTAGTGTTGGGGTCGGGGAGATGGTTCAGTGGGTAAGCACTTGCCATGCAAGCATGAGGTCTGGAGTTTGGATCCGCAACACCCATGTAAAGGCTGAGTGGCATAATGGCCTGCCTGCAACACCAGTACTTGAGAGGCAAAGACAGAGCTAGACTACCAAGTCAGACGTCAGTCTCTGACTGCCACATGTGTGGACACACATGCATGAATATAAACATACAACCATGCACACATGCCATATATATGTGGAAAGGAGAACTGGTTTTATTTTAATTACTATGTAAAGATCAAGAGGAAAATTTCTTTTTCTAATAAAGTCATACGTTATTTGGGGCTGCCACAGATCTCCTTTCTTTTGATTTATGGAAGACCCACTTAAAGCATGGTAGTCAAATTGATCATTTTCTCTCTTGTAAGTAATAGGAAATGTAGAGAGCTATAAAAATTTAGATTATATTTCTACTCTGCCGTCGTTATCATCTTCACATTGGTGCTTGACCACTCTGCAGGATTGTGCTTGCTTAGGAAGGGAATAGAGAAAGGCAAATTATGAAAGCGTTTATATATTGTTGGAAAGGATAATAATGATGAGCTGCTTTGGAACAGAGTTTTGTGGTTTCTTAAAATGTTAGGATTGAACTGTATTATAAGATAGTAATTCCACTACTATTTATAGATTTAAGAGAAATGAAGCTATGTATCTAAAAATATAAGCATAAATGCACATAGCACTAATGATAGTAAACAAAATGTGAATGCAAATTGAGCTATCCCCAGCCAATGAGCGGATAGACACACACATGAAATTTATTAGGCCACAAGAAACAAAGCACTTATGTATACTGCAACAAGGAAGAACCCTGACATTTTATTTTAATATTTATTCATTTATTATGTATACAATATTCTGTATGTGTGTATGTCTGCAGGCCAGAAGAGGGCACCAGACCTCATTACAGATGGTTGTAAGCCACCATGTGGTTGCTGGGAATTGAACTCAGGACCTTTGGAAGAGCAGGCAATGCTCTTAACCACTGAGCCAACTCTCCAGCCCGAACCCCAACATATTACCTCATAATTTGAAGTGTGCAGAGTAGAAAAATTGAAAGACAGAAAAAAGACTACTACAACCACTCAGGAATATTTATTTTAATGCTTATATATTTTCTTATGTGGTTTTCTAGACTCTCCATACTTCCTCTCTCTTCTTTCTCCTCCTTTTCTTTACAGTGCTAGGATCAAACCCAGGCATGTGAGGTAAGCACTCTGCCACTGAGCCACTTCCCCTGCTGTGCCTCCCCTTTTAATATCTTGCTGAAAATGGAACTACTTTAAACATCAGGATTGAATACTGGCAACATCACTGTGACTTCTTTCTGTCCACCTCAGGAAATCTGTGGTCATATATGCCAACATCAAGCAGTACATTTTAGCATATTAAATAACTGTATTGCTTGCATTTATTCTTAGGTTAAAGAAAATTCAATTAGTTATTATTTTTTAAAATTAGGCATTTAGAATGAATTCTGAATTATATATAAGCTATCTTCTAGGAGAGAGATTGTACTCTTGACTGAACATTGGCTAAGAATTTGGCATCTGAGTGTGTGCTATCTTGTGTGACTCTGCCTCTTTTCAGCCTTAACATCCTCATGTGCACATTCTGGCTGTGCTGGATAGATTCATGTTAGCTTGATACAAGCTAAAGTCGTCTGAGAGGAGAGAGACCCAGTTAAGAAAATGGCTCTATAAGATCAGGCTACGGGCAAGTCTGTAGGTAGTGATTGATAGGGGAGAGTCCAACCCATTGCGGGGGCCGTTTCATCCCTGGGCTGGTGGTCCTGGGCTCTTAAGAAAGCAGACTAAGCAAACCATGTGAGCAAACCAGTAACCAGCACCTCTCCATGACCTCTGCATCAGCTCCTGCCTCCAGGTTCCTGCCCTGTGTGAGTTCTTGTCCTCACTGTTTTTGATGATGAACTGTTATATGGAACCATGAACAAAATAAACCCTTTCTTTCCCAAGTTGCTTTTGATCCTGGTGCTTCATCTCAATAGTAACCCTAACTAAGACATTGGCTAATAGGAACTCCTAGCTAATATCTTCGTTAGGGAAAAAAGTAACTTGTTTGGACATATCTTCTGAATATGTAAATGTCCATTGTTTTATCTCTTGTTTACTGGCATGTCTGTGTGTGTGTGTGTGTGTGTGTGTGTGTGTGTGTATGTTTGCATGTGTGTGTGTGTGTATTGTTTTCTGAGACAGGGTTTCTCTGTGTAACAGCCCTGCCAGCTTGTTGTGGAACTCTTGTAGACCAGGCTGGCCTTGAACTCACAGAGATCCATCTGCCTCTGCCTCCTGAGTGCTGAGATTAAAGGCGTGTTTCACCATTGTCCAGCACATACTGATATCTTAATGGAACTAACATTACATTTTTTTTTCTTCACAGAACTGGAAGTTTAATAATGAGAGTTCGAAGTCACATTTTAGAAAGTACTTACAGTGTTTGGCCACTACTTTTATAAACTTTGATGGTGTATTCATAGGCACTGGGCAGAGACCCCAGTTTCCATTTTGCCTCTATAAATACTGGACCTTTTTGCTTTTGCGATAGTGTTTGCCCACTTGAGATAAATTACCTCTTCTAGATATCCAAATGGTGTGCCTGCAAGAGATCATTTACCTCAAACAGGGGATTATGCTACTTTCATTGAAGGGCTGAAATATCAATCATTATGGGAGTAGAATGTAGGTGGCCGAACGTTTTGGTATGACTGGGCTAAACTAAAATTTAAAGGTAGAGACAAATGTATTTTATTTGATTTCTAAATTTACTTCTGAGTATATCCAAGCGTAGCTGGACACAGGTAGAATGTCAGTGTGTTTTATTACTTACCTTCTCTGTAATGAAGTCTTAGCTGTCTTGAAGGTAAATGACTCAAGCTCACCCTTGCTAGTAAGTTGCTATGCACCTTACCTCCTATTGCATGCTGCAGTAAGCTTTGCAGAAGTCCTATCTACAAAGGGCCAACTTAGAAGCCTAATTATGTTCATGTCAAGTCCGAAGTTTCATATTTGGAAGGTCAAAACAGTGAGAAATTGTATTTCGGTTAATAAGAACTTATTGTTGTATATTAGAAAGCTAAGACCTTAGCCAGGCCTGGTTGCACGTGCCAGCGGCTTTGAAGCAAAAGTGGGAGGATGAATCCAGGGCAAGCCTGGTCTACATAGCAAGTTCTAGTTCAGCCTGGGCTGCATTGTGAGGCCTTAGTTAAAAGACAATGTTAAATTAGTAACACTACTGGCATTACCAACATTATTCCCCATTGGCACTTACTTTATTGTTAATTCACTATTACTCTTTACTAAAAGGGGACTTCTCATGCTTTCTGAGTTGAAGTGCTTCATTTTAATTAGAAAAACATGTCATAGACTCCTAGTTTTCTTTACAGTAGTTGCATTTTTAGTAGCAATAGATTCTGTAATGCTTTCTAAAGACTTCTAGTTTTATTACACGCAGCATCAGGGTCATGTCATTCTTGTGTGTATTTTGTTATGACAGATAAAGATCAAGCTGCCATGCTTGCTGCAGCTGAAGGATAGGACTCGCACAGTAAGTCCTTGTCCCCTCTGTGAGTCCTCCAACCTTCAGGGTTAGAACTGCTAGGACAGTCGGCTGCTTAGGAATCTGTTTTGAAGATTTATTTGTTGATGTGAAAGCATGCCTGTTCTATGGGGAAAAGTAATTGTGCAACCTGTGATCTGCTTCTTTATAAAGGTCACATTATTTAAGTTGGGAAAATGGCTAGCAAATTCTATTAACGTAAAGAAAAAAATTGTTTTTAACAGGTATATGTAAATTTTAAAAGAGTTGAGACAAGTAAACAAGAGGATTTCTAGTGACTCTTGTTCTCTGTCATGCAGATAAATATGTAATTCTGGCACTACAGTATCTCTTCCTCTTTCATTATAAAATTGTATTCCATATGGTAAAATGTGAGCTTTATTATAAAAATGCCTCTTAAAACATAAATTATTTATTGCTCTGACTGTAGCTCATGATGGTTATCACTCAGGGTCTTGGAATATGTCTTTTCCTAACTTCTTAAAAATTCAGGAGAATGCCTAGTGGAATTGTATTGTCATTTAACTTTCTCTTTCCTAGTGGTTAGTGTCTACCAAACATATTTCAGTGATATAGTAAATGATAACAACAAAAAGAAAACAAGAAAGCACTATGTATTATCTATCTATTTATTTATTTATTAAAGATTTGTTTATTTATTTATACACACAGTATCCTGCCTGTAGGCCAGAAGAGGGCATCAGATCTAATTATAGGTGGTAGTGAGCTACCATGTGGTTGCTGGGAATTGAACTCAGGACCTCTGGAAGAGCAGTCAGTGCTCTTAACCACTGAGCCATCTCTCCAGCTGTGTATTATAATTTAATTGTAGTTGAATTTTATTTTAAAGTTCTTTTTATTGAAAATGTCATTAGTTTTATGTTACTTAAAAATTTAAAATCAGATTTTATATTTGCTTAAAAAGTATTTTTTAATATAGCATTAAATTAATATTATTTTTTCTTGGTATTTTTGAATGCATTGTTGAGTTCCGTATAGTTGCAGCTGCTATGGAAGTAAAATGGAATGTGATTAATCCAACAAATACATAAAAATATCCACATATGCTAGCCTGGCATAGTGAAGATAGGGCAGCTGGAAATGAAAGAAGACAAATGAAAAAAATACAGTGCAACTGGAGACACAGAGAATACATATATATTTGACATTAAAATGATATGCTGATTATTAGGAGAAAATTAAATTTTACTATTCTTTAATTGACCAGTGAATTATTTACTATATTTTTAGTTATTTACTTAACTGTTTTAAATTATGTGTTGAATGTCATCTAATTGTGCTAGTAAATATTTGTCATTCATTACTTACTAAATGTCTCATTATTAACAATTATGTATTTTAATTAAATTTTGTATGATTTTGTCCATGACATTCTTTGAGAGTGTGTTTATATTGAGTGTCATATAGATTGAAAATATATTCATTACATTCTCAAAAGTCAACACACTAACAACTAATAAATTTATATACAGAATATTATACTTTTATCAAATTGGCAATTTTATTTTAAGTGTAACTCGGAAGCAGTGTGATTTTCAAATCTTGACTGCTGTGTGGCATATAAAATTGATCCTTCCATTTATACATTGAGGAATAGAAGAAATAGAATACAGTTCAAATTTTAGAATACAGAGTGTCTGTAAGGTAGAATGCAGAGTATTGGTGAGGTAGTTCTTAATGCCATAGAAAACCATTGATTGCCCTTGATCAGTGTTGCTCTTTAGTTTTGACCTGTATATAATCTCACAATTAACACAATTGATACAATTTGATTTGGTAATATTGCCCTTATGACAGAAAGGCAAAATTTAGATTAACTCCAGTAGTAGAGCCTCTTGAAATGTAGCATGTACACTACTAGATTTGGGTTTGAAGACTCTCCGGTGCGGATCATTTCACATGGATAAGACAAGGAATGGCAGATCAAGACCTGCTTTGAATAGGAAAATGAAATTACATAACTTTTATGAAGGTATAAATAAGCCTATTAACTGTATCTGGAATATCAGTTAGTGGGGAGAGTAGTGACAGTTTTGTTTATCAACATTAAGCACAGTTATTACAGATCTAAGGATCTGGTAGTAAGCAAGATGTGTAGCATACATAAGGACCCTCAAGTCCATTAGACACAGGTTGGTTACTGAAATCCCACCAGGAAATAAGTAATTATAGTTTGACTATAATTACTTATAGAGGCTTTTAACTCTCCGGAATAAAGAAAATTGTGTTTTTTTTTGTTTTTTTTTTTTGTCTGAGAATATAGGTTTTATGGGGCTAAGGTCATAAGCAGTCATAATTATGAATAGAAACCAAATTATAGGAAGTTTTAGAAAAGGAAAGGGAAGGTGGACTTCTAGAGAGATGCTGTTCATGAGAAGGTGAGACTGGAAGTTCAGGAGGTTCTCTGTAGGGCTGCTGTTCAGTAGTGAGCCACGCTTGTGCTCAGCTTGATGGGAAATGACTATAAATGCATGAGAGCTACATAACTGAAAAATTCTATTGTGATCAGTAACACTGTAAAATTAACATGAGGCATCTCATATATTGTGCTTTTTTTCCTTTGAAGATCCAAATTCCAGAATCTGTGGACATTTACTCATAGGTGCAGCCAAGAGTTCTTTTGCAAAACTAATGGATAAAATTAGTTTGGCAATGGAAAGTATACCTCTGCACAGCAACCGGAGCATAACATATGTAGAGAAAGATTCCCTGGTTCAGAGGCTGGCCCGTGGACTTCACAAAGTGAACACGCTGGCCCTGAAGTATGGTTTGTGCAGCCATATGCCCATTATGGTATGTGCTATTTCATTCAGTAGTGACTTTAGGATTTGTGGGCTAGAAAGTGTATTAGCCTATTTATAGTTTAAATCAATTATATGTGAATAATTTAGTTTCACAGACACTTTTAATAAAATAAACCTTCTTGAATAAGTTTACTTGGTTTGGAGATAGCTAGTGTTATTTTTTTGCATTATTAATGTTTGAGTTCAATTTAGCAAAATGCTCATTGGTATTGATTTACTAGTAAATCTGTAGCTGATGTTTGTAAAATGTACTCTTATTTAACAACAGAAAAGTACTGCATCATTACAAAAGCAAATATTTGGATTTACGCAAAGGCTGCATGCAGCTGAAGTGGAGCGCCGCTCACTGCGCCTAGAGGTTACAGAATACAAACGGACTCTGGGTGAAATGAAAAAGGAGCTTGACAAATCACAGAATCTGCAGATGCAATTAAATGAATTTAAGCACTCTGTAAGTAGATCTGGCGTAGTAAACCATGGTTTTGTGATACCTCTTTCTATATCATTTCCTTAATAGTGTTTGTTTGGTTAATAGAAGTAATTCAAAGTTCCTTCAATAGGATTGCTTTGTTTTAAAATTTTCTGTTATTTTCCAGTTTTATTTTTTATCGAGGACAGATTTTTTTCATACAATATACTTTGAATAGTTTCCCTTACCCTAACTCTTCTCAGATTTTCCGTTTTTCTCCTCCCACCCAATTCTACACCCTTCTTTCTCTCTTTCATTAGGAAATAGACCATCTAAAAAATAACAAAACAAACCAGAATAGGACAAAACAAACAAGCATGCAGGAAAAAAAATGAGCCAAAGAAATAGTACAAGAAACACGTATAGACACAAGAGACACATGTTTTCACTCACAGGAATCCCTTAAAAACACAAAACCAGAAACTATAATATATATCCAAAGGACCTGTAAGGTTATAAACAAAAAACCTCCATCTATTGCCAAGCATGGAACCTTCCCTTAGAAGTGGATTATATTCCCCAATTTTTCATTCTTTCTTTATATCTATCTATAATCTATCTGTCTTTCTATCTATTATCTATCTATCTATCTATCTATCTATCTATCTATCTATCTATCTATCTATCTATCTATCCATTCATTATCAGTGCGTGTGTTTTTGGATGTGCATGTATTTTGTGTTTGTGTATGCTTGCTCCTGTGCACATTTGCAAAACAGCATGAGTGTGGAAGTTGGAGGACTACGTTTAGGAGTTGGTTCTCTTCCACCATGGGTTCTGGGAATCAGCCTCAAGTTGTCATTCAGGCTTGCATGACAACAGCTCCTTTACCCTGCAAACCTGTCTTGTTTTTCCCAGAATGCCATTTTAAAGCATATATTTTTATTTTAATTAAAACTTGTATTTGTTCGCCTGCTACAGGCATGTAACTAACAAAGCTAACAGCCTTAAAAGGTGTACGATGAAATGTGGCCATTAAGTAGGATGGCTTTTCCCTTAGAAAACTTCCCTTTTAGAATGCTTTCTATCGAGGAGCCTGCTGTTTGTGGAGGGGACAAAAGTCTCCTCGCTTATATTTTGAATAATTTTTATTCTTATGCTTTATACACTATTATAATTTGAACGATAATATTTTGTTATTTAGTGATATTTTAGTATTATATATATGCTCATGCTATAAATTTATCTTCAAATTTAATTCAAGCAAAACTTTCTCTTTCTGTGAGTTGCATCATTTCTGGGCCTTGGAGAAAATATTTTTGTCTTATTTGTCAGAAAATTGAGGGACTAAGGAGATTCATAAGATAGCAATAGTTTTATGTTTTCTAGATATATGCAGTAAGATTATTATTCTGACATTCCTAGATTTTTTTAAATAATTCAAATCAGGCTGCATTATGTGATGAATTACATGAATCCCCTTCAAATCCACGCTGACAGTGGGCAAGCTGACTCTTAGATTACATGTGTAGGTAGAACCATGAAGGGAGCCGGGCGTCTCCCTAGTTCCATCTGTCCATCATGGAATGGACCTTTCGTGAAACACTTTTCCATATGCACTTCAAGATGACAATGTCAGGTGTCTTTTAACTGTGCTTTACTCACTCGAGGGCCTTGAATAAGGGATATTCAAGTGGTCGGACCTAGACCCCATGAGCCTCTATGGGAGGCTGGCCTGTGGAGAGCTCCCGTTAGTCCGCCAGGGCTGTGTCCTGCCCTCTAAGTAGTCACCGTATTGTAAGTCACCTTTTATATTACAGTGTAGAGTTTCATTAGCAGGTGTTCACATACGAATGTCCTTCATTCTTTTCTGTGTTGAGTGAGAAAGCTAGGTGAGTTCTCAACTCAGTACAGCTATTTTCATGTAAGATGTATGTAGGCAAGAGAATAAGGCAAATTTTGATAATTACAATTGTTGGAAAACAAGACAAGGTAGCCTGAGAGTGTGAGTGTGGGTAGGAACTGCTAGAGAAGACATAGGGCCAGAGAGACCCAAACAGTAGCCCAATGAACACAGACTTAGATAATTATTCCAATACTTATGGACTTTTGAATATTTTTCCATATATATTTTTTTTAATTTGGAAGTTGGGTGTGGTGGTACAAGTCTTGAATACCAGCACTCAGGAAGTAGAGGCAGTCACTCTGTTACTTAGAGGCCAGCCTGGTGCTGCAGAGCAAGTTCCAGGACAGCTAGGGCTACACAGAGAAGCCCTGGCAAAGCAAACCAAAAACCAAACTTTATTTGGAATTTCAAGTGTTTTCTAAGATTTTGACAAAAAGATAACTTTTAAAGTATGGCTATTATACTTTAAAAGATAGTTTATTTTGACTCTTTCTGAGCAAAACAAATTTTATGTTTTTTATAATAAGTTCTTAGAAATGTTTGTCATTACATTATTTTTCAAATTTCTATTTATTTATAGGTATCTGTTAGTGTATGACATGTGTCCAGGTACCTGTGAAGGCCAGCCAGGAGAGGGCATGATGTCCTCTGGATGCTAGTTGTGAGCCCACTCCCTTGTGGGAGCTTGGAACTGAATTCTGTTCTGGAAGAGCAGTTGGTGCTCTTAAGCACAGAGCCATCTCTCCAGCCCCATGTTACGTCCTTTATGTTACCAAATACTGCTCTGAAGAATAAATAGTACAGCAATACAATTGGCTTGCAACTGATTTTTTCTCTTCTTCTTAAAGAAATTGATCACCCATGAGAAGTTTGAAAGTGCATGTGAAGAGCTAAATAATGCATTACTTCGGGAACAGCAGGCACAAATGCTGTTGAATGAACAGGCCCAGCAGCTACAGGAGTTGAACTATAGACTTGAGTTGCACTCCAGCGAGGAAGCTGACAAAAACCAGACTCTTGGAGAAGCTGTTAAGGTATAACATCTCTTGCATAACGAGTTATTTGTTGCTTGTATGGATCCTGGTCTGCTTATGCATGTCATGCATGGCACCTGATATAGGGGATAGATCCAAAGGTATAACTCTTTCTCCATAAATGGTTTGTGAGGATGGTGTGAGGTGTCATTCTGTCCTCACCTCGAGCCTTCATGTACATGTATGGAAAATGTAAACTGGGCTTTACTGACTGGTTGAAAACAACGTAGGTATTTTTCCAGTAATAATTTTTTAAAATGTGTTTTTTATTGAAAATATTTTTCATATAATATATTCTGATCATTTCCCTTCCTCCAATTCCTCCCAAATCCTCCCCATCTATCCACCTACCTACCAACTACATACCCTTTCTCTCTCTCTTTAGAAAACAAAGGCAAACAAAAGCTAAGCAAACAAAAAATAAAGAAAAAAGCATAAAAAATTCACACACACACACACACAGAGTTTTTTTGGGCTTATTGCTGCTGCTTGTTGTGCTATCCTTGTTTTGTGGGGTGAGAAGACCCCACAGAAGAGATTCCAAAGCAGAAGCTCTTTATTGTAAAAAGCCAGGTGGGGGGAGAGAGGTAGGAGTGTACGGGATTAGGGAAATTAAGCTGCGGTAGGAACGTTTCTGGTTGGTCCTTTTGAAACTGGTGGTCTCTGCTGGTGTGCTGTGATTGGCTAGGAGCATGCGTCATTAGTTACCATGCTTTTGGTCTGCTGACAGGTCGTCTTGGTCAATTTTGCTTACTCATTGTGTGTTTGCATGAGCTTGCTTTTGCTTGCATGATTGCCCTGCCTCAACACACACACACACACACACACACACACACACACACACACATACACACATACACACACCCTGTAAAAACAAAAATTTAGAAACTTTTATATACAAGCAAAAGATCAATAAGATAAAATGTCCAATAAAAGCTGTGTGAAATGAAACATCTATAAAATTCTATTGAGTTCATTTTGTGTTGGCCATCTACTGCTGGGCATGAGACCGCTCTTAGGTGTGGTTAATTGTGAGATTTAAAGTGAGATTCCATTGGCGAAAACAAATTTTCCTTGTAAACAATGCCAGCTAGATACTGCTTCTTGGTTAGGGATGGGAGGCTATGTCTACTTCTCCTTTTCAGCACTGGGATCTTGTCTGACTTGAACCTGTACAGGCCCTGGATGTGTTGCCACAGGCTCTGTGAGGTTATACGTGCTTCAGTCCTGTTGTGTTTGGGAAGCTACCGTTTCTGTGGTATCAGATATTCCAATTGCCTTTGCAGTCTTTCTGCGTCCTCTTCTACATGGCTTCCTTAGCCCTGAGGGGAGGGGTTTGATGAAGGTAATCTTGTTTAAGACTTTGTTTTCCGAAGTCTCTTACCCTCAGCACATAGATTTCTGTGTTAGTTCCTATCCACTGCCAAGAGGAAGCTTCTCTGCTGATGGCTTAGAGAGGTACTGATCTAGAGTATAGCAGTACGTCATTAGGAATTATTTTATTGCTATGTTTATTTGGTTTTCTCTTAGGCCCATGGCCTAGGTTCTTGGCCACCTGTGCATTGTTAGGCATGGGTTTTATCTCATAGAATAGACCTTAAATCTAAGCAAAGAGTAGTTGGTTACTACTATAATTCTTGTGTCACTATTATAACAGCATATGGTGCAGGCAGGTCACTCTTGTAGATTTTAGGGTTGGTAGCTGTGTTGCTGGTACCTTTTTCCTCTGGTAGCATTCAGAGCACCTTCCAGTACCATGAATACTAGTCAGTAGGGTTGACTAGTAGTAGGGTAGGCACCAGTTCATCTTCTCTTGTGTTTAATGAGATAAACGAATGTTGTCTTTAGCAATAGGGTTTATCATCAGTTTGTGGAGAACAACCAATAGCCTTGGAAATAACTTGAGAGGTTTGGGGTTTCCATATAGCCCCTTTGACCAATGGCTCAACTAAATATATCCCATTCCTGACACTAGAGATTTTACTTGTTGGTGAAAGAGTTCTATTTAGGCCTTGTCTCCACCATTATTTGGTGACATCATTTAGATTCCTTTCATATGTATATAATTTGAGAAGTGTCTACAGTAGTTGGTTTTCATATGACACCTCAAATGGCTCTCAATATTAGTTGCCCCTCCCCATATTTCCTCCCTTACCTTTCTCTCTCTCTCCCCATTTAATCCCCCTCTTATCACTCCCCAGTCTCTCCATAACTACATGTTTTATTTCTCCTTCCTTGGGAGATACCCTAGACCCTTATGCTGTACCTAACCTCTGTGGTCCCATGGATTGTAGCATGGCTACCAAAATTTAAGAACTAACATCCACATATAAGAGAATACATAAAATACTTGAATTTTTTGGGTATAGGTTACCTCACTCAGGATGAGTTTTTCCTTTGATTTGGGATTCTTCTCCTTTGTCTATTCTTGTTTTTCTTAGATTTTGTCTTTTCATAGTGTTCCAGATTTTCTAGATAGTTTGTGCCTGGATTTAACACTTTGACTGAGGTATTCACTTCTTCTACCTTGTCTCCAATCCTGAGATTCTTCCATGCCTCTAATCTGTTGGTGAGATTCACCTCTGAGGTCTTTGTTTGACTTTTAAATTTTTCATTTCCAGTTTTATTTTTGTTTGGGTTTCTTATTGATTTTATTTCTTTATTACATTCTTCTTTTATGTTATGAATTGTTTTTATTATTTTATTTTACTGTTGTGTTTTCACGTACTTCATTAAGGGATCTATCCTACCTTTTTCAAGGTCCTTTGTAGGTGGGCTTTTCTTTCCCTCCTGCTAGTTCCCAGATAACCACCATGGACACTTAGTATTAATTATAAATACTTGGCTGATAGCTTAGGCTTGTTACTAATTAGTTCTTACAACCTAAATTAGCCCATATTTTCTATCTAAATTCTATCACGACTCATGGCTTGTTGCCTCATTTTCTACATGTCCTGCTTCCTCTGCATCTGGCTGGCAGCTCCCAAGACTCTGGCTTTCATCCCAGCATCCTCCTAGTCCGACTCTCCCACCTATTCTCTACCTTCCCAGTCATAGCCCAGTTAGATTTTTTCTTTTTTTTTATTGTTAAAAGAAAAATTTACATTTACTCCCTTTGTCCCAGGCCCTCCCACTCCCCCACTACCCCACCGCCCTCCTCCTGCTTCCTTGGAAAGCCCAAGGCCCTCCCCTCTCCATCTCGGCCTAAGAAGATGTGCATCCATATAGAATAGGTTCACAAAAAGCCAATACATGCAGAAGAGATAGATAGGTCCCTTTGCCATTATCATTGGCTTCTCAGTCAGTCCCCATTGGCAGCCACATTCAGAGAGTCCGGTTTGGCCAGTTAGATTTTTTTTTTTTTAAAAACACAAACAGTTTTTGGCTTGTTTGTGTCTGCTCATTTCTTTCTTTTTTTTTAAAATTATTTATTTATTATGGTATACATAGCCAGAAGAGGGCACCAGACCTCATTATAGATGGCTGTGGGCCACCATATGGTTGCTGGGAATTGAACTCAGGACCTTTGGAAGAGCAGGCAATGTTCTTAACCACTGAGCCATCTCTCCAGCTCCCACCCAGTTAGATTTTTTTTATTAATCAATGAGAGTAATTGCATATTTACAGTATACAAAAATTGTTCCACAGCAGTCCTTGAACATATTTCTGATTGTTGTTTTGAAGTCCTTGTTTGTGCTTCAGTTGTTATTACACTTCTCAGGACCTACTACGTTAGTAGGGTTACTGGTTTCTGGTGGAGACATATGGTCTTGGCTGTTAATTTTTGTGTATTTTGTGCTGTTGTCTAGTCATCTGGAGTTGGGATGATTGAGATGATTCTTGGGGTTGATGTCTGGTCTTGTCTTTGGTGAGTGGGTGTTTTGTTCCTTAGTTAGCTCTCACTACATCTTAGAAAAGCATGGTGGCCGTGGATTGCCTGGTAGAGAGTGCTTCTTCCGGCTGGTGAGTAGAAGAGAGGGATAGAGGTGGGCCAGGAGAAAAGGCTGCAAGGGGCTTTGGGAAAGCACTTGGGGATCCTGTCCACACCAAGAGGCAGGGTCCCCAGGGAACTGGAAATGTGGTGAGAGGAGAGCCTCCTACAAGTCCATTGCAGTGAGACTAATCTGGGGATTCAGGGATGAAAGGGCCAAGGGAGTAGGGCTGTACCAAGAGTAAGAGTTGGAGTCTCTACTGGGTAGACTCGCGGTGGGAGTCTCCAGTGGATAGACTCGCGGTGGGAGGAATGGCATCTGCAAGTGGTTTGGTAAGGAGTGAGGGTGAGAGTGGAGATACTGTAATGGAGGACAGAAGCGGGTGTGCTTCACTACCCAAGTCCCAGCCTGCTGTGACCATTGGAGGTATAGGAAGATAGTGTTTCTAGAAGTTAGGGGTGACACAAAACACTAGGAATGGACTAGAGGGGAGGGCTGAAAGCGTCCATAGGAAGGAGCAAAGCTGGGTGCAGAGTTCTCAATAGCAGTGTTTTTTGTTTGTTTGTTTTTTAAAATTGGAGTCCTTTGAATATATGTAATGTTTAGCTTTTTTCCTTTTTGATTGTCAAATCTTATATGCTTATGGTTGGAAAGATTGTGTTGTGTGACAAAACTTTCCCTGGGGAGATGTAATACACAGTCCTACTTATTCCAGGTAGAGAACCCATGAATCAGACCAAAGCACGGATACCACCAAAGTTCAACTTGGCGAGCCAATGAGAATTTTAAGGATTATTTTCAGTAGTAAGGGTTGGGGTTACTTAAACAAGAGGAGAAAGAACTCAAAGGCAGCTGCATCACTAAGGCCCACCCTAGCATGACTGAGCACCCAGTAAGCTCAGAACCTGAAGTAGACTGCAGAGCCTGAGGTAGCTCAGCGGGTTGCAGTGTCTTTCTAAGAGACTCTGTCTAAACCTCTTTCAGGCGGCTGGCCTGGTTTCAACATCTGCTTTGCAGCTTTTTCTTTTCCAAGAGTCTTCTTGGCAGCTTGGTTTGGTTGAGACTTCTCTTCCGCTTGTCTTATCTAAGAGTGACTTTCAGCAGCTTTATTGCTTACCCTCGGTAGGAGAGGCTTCGTGAACCTGGTCAGTTTCTGGGACTTCCTGAAGCTGACTTGAGTTGTTTATCTCTGATGGAAACTTTTTAAACATATCTATTATTCACATCATTTAACATCAACTCTCCTATTCAGTAATTTTGAAATACAGACTGTTTTTAACTGAAGAATAGAGTACCAGAATTTATTCTTCATCTATAGCTATGACTTTGTACCATTTAGCCAGCATTCCCCCTTTTCCAGACTCTGTTAACCACTGGATGTATGTGTTCTTTATTAACCTAATTTGTTATTAATGAATTTATATTTATTCCATATTCTTCCTCATCTTCATTCATTTTCTCCTCAAAGTAGTATAAGATGAATACCCCTGTATCTAAATCTTTATATACATATCTGTGATTTCTTCATTAGGATTAACTCCTAGATGAGGAATTTCTTGGTCAAAAGCCACAAACCATTTTATTTTTGAGATAAGAGTCATGCCATAGAGTCCAAATTGACCTTGAAGTCATGATCCCAGTGTGTTAGCCCTCCAAGTGCTGAGATTACAGGCATATGCCACCACACCTGGCTTCCCACAGACATTGTTAAAGTGCATATTTTATCAGTTGGCTCACAGCAAGTTTTTAATGAATTTCATTAGCTCTTAGATGTTTGAAAATTGTACATTTGCCCAACCTGGCAGTTTCTACTTACAGAATTTTTGCTAACTTAATACACATGTTTGTTATTTTAATTTATATTTTGATTATTAATCAAGTTCAGCATTTTTACAAGTATATTGATCATTAAATATTTTTGTGCTTCATGCCCTATAAATAGATAATATAATTAACAAGGTCATATGGGAGTCTTTCTGTAAATGCTGGCACTTGTGTTTAGATATCATATCTTCCAGATGATAGAGTTCCTTGAGTTAGTTTCTTTAAAATATGAGTAGCTTAAATGTTGTTGTCAGGAGTGGAAAATTGTTTAATTACTATCTCTTAATTAGAACTAGCAGGTGGTAATGTAAAAATGTTCTCTTGTGGGAGGTAGCATGGTTCAGTGGAAAAAAAAAACTGGCCTTGGAACAAGGATTCTCTAATTCAAATCCCACTTCTGTCACTTGAGCAAATTACTTAACCTTTCTCAGCCTTGCTTTCTTCTGCAGAGATAGGGATAATGATACCCAAGTTACAGGATTTTCATGAGACTAAATTAAGGTACTATTTGAAAGCAATTATATGCTTGATAAATATTCTTCTGTGGTTTTCATAAGACTTTAAAACAATAAGATTTATAGGTTTTTAGTTATAAAATAAAACACATTCATGAATAGAAGACACAAAATATAGAGGAGTAAAAATACTGCCTATTATTTATTACCTGAATATAGCCGCATTTTATGGATTTCTTTACATTTACTTATTTATTGATTAATTTTATGTATGTGTGTGTTTATCTGTGTATCTCATATGGTAGAAGGACAGAATGCCTCCTACAAGTTGTCCTCTGAACTACACATTTATGATGTGGCATGTGTAGGTATGCACACACACAATAAATACATGTAAAAGAATAAGAAAATTTGCCTTTAGCTTTTAGTTTATAATCATTACTGAGTGAAAGGATCTTTATTCCTTGATTATACATATTTAAAGATAACATGAATTGATATTGGATATTGAAAAATATATTCTAAGCACCCATTGAGATAATTATATTGTTTTTCTTTCTTACTATATTATGCTATGTTAGATTATATCAGGTATTGGCCTGTGAGCGAGCTAAGGATTTTTTGGCATATATGGTGAATTGTAAATATAAAGCAGAAGAATAAGTAATAAAGCCTGTACTCGGTATAATCACACGTGGAGGAGTGTCTTAGTTCTTTCTTTGGCTGCTGTGACAGAACACCATAGACTTGGTCATTCATACAAACAGAAATTTACTTCTCACAGTTCTGGAGGGTGCAAGAATACCAGCAAGGTTCTGGCATCTATTGAAGGCCTTTCTGCATCATCCTGTCACAGACAGCAGAGTACAAGACGACTTGGGTACATGAGAAAGGGAAGGTAGCTAAACTTACCCCCCCCCTCTTTTGAGAACAAATCATAAGGAAATTTATTTTTATTCATTTTTGGTAAACATGTACTTGTATCATTTATTAAAGATGAACACAAATCATCATGCTAATGAAGTAATAGCCTTATTTTTTCCATGAAGAATTATTTTTTTTGCTGATTATATGATACTGCAATATACAGAATATCTTCAAGACTTTTCAGAGTCTATAAATCTATTTTTAAATATTTTTTGTTTTTATTGAGCTATATATTTTTTCTCCGCTTTGCTCCCTACCTTTCCCCTCTCCTTCTACGCTCTCCCTTTGTCCCCATGCTCCAAATTTACTCAAATGATCTTGGCTTTTTCTTTTTCTTTTCCTTTTTTTATTGTTAAAAGAAAAATTTACATTTACTCTCCTTGTTCCCGACCCTCCCGCTCCCCCACTACCCCACCGCCCTCCCCCTGCTCCCTTAAGATGGGGCAGGATACCCTGCCCTATGGGAAGCCCAAGGCCCTCCCCCCTCCATCTCGGTCTAAGAAGATGTGCAT
>JAQHUG010000238.1:2890842-2904059 GCA_028555095.1 Dicrostonyx torquatus | reverse complement strand
AGAGAGAGAGAGAGAGAGAGAGAGAGAGAGAGAGAGAGAGAGAGAGAGAGAGAGAGAGAGCTGCATACAGTGTATTCCAGTTAGATTTAAGCCCTGTCTTCAGATTTTCTCTCAGAAATAGGGAAGGTTCTTATGAAATCCCAATTCCTGAGAGATCTTTGTTATATTATTGAGTCAACTACAAAGTAACCACTTTACCTTGAAATGTGCAAAAGCAATCAATAGGCCTACAAAACTGCCTTTAAAAATGTTTGAAATCATACTTTCCTGGTATTCTGAATATCAGTGTTTAGGACTTCTCTGGCTGGCTTGTCTACGCTTGCATTCTTCTCTTCCTCCCTCCCTCCTCCTGGGTGTTTGTTTCACTATTAAAGTCCTTATAGTTAGAGGCATTAGAGTATTTGGGCTTTGTTTTCTTCTTTGTCCCCAGCCTGGGCCTCTCATGTCTGTCCTTGCTCTCTGTAGAGAAGTTCCTTATTCCTTAGGGCATCTCTAGCAAGCCTTCCTTGGGATCTAGAAGGTCTTTCACTTTGTAAACTTTTGAATGTGAAAGGTAAATACGCCAAATGGGTCTGTTCTGGGCTTCCATGTATTTCCTACTTCTCAGTTCCTTTCTTCAGTTTGACTGACTTAGCTGTGGCTGGAATTTGACATCTGAGTGCCAGCTGTATTTTAATAAAGTTATATTTTAGTTGGAATTATATGTTTCTGTCTGAACATCAGTTTTCAAGTTTCTGCAAATGGTATTTTACCTTATTGCCACATATAATCTGTAAGATTGAATTTGATTTTTACCTTTATTTTCTTTAAAGAATTTGCTGTGACTAATAGAATTGATGATAGGCTAAAATATTTTATGTATCCATGAATAATGTAATCTTAACAACTTCCATATCTTGCCTTTGCTTAGTGGTTTGTTTTATCTTTAGATGTAGTGGAGACTCTTTGTAAACTTAAAACTTAGAGGTCAAGGCTTCAGCTACCACGTAAATTCTTACTTACATGGCATCTGTTCTTAACATCACATACAAATAACTAAGATAGATTTTCTAGGATTTAATTTTGCTAAGTAATTTTTAGGTAATACCTCATTTAATCCTTAAAATAATTTTAGGACAAATAGTATAAATCACTTATAGTTTTGGATGAAAACCTAAACACAGACCATGCAAGCTCAGGTCACAGAGCTAGTAGGAAGATAATAATAGTTTTCTTTTTTATAAAATTATTTCTTTTGAATGAACTTGAATAATATGGTTTAATTTAAATAGTCTGTTGATTATGAAGATATTTTCGTGTTTTAAAATTTTATTTACTTAGTTTATATGTGTAGGTGTTTTGTCTTTTTTTTGCATGTGTGTTGGTGTACCTGGTACCCACAGAGGTCAGAAGAGGGTATTGGAGCCCCTGGGACTGGAGTTACAGACGTTTGGCTGTGAGCCACCATGTGGGTGGGTACTGGTACTCAAACCAGGGTCCTTTGCAAGAGTAGTATTCTTAATCCCTCAGCCATCTTTGAAGCCCTTATTTTGGTGTTTCTAATTTTAAATTAGAAACCACTACATTATAAGCTAATGGGCTAATAACAATTTAATCACTATCTGAATATAATTGTCTTAGTTGTCATTAATTTAAGACTCAGCAATTTTTGTTGTGTCTATTTATTTATTTATTTTTGAGATAGTCTCACTTTGAAGAACAGACTGGCCTGGAATTTGTTATACAGCTAGTTGCTGGCCTTGAACTTGAGGGGATTCTTCTGTCCCCTCCTCTTGAGTGCTAGAATTACAAGTCTAAACCACCATGCCCAGCCTCTGTGGTAGTTTTGTTTCAGAAATACTTCATTTAATTGTAGTCCATTATTGTAACTCTAGAACATTGAATTTTTAATGGAATGGGTATAAATTTAAGTATCCCAGATTCTTGAGTAATTATCCAATTATATGTTCATAATTCTAACATGATTAAATGACAATGTTTAATTCATCTTAGAGGTAATTTTACCCCTGTTTGGAGCTATATATTCTAAATAATTATACTTCTCTGTTTCTAGGAAAATCTTAATTAACTCCTCAGGCTTTATTTGGAAGTTTAGGCACACTGCTCATGGTCTGACCCCTTGAGGGGCTGCTGAACAATCTTAGCAAGTTCCAGCCGCACCATTGGAAGGTTTTGGTAGTTACACAGTGAATATGACTTTTTAACACTTTGAGGTTTGAGCACTGGAAAGAATTATTAATCTCTTTTATTCCAGAAAATACCATGCAAATATAGGGAATTTTCCAAAAAAATTATATTAAAAAAGTACAGAATGAGGCTTGATAAAAATTATGTAATTTTTACTAAACTGCTGTAGTTGAAAACTCTTAAGTGATTTTTCATTAATATTATTATGATGTCACTATAAGAGAATGTAAGTTTTGTAATAAAAGTTGAGCTTGGCAAAATTGTGTTTAATGTACTTTCATGTTGTCCTGAAAATACTAGGAAGAGCATAGTGCCTTTATGATAATTTTGGTGTATGCATCTCATTTTAAATGCATGCATTTAATGTACATAGTGCAATGTGTATATTATACATCTGTTTAAAATATAGTATTATGCTTTATACTCATGCTATAATTTAAAAAGGCAAAGAAAGAAAAATTTCCTATATATGCTTTCTATTTATACCTTTATGGATAAACAATTACTTTAAAATATCATTGCATGTATTAAATATGTTAAGAGAGATCTGGAAAAACATGCTCTTTATGAATTATAGCTGGACAGATAAATTTTGACTAGTTGTGTACATAGTCAATGTTTTTATGTAAAATAGCAGTATGATCATATATATGTCTCTATACTACCTTGTCTCAAGTGACTTACTACAAGTTTTTTTTTTTTTCCTAGACAGGGTTTGTTTCTCTGTATAACCTTGGTTGTCTTGGAACTCTCTCTGCTGGCCTTAAATTCAGAGATCTGCCTCCCTTTGCCCCTTGAGTGTTGGGATTAAAGGTGTGCCCCATCACTACCTGGTAGATTTTAATATTTAATTAAAACTCTTCTTTTCTTTTATTTCTTCCATCCATCCTTTCTTTTTTCTTTTTCTTTTGGTTTTTCGAAACAGGATTTCTCTGTAGCTTTAGAACCTGTCCTGGTACTAGCTCCTATAAACCAGGCTGGCCTCGAACTCCCGAGATCTGCCTGCCTCTGCATCCTGAGTTCTGGGATTAAAGGTGTGTGCCGCCACCTCTGCCTGACTTCATTTCTTTTCTTGCTGATTCATTATTAAATCAATTTAGAAACTGATTTTCTAAAATATCCAGATTTTTTTTGAGGCAGGGGGGGGGAGACATAAGTGTGGAAATATGTCAGGGAGCTTTGTATCACGCCGATGTTACTAACCTACTCTGCAGTTTCAGTGGCCCACGAAGATGAGTATTCCACTCTGTAGGTCGATAAGGCAGTTTTAAACTGGGACCAGGTAGTTTTGTGGTAGAAGTTTCTGTGCAGTCACATTGCTGTTTTGTGTCTTCTTGGAATCGGCACTTTTAGCTACATTTCAATCAACAAAGCAGGAACTGCGTACACTTCTGATTTTAGCAGGACACGCAACATGCAGGTTTTTCTTTTCAGACAAGGTACAGCCAGCCATCTTAAACTTGAAATCAGTGGGACAAAAGGGTGCATGTACCTCTCAGGGAGGTAAGCAAATAATTTGACTAACTATTGAAAAAACCATTTTCTTCTTGGTAATGCATACAAAAACAAATATATTTTCTATTCAGTCATACTGACCGAATTTGATCAAACTTTACATTTTAATATCTAGGTTCTCTACTTTTTATATAGGGTTGAAAACGGTTATCTTAGGAATCCATATGTCTAGTGACACTTTTTCTGTAAATCGTTTCTTAGCATTTAAAAATTAATTGGTGTTATTTATAAGTAAATTTGAGTATGTGTGCCCAAGGTTAGACACATTTCAGTTAGTGTTTTCTGGGTTCCAGTAGCCATGTTGCTGACATTTCAAGGAATCACCGCTAGATGGTGACCTCGCTCATTTAGAAGGCTAGAATGGTGGTTTTCTTCAGGTGAATGGGTTGATAACAGAGGGATCAGAAATATGAAACATGCTAATTTTATTTTGAGTTTTTAATGATTCAAATGTTACCATTTACTGAGTATGTAAATACACATGCACACAAACATACAGACCCAATCTGAAGCAATCCTGTAGATTTTGTTATATTGTTACAGTGTTTTCTTAGAATACATGAAGCATGGCTGGGGGGGGAGGGGTGGCATGCACCTTTAATCCCAGTACTCAGGAGGCAGAAGCAGGTGGAGTGTGTGAGTTCGAGGCCAGCCTGGTCACTGTTTCTGTAGATACTGCAATAAGATTTAGATCTATTCCTAGTACATTGTTTTCTTGGGATGGCAGGTGAATTTTCTCACTGTTATTGAAACCAGGATTATTTTAGGTGTGAGCCTTCACTTTCTTTCCCTCTTTCCCTCCCTCCGTCCATCCTTCCCTCCTTTGCTTTTGGTGCCGAGGACTGAACCCAAGGCCTTGTACGTGCCAAGCATGCATTGTACTACTGATTGTACCTCCAGCTCTCCTCCTATAATTAGTGGGAATAAAGAGGGAAAGCGAAATTATACATTTCACTCAGGACTGTTAAAACAACTTTAATGATTTCTTTTACACAGTAGGAAACAGTATAGACCCATCAAGGTAGATCCTATCAGAAAACAGAGTTAAATTGTCTGCCTGCAGTTTTGGCTTCTAAAGTAATATAGTCTTTTCATTGTGTATTTGTGCTTTGACTCCGGCCTTAAGGAGTCATTTAATTTAAACAATCTTTAGGATTTTGTATTATTAGTAGAAACAGAATATATAGCTGGTATGCTACATGTGTGGAAAGTGAATATTAAGTACAGTCCATCTGGATCATTAGAGTGAATTTTGGTGACATACTCTTTAAGCTTATTAAGGAAATTGTTTATTTCAAAATATGTATTTAAAAGAATCCTTCAAACTTTAGTATATCTATGAATCTTTTTCCTCAAAGGAAAAATCCTATTTAGCGTTGCTTAGAGCTCTAGCAGAGTCAGATGATCTGTTGTAGTGGGTCCAGCGTGATCTCTGGTGTTTACTGGCATTTGGCAGTTACAGTTTGCACACGTGATCCCAAGACAGCATGGGGAATTCTGCTTCACAGCCTGGAACCCTTCAGCAGCTTTCCATGCCCCTTGTGACAGCAGTTGGCACATTTGGACATTGAACAGAATCTTACACAAAGCTCACAGAAAATGTTAAAACAAATCTGGCTGAAAAGGACAAGAGACGAGAGCCTACAAACTCGGCATCCATACCAAAGCCCCCTTTGCCCCCCTCCCGATATCCTTATGCAGTCCCACAAAGTGCTGTGTACAGTTATATGCACAGAAAAGTCCAATTTCCCCTTCGTGTCTGATCTTTGTGCCGATTTCCCCATTCTTCAGGCCTTCCAGCAGTGCCCCGTTTCCCTGTGGGTTCAGTGGACATGCTGCTTTATTCTGCTGAGGATGCCCTTCACATCACTCTGATGCCATCTGCTTTTAAACCTCTCTGTTTTTTCCTGATAGCTATTTCTATTATAGCTATTTATTATTAGTTTATAAGTATATATTCATTTATACAATAGATGGTTTTAGACTCTGTACAGGTTGGTCATTTGAACTCAGTGACTCAGTGTCCTCATTTGTAAAGTGAGATAGTAGTAGTCTTCTCCTCGAGTTATATGAGTACTAACTACACTAATGTCTGGAACAAAATAGGAATTCAGAAAACAGTCTGTTTTATTGTTCTTTATGGCTTTGACAGGTATAGAAATATGATAGATGTATGATGGATGAATAAAACTATATTATAGTCATATACAACATTTAAGTTAGGTTTTCAGATAAGTATATAAAACAAAACCTACACAAACAAAAGTATCTTTGATAATTGCTTATGGAAACTTTACAGGGAATAACTGAAGCTGTTAATGGAAAACTGATAGTTATTTCATTTTTGGGGATATCCCTTTTATTATACCCAAGTAGGCAAACTGTTTATATTGCTTTTAACCTTTTCAAAATGTCTTCTGTTTAGAGGGTTAAGATTCGAATGTAAAACACCCATGCTTTTTGCATCTCTTTTCTTCAGTGTTGCTGTGTGTGGGCATCTTTAGCTAGACGTCAAGAGACTAGTTTGTGTTCAGTGGTTATGTTAAACAAAGTATGTGATAAAGTGTCCTTCTCCATCTCCTCTGATTGATTTTGGTTTGAAGTCTATTTTGTTACATATTAGGATAGCTACACCCGCTTGTTTCTTAGGTCCTCTGAGGAGTATGTTGGGGGTGTGCAACTAGTAATACCCTGTGATGTTTTGGGAATTTCTTGGACAGAGAGTTTGCTGTGAGATTCTGTTTCCTAGGAATGTAGAAGCTACACCCATAAAATCTCACCAGTATGACTGCCTAACCCTAAACTGAATGAGGAGAACACCAGTAGACACGCTGTTGTGTACGGAGGAAAGCTCACAAGACTTCTGTTCTACCTAAAAACTACAGGCAACTAAAGAATTCTGAGAGCAGAAGAAATAGTGTTCCCCAGGGACCTGCACACCTAGTACCAAATGCCCTGAAAACATATACAAGTATCATTATACAGGCTGGGCAGGCTGTATTTATGTATTTAGGAACACACACACACACTCACACACACACTTAATGAAAAAAAGAGGTCATGAATTTAAAAGAGAACAAGAAATATATATGGGAGAGTTTAGAGGGAGGAAAGGAATGGGAAAATATATAATTTTAATCTCAAAAATAAGTAGATTGGAAATGTATGCCGCAGCAGAGTGCTGTATTAGCCAATTGTCCATCACCATGACAAAATTCTTGAGCTTAGACAGCCGACTCAGCTAGATTCCAAAGCTCTGCCTTGGTCTTGGCACTGGAGCTTGGGTCTGTGGCATGACAGAAACTTGTAGCAAAGGAACCCCTTTCACCGGATGGAGGCTGAGAAGTGAAGAGTGAAGAGCAGGACCTGGGCTCCTGTGTCCCCTTTGGATACATTCCTCCAGGAATCTTACTGTTCCATATGCCTCATTTCCTGAGGGTTTCACCAACTACCACTAGTGCCACAGCCTAGTAACCAAGCCCGTAGCACATGGACCTTTCAGGAGCACTGATCTACATCATAGACAGAGTTAGATTTGTTTGTTTTATTTTTTATTTGCAAATATTTATTTTTATCCTTAGTTTATTCACTAAATAATGCCATTTGAATAAGACACAGAGGTCAACCATATGGCAGACAAGCAGCCACATGATGGAGAGGGGGAACTTTACAGAAAGAGTGAAAACTTTACAGAAAAAGTACCTGTCTGAGGTTGTTGTTGTTGTTTGTTTGTTTTGTCAACTTGACACAGCTAAAGTCATTTAGGAAGAGGAACCTTAACTGAGAAAATGCCTTCATCATATTGCCTGTAGGCATTTCTGTGGGACATTTTCTTAATGATTAATGTGTGCAGGCCCAGTCCATTGTAGGTAGTGCCAATCCTGGGTAGGTGCATAAGAAAGCGGGCTGAAATGATAGCTTATGCTGGAGAGGGTGTGGAGTAAGGAGAACATTACTCCATTTTGGTGGGAATGCAAACTGGTACAATAGCTCTGGTATTCAGTATAGCCCTAAGCAATAGAGGACAGGGCATCCGAACTGGCCTTGCCCTGTAGTCAGATTGATGAATATCTTAAACATCACCATAAAACCTTCATTCAGTAACCAGTGGAAACAGAGGCAGAGAACCACAGTGGAGCCCTGGGCTGAGCTCCCAAAGTCCAGTTGAAGAGTGGGAGGAATGAGAATATGAGTAAAGAGGTCAAGACCATGATGGGTTCACCCACTCAAACAGTGTACCTGAGCTAATGGAAGCTCACCAACTCCAGCAAGACAGGGAAAGAAACAGTGTACGTTCAAACTAGTCCCTCTGAATGTGGGTAACAGTTGTATGGCTGGGGCAGACTGAGGGGCCACTGCTTGTACTGGCTTTTTGGGTACCTATTATCTTTGGATGGATACCTTGCTCAGCCTAGGTATAGTAGGGAGGACCTTGGGTCTTTCCCAAAGCAGTGTGCCATATCCTCTCTGAGGAGTGGATTGTGTGTGTGTGTGTGTGGGGGGGTGAGGAGGTAGGTGGAGGGAATGGGGCGAGGGAAAGGAGTAAGAACTTGGTATGTAAAATGGTACTACACAGCAGAAAAAAATAATGACAGCTTGAATTTTGCAGGCAAATGGATAGAGCTAGAAAACATCATTTTGAGTGAGGTAACTCAGACACAGAAAGACAATTATTACATATACTCACTCATATGTGGTTTTTAAACATAAACCAAAGAAAACCAGCCTACAAACCACAACCCCAGAGAACTTAGACAACAATGAGAGACTTACATAGATCTAATCTATATGGGAAGTAGAAAGTTAAAAAAAAGACAAGATCTCCTGAGTAAATTGGGAGCGTGGGGACCTTGGGGGAGGGTTGACAAAAGAAGGGGGAGGGGAGAGGGCAGGGAGGAGAGCAGAGAAAAATGTAGAGCTCAATAGGTATCAATAAAATAATTATAAAAAATGAAAAAATTAAAAAGAAAAGAAAGCAGGTTGAGCAAACCATGAGGAGCAAGCCAGTAAATAGCATCCATCCATGACCTCTGCTTCAGTTCCTGCCTCAGGTTCCTGCTCTGAGTTTCTGCCCGAATTTCCCTCGGTGGACTGTGACTGGAGATAAGTAAGTCAGACAAACTCTCTGCCACCCAGGTTCTGTATCACAGCAATAGAAATCTAACTAAGACAGCACCTGTGAAAGCATTTGTAGTCTCTGGCCAATATCCAAAAAAAAAAAAAAAAAAAAAAAGGGAAGAAAAAGATGAGTTACACCTTTTCCTTTAGCATGGCTTAAGGCGAGCCTGCTCTCCTGTGGTGTGTTCCCTTGGCCAGAGACTGGCAGGCCTGACTGGACTAATTCTTAAGGGTCACAGAGGAGTCTTAAGTTGTGTAGTTTTTGTCTTTTGATGTCAAAAGGCTATAAGCAAATAATATTGAACCTCTTACTTACTAGACTTCATTTCAGCATGATAGAAAATAGCCTTCTAGGTGCTGGAGAGATGGCTCAGTGGTTAAAAACACTGGCTGCTTTTCCAGTTGACCTGGGTTCAATTCCCAGCACCCACATGGGAGCTCGCCACAGTCTGTAACTCCAACTCCAGTTTTGATACCTTCACACAGATAACACATTCAGGCAAAACACCAATGTACATAAAATAAAATTAAGTTAAAAAAATAAAGCAGCTTTTTAGACAGATTGGACAGCTTTACTGATTTTGAGGAATTTGGTAAAAAGTGAAATACTCTCTTCTCGTATTTATTGCATTTTTCCAGTTTAAAGATTTTATAGGAAGCATGGAGATGGTAACTAATGTTATTGTGGTACTGGAAGGAAAGAGGTTTATTTGAAAAGGACTCACATTTGACTGAGTTATATGACTGAGTCAGGCCTATTACTTCTTTGATTCTTAGATTCCCCTTGTGTAAGGTAGAAATTAGCATATTATCTGCTTTACTAGACTGTGAGTAATCAGATGAGTTGATGTCCTCAGAGTGCCTGGATGATAATGTTGATGACTCTGGTGAGGATAGTAATGATGATGCTACAATGGATGATGTTTGTGACATTCTTTTTTGTTGAAGTCATGTTTTCTCCCAGGATTGTGTGTAGGGGTATTAATAGTAATATAATGGCAAAATTTTATTTAACCTTAGGACAGACATTGTTCCAAGCATGCTGTAAGAAAGGACCACATTCCTTCATATCAAATAGAATACTCAGTGTAGTGAGTTTTGATTCCTAAACTAAGGGATCTTCTAAAATTAAGAAGTCAACAATTAATGCATAAAAATTCATTCTCAGATTTTTTTTGAATAATGAACTTTACTCAACTATTATTTATTTTATTTTTGAAGCAGTTTTAAAACAGATTTCAATCAGATTGATTTAAGCATGGGGGCTGAAAGAAAGAGGAATTTAGGGAAGAAAGTAAGACATACTTGAGAGTTTGGCTTTTCCAAAGAAACTTGCCTTTAATGATTTTCTTTCATCTTTTTCCTCTTGCTTCTCCTTCTTTTAAAGAAAGGTCTTTCTCTGTAGTTCATGGTGAAATGAGTTCATGTGTAAGTACTGCTAGTACAGCCATTGTCATTATGCCTTTGATTTACTTTTATTAAAATTAGCTAGTATATAACATATTTGAGTTAAATTATTATAATCATTTATATTCTATAGTACAATGAAAAAAATGAATGTAAGGATGTTAAAATTATTAAAAGGCATATTTACCTTATTTGGCTATATGACCAAAAATTCTTGATGTTGATTCTTTCAACAATAATTTCTTTTAAGTGTTTAGAACCCAGTTACATAGACTTTTGTAGAAGATTACTCATATTTTAAAAATTCTTGGAGCTGGAAAGATGGTTCAGTGATTACCAGGGTGTCCTGCTCTTGCAGAGGAAGGGGTGGGGTTCACAGCCACATTTAATTCTGGCTCAAGGGTATCTGATGTCCTCTTCTTACCTCTGGGAGTGCTCACACTCACATGCCCCAAACCTGTTCTCTCTGCTTTGTGTAATTACGTGTACACATAATTAGAAAAATAAAATCCTTAAAAATTATTCTTGTGGTGTTATTTCAGGAAATTCTGTTTTAGAGCAGCACTTATATTCTAAATATCCGTTTCTTAGAACTTGATTCACAGCTGATCCAGTCACAGTATTCTCAAGGAGTTGAATATTTCTGGGTGTCTTGACTCCCTCACCATTTTGTTTTCTGAGTCATGGTCTCTCTGTGGCCCACACTGGTGTAGTGTGAATTCTAATTGGTCTTAATAATAAATATCTGGAGTCAGATATAGGTGTAAATGCTGAAAGATCAGAGAATCAGAGCAGCCAGCCAGATTCTTATCTCTATCGAATCCTCAGACTAAAGGGGTGTTCCTGTCCTTACAAATCCTCAGACTGAATACCTTGAGCTCCTGTCTCCTCCAGCCTTATATTCCTCTCTCTGCCCAACCATATTCCTTCCTGTCTCCACCTCCCTAGTGCTGGGAATTAAGGTGTGAGCCACCACCACTTGGCTCTGTTTCTCTTTTAGACTGATTCAATTTTGTGTAGCCCAGGGTGGCCTTGAACTCACAGAAGTCCTCTGACTGTTTCTCGAGTGCTGGGATTAAAGGTGTGTGCCACCACTCCCTGGCCTCTGTGGGTAACTAGTGTGGTTAGCTCTGTGTTCTGATGTTCAGGTAAGCTTTATTTGTTAAAACACAAACAAATATCACAACACTGGCCTTGAATTTATGATTCTGCTGTCTTCCACATCCCAAATGTGGGGTGCAGGTGTGAGTGCCATGCCTGGCTCTAGTGTCTTTAGCTGTGTAAAGATTTGGAGCCTGCTGAGAAGTCTCTAGTTGGTAAAGTCTAATAGAAGAGCAATGTACATTCTGTCCCCTTACATACCTTCGGAGGGAGGAACAAGCAGAGATCATGGAAGAACTGATTTTGGTGTAGCAACGGCACGTAGGAACGTGCGGGTAGTTTCCAAATGTTCTTTGAAAATAACATGTATGGGTGACATGAAAATATGCCATGTCATGGTAAATGTAGTTAGCTACCTTTTACTGTTTTGTTCCTTTTTGAGTGTTTTTTTTCCCAGTTGAGAAGGCTTATGGATCTTTTGACTTTACTGTTTTGACATGTAAAATAGGTTTTAGCCATTTCCCTTCCAATTTTCACTGTCATCTACCTCTTCCAGTTTGTCCCACAGTTCTGCGGTTTGCACAGAGGCCCAGGACAAGCAGCAGTCAGTGTATTTTGAATACTCTTATGAGGCTTTTCATTTTACTATTGACAACTTTCATGTTTTCTGGGAAGGATTTGTTTTTTGTTACTTTATATATGAACAGAATTTAGAAATCTGTTATCAAAGAATGACACGAGAATGTACCAGTAACCATAAGCTATCTCACAACAGTGTTAGAGCATACTTTGAAATCTGAAGGGGGAATTTCCATTGCTTATTTGTTCTGTTTTTTGTTGTTTTTCATCTAACATATGGTCTTTTTATAAAAACACTTCTATAAGGCATTGTTTTCTTTTAATACTTTTCAACTGTGATAGTAAAGTAGCTATTTTGAAAATTAAGTCTTGGGTGGGGGACTATAAAGATGACTCAGTAGTTAAGAGCACTTGTTGCTCTTGCAGAAAACCTGAATTTAGTTCCTCGCACGCATGTTTGGGATGCTCACAGCTGCCTCATTCCAGCTGCACTGCACTTACAGATGGCTGTCAGCCACCATGTGGTTGCTGGGAATTGAACTCAGGACTTTTGGAAGAGCAGGCAATGCTCTTAACCACTGAACCATCTCTCCAGCCCTCCACTGCACTTATATATGAGTAAGGTCATATACAGATGCACACATGTGCACATGATTATTTGAGTTTATATGTATCTGAATATACTTATGTAAATAACAAAGTAGAAATAATCTAGAAACTGAGTTGCTACATGCAGATTTAGCTTTATTTATTTTTAAATTTTTTATTTTTTAAATCTTATTTGATATTTTTTCATTTATTTTAATACCTACCATAGTTTCTCTTCCCTTCTCTCCTCCAGTTTCCTCCCCACACCTCTATCTACTCCCCTCCCCATCCACTCCTCCTCCATCTCCATTCCGTAGGGGCAGGCGTGCCTTGGGCTTGAACAAAGCATGGTACATCAAATTGAGGGAGTACTAAGTTCTTCCCCTACCTAAAGACTCTCCAGTCTTTATGGAATCCAGCATGGGGAACAGGTTCTTAGAAGCCAGCTAAGTGCCAGAGATAGGTCCTGATCTCACAGCCAGGAGCCTTACAAACAGACAAAGTTACACAACTATCACACACATGCAGAGGGCCTAGGCTTGTCCCATGCATGCTCCCTAACTGTTGGTTCAGAGTCCATGAGTTCCCTCGAGCTCTGGTCAGCCGTCTCTGTGGGTTCCCCTGACATGACCTTGACCTCTCTGGCTCATACAATCCTTCCTTCCTTTCTTCAGCGGGACTCTAGGAGCTCTGCCCAGTGCTTGGCTGTGGATCTCTGCATC
>JAQHUG010000238.1:2871472-2888748 GCA_028555095.1 Dicrostonyx torquatus | reverse complement strand
TTTGGGGTCATTTATGTATACAATCATACCATCTGCAAATAGCAAAAGTTTGACTTCTTCCTTTCCAATTTATATCCCCTTGATCTCCTTTTATTGTCTTATTGCTCTAGCTAGAATTTTGAGTACTATATTGAATAGACACAGATAGAGTGGACAGCCTTGCCTTGTTCCTGATTTTAATGGAATTACTTTGAGTCTCCATTTAAATTGATGTTGGCTTACTATATATTGCTTTTATTATGTTTAGGTATATTTCTGTACCCTGATATCTCCAAGCCTTTATCATGAAGGGATGTTGGATTTTGTCAAAGGCTTTTCAGCATCTAATGAGATGATCATGTGACTTTTTTCTTTCAGTTTGTTCATGTGGTAGATTACATTGACAGATTTTCATATGTTGAACCAACCCTGTATCTCTGGGATGAAGCATACTTGATCATGGTGGATGATTTTTTGATGTGTTTTTGGACTCAGTTTGCAGTATTTTATTAAGTATTTTTTGCTTCAGTGTTCATGAGGGAGATTGGTCTGTAATTCTCTTTCTTTGCTATATCTTTCTGTGCTTTGGGTATTAGGGTAACTGTGGCCTCATAAAAAGAATTTGTTCCTTCTGTTTCTATTGTGGGGAACAATTTTAGGAGTATTTGTATTAGTTCTCCTTTGAGATGCTGGTAGAATTCTACACTGAAACCATTTGGCCCTGGGCTTGTTTGGGTTGAGAGATTTTTAAATAGTGCTTCTATTTCCTTAGGGGTTATAGGTCTATTTAAATTGTTTATCTGGTCTTGATTTAATTTTGGTATGTGATACCTATAAAGAAAATTGTCTATTTCTTTTACATTTCCAATTTTATGGAGTACAGGGTTTTGAAGCATGATCTAATGATTCTCTAAATTTCCTCAGTGTCTGTTGTTATGTCCCCCTTTTCATTTCTGATTTTGTTAATTTGGATGTTCTCTCTGTCTTTTGATTAGTTTGGATAAGGGTTTGTTTGTCTTGTTGATTTTCTCAAATAACCAACTCTTTGTTTCATTGATTCTTTGTATTGTTATCTTTGTTTCTATTTTGTTAGTTTCAGCCCCCAATTTGATTATTTCCTGTCCTCTACTCCTCCTGGGTGAATTTCCTTCTTTTTTACTTCTTTTTGTTCTAGAGCTTTCAAGTGTGCTATTAAGTTGCTAGTGTGAGACTTCTTCAAATTCTATTCTTTTTCTTTTCCTCTTCGTCTCTCTCTCTCTCTCTCTCTCTCTCTCTCTCTCTTTCTTTCTTTCTTTCTTTTCTTTTCTTTCTTTCTTTTCCTCCTCCTCCTTCTCCTCCTCCTTCTTCCTCCTCCTCCTTCTTCTTCTTCGTTTCTCTCTGTAACAGTCCTGACTGCTTGGAACTTCCTTTGTAGACCAGGCTGGCCTCTAACTCACAGAGATCCACCTGCCTCTACTTCCCAAGTGCTGGGATTAAAGGCGTGCACCACCACTGCCCAGTTCTCAAAATTCTTCATGTAGGCATTTAGTTTATGAATGTTCCTCTTAGCTCTCCTTTCATAGCATCCCATAAGTTCAGGTATGTTAATACATTCATTTTATTGAAATCAAAAAGTTTTTAATTTCTTTCTTAATTCTTCCTTCACCCATTGGTAATTCAGTTGAGAGTTTCATTTTCCACAAGTTTGTAGGCTTTCTGAGTTTGTGTTGTTGTTGAATTCTAACTTTTAGCCCATGGTGATTTGATAAGACACAGGGGTTATTCCAATTTTTTTTATCTGTTAAGATTTGTTTTGTGACTAAGTATGTCGTCATTTTTTTAGAGAAAGTTTCACGAGGTGCTGAGAAGAAGGTATATTCTTTTGTGTTTAGGTGAAATGTTCTGTAGATATCTGTTATGTCCATTGAAGTCTTAATATCTGCTATTTCCCTTGTTTCTCTGTTAAGTTTTGTTTGGTTGACTTGTCTGTTGATGAGAGTGGGGTGTTGTTGAAGTCTCTCATTATTAATGTGTGGGGTTTGATGTGTGATTTAAGCTTTAATAATGTTTCTTTTACAAATGTGGGTGCCCTTGTATTTGGGGCATAAATATTCAGAATTGAGACTTTATCTTGATGGATTTCTTCTATGATAAATATGAAATATCCTTCTCTGTCTCTTTTGATTAATTTTAGTTTGAAGTCTATTTTGTTAGGTATGAGGATAGTATCACTAGCTTGCTTCTTAGGTCCATTTGGTTGGAAAATCTTTTCCCAACTCTTTACTCTGAGGTAATTCCTCTCTTTGAAGTTGAGGTATATTTCTTGTATGCAGCAGAAGAATGAATCCTGTTTTTGTATCCATTCTTTAGACTGTGTCTTCTTATAGGTGAATTTAGTCCATTGATATTAAGGGATATAAATGACCAGTGATTGTTAATTCCTGTTATTTTGGGGGTTTGTTGTTGTTGTTGTTAGTATGTGTATCTCTCTCTCTCTCTCTCTCTCTCTCTCTCTCTCTCTCTCTCTCTCTGTTCTTCTTCTTTGGGTTTTTGCTGGTGTGAAAATTATATTACTTATGTTTTCATGGGTGCAGCTAACTTTCTTGGGTTAGAGTTTTCCTTTTAGTACTTTCTGTAGGACTGGATTTGTGGTAGGTATTGCTTAAATCTAGTTATGTCATGAAATATCTTTTTTGTTCCATCTGTGGTGATTGAAAGCTTTGCTGGGTGTAGTAGTTTGTATAGACATAAGTTTCTGTCTCATCTGGTTCCACAGCCATTCAATTCCAAAGAAACACACAGAGGCTTATATTAATTATAAACTGTTTAGCCTATTAGCTCAGGATTATTATTATTAACTAACTCTTAGAACTTAAATTAACTCATAGTTCTTGTCTATGTTTAGCCATGTGGCTTGGTACCTTTTCTCAGTGAGGCATTCTCATCTTGCTTCCTCTGCATCTGGCTTGTGACAGAATCTCTCTGCCTTTCCTCTTCCTAGTATTCTCTTAGTCTGGTTACCCCACCTATACTTCCTGCCTGGATACTGGCCAATCAATGTTTTATTAAAGTAATATAAATAACAAATCTTTGTAGTGTACAAGAACATTATCCCACAACAAGTCTGGGCTGAAATTCGTGGTCTCTTAGTGTTTCCAAAACATTAAGGACCTTCTGGCTTTCAGAGTTTCCATTGAGAAGGTGGGTGTAATTCTTATAGGTCTGTCTTTATATGTTACTTGGCCTTTCCCCCTTGCAGTTCTTAATATTCTTTCTTTATTCTGTATGTTTATTGTTTTGATTATTATGTAGCAAGAGGACTTTTTTTTCTGATCCAGTCTATTTGGTGTTCTGTAAGCTTCTTGTACCTTCATAGGCATGTCCTTCTTTAGGTTGGGAAAGTTTTTTCCTATGATTTTGTTGAATGTATTTTCTGTGACTCTGAGCTGAAATTCTTCTCCTTCCATCCCTATAGTTCTTAGTTTTGGTTGTTACATGGTGTAAACATGTAACAAACATACAATGATGTGTTTGTTATTAATTATGTAATCACTCAGCTCAGAGACTGTTGACTTAGTTGTATACTATAGTGAATTTTAGCTTTACCCCTGTTTGTCCTGCAGTGAACTTGATGATTGTATCATTTAAACATTAAACCTTCTGTGAGCTTGCAGTCTGATTTACAATGCCACTCAAATTAATTCTTCATTAATATAATTTTTTAGTTGTAACATTCTGGCTGGCTGAGGATGACATTATTTCCTTTTTTAATTTTGAAATGTTTGCTCATTTACTGTTAGCTAGGAGTGTTTGTTCAGAAGTCACAGTTAGGTAACAGTAACTGTATTATTGTAATCACCCTTATCCTTACTGTTTGCAGTGCTGGGGTTCATACCCATAACCCTGTGCATGAGGGGCTACTCAGTCGAGTCTCAGCACTGCAAATTTAGTTCTAAAAGTTGTTACATTTCCCCCGACCTCAGAAACATAGTCTTAAAGATTCTTTTCTTGCTTTCACTTTGAATGAATGACTTTTTATACCATATTGAATAGCCATTAGCTTTTAGTCTGGAGGAATGTGGATCCAAAGGTAGTCCCCATTAGACAAAAGAAAATCTATAAAAGCTGTAGCTCCTGGAGCTTAGTTTTCCTAGTGGCCTAATGGTCTAAGGCAAAAGACTGTACCCTCATGAGACAACACCAGGTGAATCCCTTGGTGTACAGAAATATTAGTTAGATGTATACATCATACAGGTAGCTGTAATTTTTATAAAGTACAAATATTTAAATACTCTGATTTAGGAAATCATTTTATGATATTTTTATTGTTGTTTTCTTTCAAGACAGGGTTTCTCTGTGTGATCCAGGCTAACCTGGAATTCACTCTGTAGACCAGGCTGGCCTTGTACTTATAGATCTGTCTGCCTCTGCCTCCTGAGTGCTGGGATTAAAGGTGTGTGACACTACTGTCCAGATGAATTTTTAAATTTTAAAATCATTTACTAAAATTATACCCCTTATATTGTTTGTGTAGTTTTAAATTAGAGTTTGTTGAAATAATTATGCATATTATACTTAAAGCACCATTAATATAAAAAAGACTTAACATTGGTGATGGCTGCAGAACTCTGTTTACATATCAACCTTCATAAATTATACAATAATTAATTGAGTTGCATGTGAGTTATATTACATTATATCTGTTTTCACTACACAAAATGGGTTATTAGGGCAAAGCAATATAATTTCAATTTATAGTAATAATTAAAGAAATTATTAGCATTAATTAACATTTAAAGATTTAGAAATACAAAATTATGAATGGCTTAAAGTAATTTGTATTCTTACTCAGTAATATGTTATGACAGAAACTTCAGAAGCCATAAGTAAAAATATTTAAAATATGTGGAGTGTTTAGTATCCTAGCCATATAATCATCCCTAAGCTTTTCTGCATTATCTAGTTTCTTTGTGTCCATTCTGTGCTTTGCTAGCTCTTATTACTAAATAACATTCTGTGACCAATTAAGGGAAATAGTCATGTGTAGATACATATTGTAATGGTAGTTTACTCTAAGCATTTGCTTTTCCCTCCTGGATCATGAGAGGTATACATGAAGGTGAGTAGGAACTGAAAAGAAACACCATGAAGATAGGTGGTAGATGGGATTTATTTTTAAAAATTTTCTTTCAAGCATTTTTGAATTTAAAACAAAAAGTAGAATCTTTGACACCTGAGTTCTTGGGTCAGAAGAATACTTTTACATTTTAAAAGACTCCTATTATAATATGTAGCATTAACTTTCTAACAGCTCCAATTGTTCACAACACCATTGAAAGATAAGTTCAGTATCAGGCTTTGAGTTTTCTTTCTTTTTCTTTTTTTGTAAATATTAAGACCTGAGTACAAAATGAGGGCTGTATTGTGGATTAAGTGAAGTATCTCAAGGCTGTGCTGCTCTGATAACTGAACCTGGAGTGACCTTTCTCAGACACAATTACAGAGCTGTATGTTTTTCCTTTAATTTCATCAGGGGTTTAATTAGTATACAAATAAAACTTCCCTTATCTTCCTTTCTACCTAATTGGCTTGTCTTCGCTTATATATGAAGTATGTGAAAGTGGGCTGTAATTAGGGTGACCGTGTTAACCTTTTTTCCTCAAATGTACTGTTGCCTAAAGGCCTCAAGGCCTAAAAACAGTGCTTTGGATTATTGCTTTGCAATCACTATGGCTGTCCCATAGGTTTTCTCATGAGCAGAAGGGCTTTGGGTGCTGCAGGTTCCCACTGCTTAACAGGATCTTCATTCTTTTCCCCACTAAATGTTTATTGATTATCTCGCTGTTCCAGGCTCAGCCTCCAACAACTTAATATCAGGTGACAGTCGGGAGAGTTCTCCAAGTAATTAGAGTTGAGCATTGGGGGAACAATTAGGAGCAGAGTTATTAAACTTGATTTATCCTATTCTCTCCTGAACAGTTTCTTGGATATCAGAACATCACACTTTCACAATCTACCCTGGTTGAGAAATTAGTGGCTAACCTGCTGCTTATCATTGTTGCCTTGCTGCCCAGAGGCACACCCTCTTGGTTTCAGTCATTCAACTGGAAATATTAGAGCCCATAAAATTTATTGTGGGTTTTAATTAGGTGAATCTGAACAAGAGAAAAGCACAACTAAAAATTTATAAGTGGGGTATGTGTTTTACTTATGACTTTATATGTAAATATATGATATAAATATATAATTAGTTTTCTAAACTGAATTTCAGAATTTTTTTAAAAAGGATTGCAGTTTTTGATCAGAAAGGTTAATGTTAAGAAGACATATTTTTTGATCTACTTTTTATAATTTTGTGTTTTATACATATTTTCATGAACTTTAGGGCCCATTGATATTTATAGATTCTTTGGCTAGACCCCATTTAAAACAAGAATCTTATGTCTAAAAGTAAAACAAGAGTGCTCTATTAAAAAAAAAAAACCTGTTTCATGTCTTTATTTTCACATTCGAGGATCTATGTAACTTTGTGTTTCCTTTCCGTACCCTGTGATGGTGTAAGCTTTTAGAGGGGTCTGATGCCCTGTCATAGCGATAACAGCCGTGATTCAGTCTGGCTGTGTGAAAGCTCTGATGCTGTCTTCTATCTTCTGTGAATGGATAACATAGGTTGCTGAATGGATGATTGTGGTATGAAAATGAAGCAAACGGATGAGCTCAGATTGGACAAGAAAGAATGGAAATTGTATGGTAAAGCCTGGGTAGCCCCTTCACAAGTAGGCACTGCAGTATTAAGACCTACTGAGCAAGGCAGTTTTAATGGATTAGCATACACTTGTCATTTGAAAGAAAAGTTAAAACTTTATGCTAACTGGTGGTAGAAAAGTGGCCTTTTTAATTATTTGGGATATATTAGAAATGCTAAGATTAAACTAAATAGTTTTTTTTTAAACAAAGAATCTTTTGATAGTTCAATACCTTTAAGTATCTTAACAAAATTACTACAATTGGAATGGTTTTTTTTTTCTAAAAAAATCTGTTCTTTGTTGTCTTTAAACATTGTTTGAATATTTCATTGGTGAAATAATTTTTTTCAAATATTTAAGATAATTTATTTTTTAACATCAAAATAAAGGCACAGCTTCTGTAGTAACATGATGTTTTAATACATGTATATGTCATATAGTGCTTAAATCAGATCAAACACTTCAGTCTTTCAAGTACTTATCATTTCTTTGTAGGGAAAAATATTCAGTTTATTTTTTAGCTTTTAAAAATATATGCTATATTGCTGTTACTTATGATCACCTTACTGCACAATAGCCCACTGAAACTTGTCTGTAATTATCACACAGTACCAACTGATCAACTCTGTAGTGTTCTTAAAGTTCTATTAATATTAAAGTCTGAAAATAAATTTAAGTATCTAATGAATAACCATGGTTGCATTATTACTTATATTTCGATGCTTGTATGTGTAGTAGTTACTTGACTGAAAGTCAAATACTGAATTTAATTTGCAGCATTTTTAAACACTTGATTTGATGGGCTTGCTTTAAATTTCTATCATTTGGGATGAATTGCTTTAGCTCACAAAGTGGCTTGGGTTTATACTATCCTTGTGACTACAGTAAGAAGAGAGTTTCAAACATGAAACTGAGTGTTGCTTCTTCATGGGGGTTGTGAAGCACAGCTGTGGATATTCGTGTGTGGCTGAACTAGCAAAAGGAATAAAGCAGAAGTGTGTACAGTTAGTTGTTTGGCTGACTGTTCAACAAATTTGATCGTAAAAACTGTTCAATAAGCTTATTTTAGAAATTTTAGAAGGCAAGGGGTGAGAAGATTTTTGGTGTTCAAGGGATCATTTGACTCATATACTATTTTACAACCTAAAATTTAAAATGTGGTCTAGAAAATACTTCTTAAAATTGTTTCTGACTCTTAATACTTTCTCCCTTAACCCTTTAAAAGAGCTGTACACCTGCATGCTGGAATTCCTCTGCTAAGTTGGTATTTAAAGAACTGTGAACCCACAGTTTGTATTTCTGTGTAAGGAAACATTTATAAACCGTAAGTCATTATGAATGCCAGGTTAGGTGTCTTGCTAGTTAGAACATGCTGATCATTCCTATGTAGTTAGCCTCGATGTGGAAGTTATTTGTTAGGAAGCACATGAACGTTATTTCCGAGTCCCATTTGTCTACTGAAATGTGTAGAACAATCTGTCACAGAGAGAGTTAAAAAAAAGTGAGCCCACCATTTGCTCTGGCATTCTGACTCCCTTCCTTCAACCATACACTCTTGCTGGGGGGCATCTGATAGCTCTTAGTTATGTCTAGAGTTAAATAGAATCTAACCTTCATGTGCTTTGTCCCATCAATTCTTTATTTTTCATCATTAAAAGCAAGCACTTATGGCTTAAGATTTCTGTAATAAGAAAATTTTAGTAATAGTACATTTTGTTTGTTTTACTTTGCACAATAATGTAGAGTTGCATTTTGTAGCCAAATATTTCTTAAACCAGTATAGTTCTCATTTCTAATTGGCAAGAATGTAAAAATTTTGCAGAAAATTTGTTAAACCTTGATGTGTAATGACCCGGCTCTCCTTCTCCGTCAGGCTGTGTTCTTCTCTGTCTAATAGCCTATGGCATAAATTGGAGCTAATTATCAGGACTGACAAGTAACTCTGTCTCCTGTCTGCTCGCAGAGTCTCTCCGAGGCAAAGATGGAGCTGAGAAGGAAAGATCAATCTCTGCGCCAGCTCAATAGACATCTTACCCAGCTGGAGCAGGACAAGCGTCGACTGGAGGAGAGCATCCATGATGCAGAGAGTGCCCTCCGCATGGCAGCCAAGTGAGCATCTGGACCGCAGGGAGATCACTTAAAACAGACAAAAGATCAATTCTTACTTTCATGCTCTAGGTTTTAGCCCTGGATAATACAGTACTAGAAAACAAAAGTGCAGCTGTCTGTCTTGGAAATTCTCTGATATGCCCTAAAAAAGAAAACTCTGAACACACTAAGTGTATATTTTATGGAGAAGCCTCAGAAAGCATGAGCTTCTACATAGCCTCAGATTATGCATATCTGGTTCTCAGTGTGGCATTACACGTTTGAAATCAAATCACGTTTTCATTAATGCAGAACATAAAATTGTTTAGTTAAAAGTTTCAGATAGTTATGTTGTTCTGTTATTTCTTCCTTATCATCTTCTGTTCCACTGGCTCCACCCCTGATTTTGCTTTGTAGAGTCTACTGATATTACAGGTAATATTTTCATAAAGAGATATTTTAATATACAATCAACATGTGTATCACAGCCTTAAAATCAGCTAAAACAGGTTGATATGGGAATCCACTTAAGCTTACATAGGTATATGCTGCAGTATATTTAATAGAAAAAACCATTTCAGTGCAAACAGCTATGTCAATGTAGAGAAGGTTTTTCCTTTTACCATTTAACAAGTGGACTTACATACATTTCCAAGTTCAGCAGTTCTCTTGAGCTTTTTATTTGTTTAAACAACGTTTATGGACAGGCTAGTGTTCAACAGCATAATGAAAAGAATTAAAGAAACATGTGATTCTAATTGATTCACTGTGTTTGAAATTTTTAATTCATGAAAATACAAAAATATTAGTTAAAAGCTTTTGAGACAGACTAGTTAGATACAAACTGTGAGTTGTGAATATACTCTATAAACTGCGGGATGGAGCTTGTGAATCATGGAGTAGGCATCTCTGGTCTTGGAGCAGCAGTAACTATTGCTCTTAGGTTGTTGGCCTCACTTCCACAGGATGAGGAGACAAATTCCAGAGTACAAATGTTGCTTTGCTTCAATAACCACAATAGTTTTTTTGAAAATTATGCAGCTATATGACATTGTAGCTCCGTATGAAGTGTATATAATTTTTATTTCTAAATATATGTCTGACTAACTCAGATCGGTTGCCATTTTCTCTATCTCCTTGCATTATATGAAGAAAGACGAGGTAGTTAACCCTGAGTCTCACAGTAGACTGAGGGTCTTAGATGTGTGAAAACAGCTGTAAAACCTCTGGATTTCTGCTGTGTTTTTACAGTGCTGCACTTAACTCAGGACTCAGCTGACTGTGGCTTGTTTCTATGGGCATGGGATCTTATAAACTAAAGGACACTGATTAAAAATTGGGCGTCACTGTATTATTTACACTTTCCACTACATGTTACTATTAAAATCTAGTCTTTAACATTACCACTCAGAGTTATTTTTTATTTCACTATGTATTTATTAAATACACAGGCTAAGAAATGAACTTGTTACTGCACAAGTGTTGTCGTGTCAGAGAGAGTGTAAAGCATGAAAGGACTGTGAAGATAAGCAATAGTATTTCACACGCCACCACCACTTACAGGGTTCTGCTACCAAGATGATTTAAAGAATGTTTTGCTTTTTCAGAAAATTTTAAATTGTGAATAATGAATAATGTAATCATGGTTTCTTTATCTTTCCCGTTCTCTTAACTTATAGTCTCTTTCTTTCCCCAGTTTAGGACAAGTAGCATAAGCGAGCTTTAGAGTTAGGTATAAATGTATCAGTGGCTGTTTTATACTTTTTCATATATTTTATACTTTTTCACTTGTGTTTGGTGTGCATACATGTTTGTGTGTGTATATGTGTGTATGTCGTACATGTGACAGCCATAGGTTGACACTGAATCTCTACTGTGATTGCTCTCCACTCTGCTTATTGAAATAAGGTGACTCACTGAGCTTGGAGCTCACCAGTTTCTTCTAGTCATGTTAGCCAATTTGCTCCAGGAAACTGGGATTGATATTTTTTTTTAAAAATACTAAAACAAACAGAATTTTTTACATTTATTTATTTATTCATGTACTCCACATGTGTGCATGCGCGCACACTAACATGGTGTACTTATGGAGGCCTAAAAAGTAATTTGTGAGGACTGGGATTATAGACTGGCTGTCATGGCTTCCCACTGTATGCTGGGGGATCTGGATACTGTCACATTTGCCAGCCAGCACTTCATTCACCAGGCCATCTCCCCAGCATCAAGTTCTATGCATTTAAAGGGAGATCAAAGACAGCTAGAAATAGTGAGTAAAATGTAAGCAGATGTAAGAAGACTTGGATTATACTCACACTTAGTCTTTTCTTTTTTTTTTTTTTTCCTAGAGATAAAGAATGTGTTGCTAATCACATGCGAACAGTAGAAAACATGCTTCATAAGGTATGATTTTTAAACTCATTCAGTTTGTTCTATGATTATTCTGGCCATTATTTCTATTAATTGCAAAGTAGTTTAATTATTTTTGACTATCTTCTAACGTAAATTAGCAGTAACATATTTGGAAATGATTATGGACTATATTGTCATTTGTTTTCTAGAACTCATTATAGGTATGTGGTAAAACTATGAAAATTCTCCAAACTGGTCTAAATTCACAGAAGTTATTTGTGGCCTTTACTGAGTGGCCCAAAGGTCACTACCATTCTCCCCTAACAAAATACTGAAGTGGTGTTAAACAACTGTCCATATATGTATACATAGAGAGATAGGATATATTTTAACAATAGTTGTGTACCTTAGCTAGGTAATAAAGTTATTCGAATGGAAGTTTCTTACTTACATGAACATATTCCTAAAATGAAAAACCCTAAAATGAAAAGCAACTCTGATTTTCAAGTGATTATTTTTATATTATAAACCATGACTTAATATGTAGTAATTAGCAGCATAAATGTGTTACATTAATAAAAAGTTGTTAGCTATAATTTATTGTATAAGAGCTTTAATCTAGAGGGAAAGATATGGGCAGTATGTGGGGCCCTGCAGTAGGATCTTGATCAAAGCCTAGTGCATGAACTGAATTGTGGAACCCACTCTCTGTGGAGGGATGCCTTGCTCAGCCTAGGCACAGGGTTTGGGGTTGGGAGGGCCTTGGTCCTACCTCAGTGAGGTAATGGGACAGGACAGACTTAGTTGACTTCCCAGAGGAGGGCTTACCCTCTCTGAGGAGTGGATGGGGGTGGGTGGGGGGAAGAAGGTGGGGAGTGGGTGGAGAGGAGGGAGGGGGAAATTGAGAGTGGTATGTTAAAAAACCCTAAAACTAAAAGATTTTTTACATTTATTTATTCATGTACCATGTGTGTGTGTGTGTGTGTGTGTGTGTGTTGTGTGTGTGTGTGTGTATGCACACACTAACGTTGTGTACTTTTGGAGACCTAGAACACAACTTGTGGAAGTTATTTCTTTCGTTCTACCATGTGGATTCTGAAGACTGACCTTGGGACATCAGGCTTGGTGACAAGTGCTTCTGTCCACCGAGTTATGTTGGTAGCCACTCATTATTTAAAAGTAGTGTTATTTACATATTTATGTTATTGTCTAACTGACAGTATTTTGGAAATGCAGATAATACTTTTAAGTAGTATGGAAGTAATGAATGACCACAAGAATTTTAATACCCTAAAATTAATACGCTTTAAAAAGTCTTCTCTCATCTATTGCATCCTGACCTCCTTCTGTTTCTCTTAAAAACAACAACAGCAACAAAAGAAGGCAGGCCTCCCAGGGATATCCCAACATGGCCTAACCCGATTCAGTAGGACTAGGCACAAACCCTCATAGAGCAGCTGGACATGGCAACCCACTAGGAGGAATAGGTTCCCAAGAGCAGGCAAAAGAGTCGGAGATGTTCTGCACTCCCATTGTTGGGAGCTCCACAAGAACCACCAAGCTACTCAGCCAAAAACATGTGCAGTGGAAATAGCTTAGACCCATTCAGGCTCCGTATTTGTCCCTTCATAAAACTAATGCTTTTAAAGAAATGAAATAACAGTGAACTAGCCTGGGGTGGTGGTGCACACCTTTAACCCTAGTACTCAGGAAGCAGGTGGATCTCTGTTAGCTCAAGGCCAGCCTGGTCTACAGAGGAGTTCCAGAATAGAGGAGTTCCAGACAGAGAAACCCTGTCTGGAAAACAACACAACACAACAAAACAAAAAAAAAGAAAAAGAAAAGATAATGAACTAATACTTAATACATTTAACACTTAAAAAGCACTAATACCACGGTATCTGAGGTTTGAAAATGATAGTTTTAAATCACTAAAAACGTTCTGGGAAAGTCTAGTAGTTTGAATTCTATTTTCATTTAGGATTCTTTAAACCATGGCTTCCATCCTTCCTCAGAAAGTTTAGCCAGTAGCAGAGTTTAATATTCAAACCAAGTATGTGTGTACTTAAGAAATTTAGATTTTCAATAGAGTATATCTTTGATATTATTTGTATCTGCTGTGTCTTAGGATGGAAATGTCATGTATATAACATATCCATTTATATAGTTAACATTGAATATGAAATCCAATTGTTCAGCTCTCCAGATAGAAGAGAAATGTTAGGCTAACTCGTCCAATTTATGTGGATTTCAGGGAAAAGCCATTGTATGTGAAGTGCGAATATTAGACCCTGTCCTTATGAAAATGACAAATATCTATTTGACTATAACAAGACTAAAGGTAATAGGACAGCCATAGTCGCACAGTTCTTTAGGATTACTTTTTGGTCAAATGAAAGAATGTTTGCAGTGCTGGCCTGATGCCTCCTACTTCAGATGTCGTGGATAACGATTTTGATTTATGGCTTTGACAATGAATGTAGTGGTGTTTAACTTATCAGTTCTTTTTCAAGCTTGAAGTAAAAACTTAGGAAAGGCTATTGATAATTAGGGATAATTATCTCGTGTGTGTGTGTGTGTGTGTGTGTGTGTGTGTGTGTGTGTGTGTGAAGTCTGGATGAGAAGGATTGGGCAGTAAGAGGGTCTTGAAGCTCTCAGGGCGGTAGGCATACCTGTCCATGTATGGGTATTATTCTGGTGTTTTTGGGAGACTGTGTGGTATAACTTTAGTTACTGCTTTTAAAACACAGCTTAAGGGTATCAGTTATTATAGAATAAAACTAACTGTAAGTTGATGAATTGAATTTAAATATTACTTATAATATAGTAAAGAATTTCTTGTATACATTTCTGCATTTTTAAATATTTTAATGACCTTTGCTAATTCCTAAGCTTGACATACTCCATTAAGCTTTTCAGAATCTAAAACCTATATTGTATAAAGCAATTACCTAGCTACTATTTTTTAATCCCACTTGGGACTGATGCTGGTATTTAATAAGAAAAATTAATCACTTTTCTTTAAAAGCACATGCGGGGCCAGCAAGTTGACTGAGAATGTAGAAGTGCTTGCTGCTCAAGCCTGGATGAAGGGAGAAAACTGATTCCTGGAAGTTGTCCTCTGACCACCATCATCACTACCACCCCTCCCCCATACCATACACACATATACAAATATACATATGCACATACACATATACCAGTAACATAATTTTTAATTTAAATGAAAAGAGGAAGAAGCATGTACACAGTTGGTTCTTGATACTCAACAGTTTTAACTAAGCATAAGATTGCCTCTGTGTGTGTATGTGTGTGTGTGTGTGTGTGTGTGTGTGTGTGTGTGCGCGCACGCGCGCATGTGTCATGTAGACATGTGTATATGCATGCATGTGGAGGCCAGAGTTCGATATCAGGTGTTTTCCTTATTCTCTGTCCACTTTATTCTTTGAAACAGGGTCTCTCACTCAATTGGAGCTCACTGATTCAGCTAGCCTGGCTGCCAGTGAACTCCAGGGATCTGGCTGATCTATAATCCCCATGGTTATTTTTATATGTGCACCACCGAAAGTGTGGTGGTCTGGACCCAGGACCCTGTGCTTGCATAACTAACACTTGCCTTACTGCACTCTTTCCCTAGCCACCCTTCTCAGATCTTCGTGGAAAAGAAATATGTGTGCTAAACTTGTGGAGACTTTTGCTGTCGTTCTCAAACAGCACAGATAACAACCATAGCACAACTTCTATAGCATTTTCAGTTTTCTAGGTATATATAACATAGAGATGATTTAAAAAGTATGGGAGGAAGTAAATGACCACTCTTTGGTAGACTGTACAGTTAACATGCATGAAGCTTGAGTTCAGTACCGAGCAGCAACAACAGAAATAATACAAAGCGTATGGGAAGGTAATTTGAGTTACATACCCACACCACATCACTCTGTGATGGGGAACTGTTATCCTTGGATTTTATGTCTTTAGTAGGCCAAATGTCTCATCCTGGAGCCAGCATTATGACAGGGACAACCAGTTTTTTCCCAAGGAATAATTTTGATTATTATAAAACATACATTTATTGGGTTGGAGAGATGGCTCAGCAGTTAACAGTGCTCTACTAGAAGACCTGAGTTTGATTCCTAGCACCCACATCAGGTTGTTGGCAAGTGCCTGTTTCTCCAGCTCCAGGGGATTCTGATGCTTCTGGCACCTGAAGGCATGGGCACTAATGTGTACATACCCACTTGGAATAATATAATTAAAAATGATAAAGTTAAATTTATATATATGTATTGATGCCTCTTTTTAAAATAGGGTTTTGCTTCATAGCACATTTTGGACTCATGATCACCACCCTCCTTCCTCAGTCTCCCAATTGTTGGGATTATAGGCATGTGTTTGTATGCCTGATGATATGTTTATGATGGAGGTCAGAAGTGAATTTTTTTATTGATATTCTGAGGGAATAAATTTTAGGTTTAGGGGTTAAGAAAAAGGAAAACAAGAGGGAGTCATTACAGTGTTTCATGATATACATTTTAAGAAATATTCTTTTCTCTGTTGAGTTGAATTCCTAGCTGGCTGTATATTTTGGAAAATCTATATCTATTGAGCTTTTCTTCTGCAAAAAGTTAATCATTTTAAGCATTTAAAATGCATAATGTATAATTTAGGTGCTAGAAAGATGGCTCAGTATTTAAAATCCCTTGATGCTCTTACAGAGAAGATCTGAGTTTGGTCTTTAGTGCCCTTAGTAGGCAGCTCACAACACCCATAACTGCAGCTCACACACACACACAAATAGCCATAACACATAAACCTTACATTGCTTACTCTGGTGATTTCAATATATCCACACTATTGTACAATGCTCATATTAGCTAATTGTGCAACAGTTAAATCACCCCAAAATAAATGCTGTGTTCAGTAAGCAATTATTGACTTCCAACAAACACTCATCTTATTTTCTGTCTCTTTGGATTTTATGTTCTTGATAGTTGAAATAAATACAACATATGGGCTTTATTGTCTTTTTTCATTTGGCATGTTTTCTTCAAATTTCAGCCATTTGGGGTATGCATTAATGGTTCCATTCTTTTGGTGGGAATAATATTATCCCATTATATTGGTAGATCACATTTCCACAGCGCCTGACTAACTTACATTCCTGCCAGCAGTTTAAATGGTTCCTCCGTTTCACTCTCCCATTCTTCTCAATATGTAATATTTGTCATGTTAATAGGTGCTCTAACTGGAGTAAGATAAAATCTCAATTTTGATTTCTGTTTTCTTTATTGCTAAAGATGTTGAATGTTTTTCCATGTATTTATTGGCCTTGTATATTTCTGGTGAGAACTGCAAGTTCAACTCACTTGCCTACTTACTGATTAGATTATTTGTTCTTTTGCTGTTTAATTTCTGAGTTGAGTTCTTTGTATGTTCTGCATCTTAAACTGCTGCCAGATATATAGCTGGCAGAGATTTTACCCCATTCTGTAGTCTGTCTTTTCACTCAGTTATTTCTGTTGCTGTGTATAAACTTTTGCAATTTTTCTTTAGTTTTAAAAATTTCATACAATGTATTTTGATCATATTCTCTTTCTTCTTTTAACTCCTCCCTGATCTTCCCCCTTTCTACCATCAGCTTTACATCTTTCGCTTTCAAACAAACTACATAACCACAACCAAAAGAAATAAATTCCACCAAACCAAACCAAACCAAACCAAACCAGCAGGCCAGCCAGCCAGCCAGCCCGCCAACCAACCAACCAAGCTTATAAAAAAAACATGGCGACAATTTTGTGTTGGTCAACTACTCCTGAGGATGAAACCTGCCTTTGAGTGTGCCTAGTACTATCCCATTGGAGAAAACGGATTTTTCCCTCTTTTAGGGATGTAAACTGCAGATAGCATCTTGACTATATGTGGAACTTTGTGCCCATTTCCTTTCTTCATGATGAGATTTTTGTATGGCTTGAAACTGTGCAGATCCTGGGCATGCTGTCACAGTCTGTGTGAGTTCATATGTGCACCTGTAGCAGACTCTCTTGGACTGCCAGCCACCAAATCATGACATGGAGACTTATTATTAATTATAAATGCTTGACCTTAACTTAGGCTTGTTTCTAGCTAGTTTTTTTT
>JAQHUG010000238.1:2814475-2848896 GCA_028555095.1 Dicrostonyx torquatus | reverse complement strand
TCATGACATCTGTTAGTTCTCGTATTTCTCTGTTAAGTTCTGTCTGGTAGACCGGTCCATTGGGGACAGTGGGTGTTGAAGTCTCCCACTATTAGTATGTGGGGTTTGATGTGCGATTTAAATTTTAGTAATGTTTCTTTTACATATGTGGGTGCTATTGTATTTGGGGCATATATGTTCAGGATTGAGACTTCATCTTGATGGATTATTCCTGTGATGAGTATAAAGTGTCCTTCTCCATCTCTTCTGACTGATTTTAGTTTGTAATCTATTTTGTTGGATATTAGGATAGCTACACCTTTTTGTTTCTTAGGTCCATTTGTTTGGAAAATCTTTTCCTAGCCTTTTGCTCTGAGGTAATGTCCGTCTTTGAGGTTGAGGTATGTTTCTTGTATACAGCAGAATGATGGCTTCTGCTTTCATATCCATTCTCTTAGCCTCTGTCTTTTTATAGGTGATTTGAGTCAATTGATATTAAGAGATATTAATGACCAGTGATTTGTTAATTTCTATTTTTTTTCAGTGGTAATGCTCATTTGTTTCCCTTCTTTGGGGTTTGCTGCTGTGAGTTATCTATTGCTTGTGTTTTTGTGGGTGTAGTTAGCTTCCTTGGGTTGGAATTTCCCTTCTAGTACTTTCTGTAGGGCTGGATTTGTGAAGAGGTATTGGTTAAATCTGGTTCTGTCATGGAATATCTTGTTTTGTCTGTCTATGGTGATTGAAAGTTTTTCTGGGTACAGTAGTCTGTGATTGCATCCATGGTCTCTTAATATCTGTAGCACATCTGTCCAGGACCTTCTGGCTTTCTTAGTTTCCATTGAGAAGTTGGATGTAATTCTGATAGGTCTGAGGTCTGTTTTTACATATTACTTGACCTTTTTCCTTTGCAGTTCTTAATATTCTTTCTTTCTTTCTGTATGTTTTGCATTTTAATTAGTATATTGTGAGGGGCCTGTTTTTTTGCTCCAGTCTACTTGGTGTTCTGTAAGCTTCTTGTATTTTCATAGGGATATCCTTCTTTAGGTTGGGAAAGTTTTCTTCTATGATTTTGTTGAATATACCTTCTGTGCCTTTGAGCTGAATTTCTTCTTATATCCCTATTATTCTTAGGTTTGGTCTTTTAATAGTGTTCCAGAAGTTTTGGACGTTTTGCGTTAAGAATTTGTTGAATTTAATGTTTTCCTTGACCAATGAATCTATTTCCTTTATAGTATCTTCAACACCTGAGAGTCTGTCTTCCATCTCTTGTATTCTGTTGGTTTTGTGTGCCTCTGTATTTCCCATTCTTTTACCCAGACTTTCCATATTCAGAATTTTCTTGGTTTCTGTTTTCTTTATTGCCTCTATTTTAGTCTTCAAGTCTTGAACTGTTTAAACTGTTTGCTTCACCTTTTTGATTGTTTTTTTTTCTTGATTTTCTTTGAGAGATTTATTGAGTTCTTCCAATTTTTTGTCTTTCCCTCCATTTCTTTAAGGGGATTTTTAAAATTTCCTCTTTAAAGAGCTCCATCATTCTCATAAAGTTATGTTTAAAATCATTTTCTTCTGCTTCTTCTGGGTTAGGATGATCAAGCCTTCCTGTTGTATTACCATTGGGTTCTGGTGTTATCATATTGCTTTTATGTTGTTGAATGAATTCTTGCATTGGTGCCTACCCATCTCTTCCTTTTATCGGTGTGGGCAGTGTCTTTGCCTCTTGGTCCAATCCTTGTAGTGGCTATCTGTGTCTTTGGGCACTGTTCTTGGTTTGTTCTGTACTGTTACTGTCTGGTTCCAGAGAGTCACTGAGGTCTCTCTTGGCCTGTTCTTTAGGTCTGTTCTCTTGGTCCACTCTGTGCAATCACAGCTTGTACTTCCAAGTTCCTCTTTTGGTTCTCTCTCTTGGTCCTCTCTGTGTAGATTCAGTGTTCCTCTGAGGTTGTGGGAGGGAGGGGTGATTGGAGGGTTTGTGGGCAGAGTGGGACTTATAAAGAGTCTGATGGGTGGGGTGGGGGTGTTAGAGTAGCCTACCTACAGGAAATTCACTTGCTGGCTGGCTAGAATAAGCTGAGGCAGGTGGGGGGGGGCTGGGGTTTTGCCCCAGTATGGAGGGCCTAGAGAGTAGTGGGGGTGTCTTGCTGGGTGGATGGTCACTCACCTCTTGGTCCTCTCTGTGTAGTAGCAGGCTGTGTTTCTCATTGGCTTACTTCTAAATTAGGTTATTAAGGTAGGTTTTTTTTGCCATCAAGTTGTTTGTATTTTGGAAATTAACCCCTTAACAGTTTTCAGGTTTGTAAATATTTTTACAAGCCATAGAATGCTTTTTTATTCTGTTAATTATTCTTTTAGTATAATATATTTGAGAAGAATATGTGTCTGCTATTGTTTGGGAATGTTATGCTTGTGTCTGTTTGGTCAGTTTGTCTATGGTGCTGTTCTTATTTGCTGTTTCTTTCTTTTTTTAAACTTTTTTATTGTTAAAAGAAAAATTTACATTTATTCCCCTTGTTCCCGGCCCTCCCACTCCCCCACTATCCCACCACCCTCCCCCTGCTTCCTTAAGATGGTGCAGGATACCCTGCCCTATGGGAAGCCCAAGGCCCTCCCCCCTCCATCTCGGTCTAAGAAGATGTGCATCCATATAGAATAAGTTCCCAAATAGCCAATACATGCAGAAGAGATAGGTCCCAGTGCCATTATCATTGGCTTCTCAGTCAGTCTCCACTGGCAGTCACATTCATAGAGTCCAGTTAGGTCATATGCTCATTCAGTCTTGGTCCAGCTGGATTTGATGAGCTCCCAATAGATCGAGCACACTGTCTGTGTTGGTGGGCCAGTCCCTCACGGTCCTGACTTCCTTGCTCATCTTCTCCCTCCTTCTGCTCTTCCACTGGACCTTGGTAGCTCAGTCCCTTGTTCTGATGTGAATGTGGGTCTCTGGCTCTATCTCCATCCATCATGCGAAATTTCTATGGTGACGATTAAGATATTCAACAAAGTAACTATGGGACAAGTTCAGTTCAGGCACCCACTCCTCTGCTGCCCAACTACCTAGCTGGGACATCCCTGTGAATACCTGGGATCCCCTCTAGAGACAAGTCTCTTGCAAATCTTAAAATGACTCCCGTTAATGTAGATATCTTATTCCCTTCTCCAATATCCACCCTTCCTCCATCTCCACCCTCCCACAACCCCAGGCTCTCCCTGGTTCTTCCTTTCTCCCTTCTATCCCCTCCCTTTCACCTGCCCCTCCCCCAATCCCTACCTCCACCCCCATCCCCACACCCGTGCTTCCAACTTTTGTCTGACGATCTTGTTTGCTTCCGACTTCCAGGAAAATCTATATATGTTTTTCTTTGGGTTCACCTTGCTATTTGGCTTCTGCAGGCTTGTGAGCTATAAGCTTAATGTCCTTTGTTAATGGCTAAGGTCCACTAATGAGTGAGTACATACCACACTCATCTTTTTGGGTTTGGGATATCTCACTAAGGATAGAGTTTTCTATTTCCATCCATTTACATGCAAAATTCAAGATGTCACTGTTTTTTTCAGCTGAGTAGTATTCTAATGTGTATATATTACACACACACACACACACACACACACACACACGATAGTGCTCCATAAGTCCTGTATGTTATCTTTATTCTTTTTAAAATTTCTTCTTCTGAGCTTCTCTTGAGCCCATCTGTTGCATTCAATTCAGTCATCATGGCATCTCTGTCAACAGTGAAGCACAGATAATTCCAGCATTCATTGAAAATACACATCTATAAGATGTGGTCTTGTAGATCCATATAGTTATTCAAATGTAGAGCTTACTAAGAAAAACAGGGATTACCTGAAGGTTTGTTAGAAGATTAATGTGTGAGTTGGTTGGTGGGTCCTTTCTTCATTTTCATGAAGAAAATGAACTATACATATTAATGTAAGTTCATAGAACATAAACAATCAGATATTATCAGTGTACTATCACATGCAAGGACAGTGTAAGAGAAAGGCCTTAATGGAGTTAGTATTAAGAGCTGTGTGTCTGTGAATGGAGAGTTCTATTAGGAGACTGTGCTGTTAGGCTAGACAAGTGCTGTGCAGACATGGATCAGGCTATGTGGTGTCACAACAAAAGATGCAAAACTTAGAAAAATGGCATATTGGGATTAAAATGTCTGGGAGTGATGGTCTGTGTGATGAGGGGGCCATTTGAGGAAGGTCTCCACCTTTAAGAGGGAAAGTGAGTTTCACTTTTGAAGTACTTAGTTTAAGGTAATGTGGAATAAGCAGCAGGACATGTGTTTTTGAACCTTAGGGGAAATCAGTGCTTGATAAAGGTTTAAGATTGATTAGCATAATATTCTGGCAGAGAAGGAAGGTGGGAGAGCAACTGCCAGGAGAACACACCATTGTGAATAAATGAGAGGCTAGAAAACACACTCTGAGAGATTAATTATGCCACTAGAGCTAGAAGTCATTGAGGGATGAAATTCTGTCTCCTGATTTCTATATCCTCAGCATCCATCACTATCCTGGTACTTAACAGATGTTTGCTGAATGAGTCAAACTTTACCATCATCCAGTCTCTAAACATAGCAAAAGCTATTTCCACATTCCACTGTAAGTCTTGATGGTACTGTCATCTATTTTGTTTGATTGCTAAAAATAGTGTCTGTGTTTACCTTGCCTAATCAATAGCTAATGGAGAAAGTCAGTGATGAGTGTACATCTAGGAAAGAGGTGTGCTAACTAATATATAGGTAATGACCAATTTGACTATGCTGAAGTAAAAAGACACTCATTTCTATTTAGAGTATGCTGGAGAATAAGAGGGAGCAAGTCCAGATATGACTGAAGAAGACATCACATAGCCAGGCCTTTGTGGTGATATTTCATTTACATTTTAATAAGTAAAGCTTGCCTGAAGTTCAGAGAGTAAAATAGCCATACTGACCAGCCTCACAGACCAGGCTGCAATAATACACACCTTTAATCCCAGTAGCCATATTCATTTACCATAGAAAGTGAGCATTGCATGCTTTTAATCCCAGTGGTGCATACCTTTAATCCCAATGCTAGAGAGGATTATAAAATGGGAGGAGACAGCTCCCAGTCTCAGTCTCTTTCTGAGATTCCTGAAGGCAGAATCACCATCACCATTTCAGACTGAGGTTGAGGTTAGAGCCAGTGGCTGACTGTTTTGCTTTTTGGGTCTTTAGGTTGAACCCCATTTTCTCTCTCTGTGTTTTCATTAATTATGCTTCATGCCTTTAAATGTGATTGTATAATCTTTTCATTCCTGTGTTGACCAGGATATATTATGATGCATGACTATCTTTTGACTTGTATGCCAAATGAATTGAAAGGAATGAAAGATTATGAGATCATTTTTTTCCTTATGGAACTGATTTTAAAGTTGCCTCTAAAAAGCTAGTAATTAGCGTCTCATCAATGATTGTCTATACATTGAACTCTCTAGCCTCATTTTTTTTTAAAAAATTCTATTTCACAGCTGAAGGTCAGCTGTGAACAGCACATAGGTGTTAGCACAGCCAGATTGACACTGACAACCCTGTCTATATAGCCTTCTTGTGTGTTGTCATTCACGCTGTTCAGTGTCATCTTGAACTAGCACAACAGCACAGAGAGATTGAAAACCTTGACAGCCAAGGCTAAGACAGTGCAGAGTACCGTGTGCACATGCTTAGCGGCTTTCAGTTTAGAGAAACCTAATGGCTTGTGTCTTTTTGAAACAATTTATTTTGAGAAAGAATTTCATTTTAGAGGACTTTAATCATTTGTAAACATATTTGTCTGTTCTCAGGTTTGGGTTTTTATGTTTTGGTTTTTTTTTAATAACCTAAGGCCATGGTAATGTAATCTGTTTGTGGGAGCATTTTATGGCAGCCTAAAGACTTTCTTGATGTCTAGTGCCCATATAAAATATGAATGATTAAATCACCTGACTTTCCATCTTGATAATTTGATCTGAATGCTCAGTTTTTCAGATCTTTAATTGGGATGCAGCCAGCTTGCTGGCTTGATTCTGGAGATCAGTTGTTTTTATCTGTAACTGGTACGCAGCTGTCCAGTGCAGTGGTTGAGCTGGGATGTACCTGTCCAGTGCGGTGGTAGTGATGGGTTGTAGCTCTCCAGGCTGGTGGTTGTGATAGGATGTAGCTGTCCAGTGGGATGGTTGTGGTGATGACTTTGCCTCTTTCCTGGTGACAGCAGTTTGAAAGCTGCAGGTCATAACTAGTTTCTCACCTCCTGCTTTGCCAATTGTGAAAGTCCATGCTTGCTATAGTGATGCCTCTGCTGAGGGACTTCCAAGGTCTCTTAAATGGGTGGCGTCAAGGGACTGTTTACTTTCTGAGACATCATAGTGTGGTGATTGTGACCATTGTGTAAAGTTTTGCACATATGTAACTTTTTTTCAGAATAATTACTCCACGTGTCTGTGCACATACACAGACTCCAGGAAGAATGTGAGCAAAGGGGGAGAAATGAGAATGACCATGACACACTGAGAAGAAGGATGTTTCATAGTCTTCATTTCTGTGTCTTATTGCAAAACTATTTTTAAAGTTAATATATTTTTATTTAAAATTTTTGATACAGTATTTTTTGAAGATTTATTTATTTATTGTACACTGGTGTTTTGCTTGCATATACTCTGTGTGAGGGTGTCAGATCCCCTAGAACTAGAATTACAGACAGTTGTGAGCTGCTATGTGGGTGCTGGGACTTGAACCCAGGTCCTCTGGAAGAACAGCCAATGCTCATAAACCACTGAGCCATTTCTCCAGCCGTGATACAATATATTTTGATCATATTATTTGTCTTACCAACTCTTCCCAGATCCCCCTACCTCCCCACCCACCAAACTTCATGCTCTTTCTCTTATTGAAAAGAAACCCCACAAAGCAAACAAAAAACAAAATTTGAAAATCAATACAAACTAAAAACACCTAATAAAACAAAACAAAACAACAAAGTAAAAAACACACAAAACCCCAGTGGGACCTCTTTTGTGTTGCCCAGCTACTACATGGGGCCTGTCCTGCCACGGTGTGGTTGAAATACCCAGTGACACCACGTTAGTGAAAAGAGATTTTCTCTTTCTCAGCAGTTTTCAATTATAAATAGCTTCCTGGTAATGGGAAGGGTTTGTGTCCACATCTCCTCCATACTGGGATCTTGTCTGGTGTGAACTTTTACAGGTCTTGTGCCTGCTGTCACAGTCTCTGTGAGTTCATATGTGCATCAGTCCTGTTGTGTCTGGAAGCCATGCTTTCCTTGGAATCTTCCCTCCTCTTTCTGCTCCCTCTTCCGGGTAGATCCTTGAGCCCCAACTGAAGGGGGTTAATGAAGACATCCATTGAGGACTGAGTGCCCCTAAGTCTTTTACTGTCTGCACACTATCCAGTTGTGGGACTTTGTGTTAATCCCCATCTACTGCAAGAAGTTTTCTCTGATGAGGATTGAGCAGTGCTCTGATTTGTGGATATAGCAATATGGCATTAGGAGTAAATTTATTCCTAGTTTCCTTTAGCAGAATAATAGTAGTAGGTTTCCATTAGGCCCATGACCTATCTAGTCTCTAGTCCTTGGCCACTTTAACAGTGCAAAGTATGGGGTCTACTCTCATGGAGTAGGCTTTGTTTTTATGAAACACAAATATTATGTTTTATGAAACATAAACAAGAATTCCAGACAACAGACAAAGAAAAGGAAGAAATAGTGTATTTTATTGTTGTTTAGAACATGAGAGAAATACTGAAATTTTAAATAAGAGTGTCAACTGTCTGTATTTAGCTACATAGAAACTGTGCTTTGGGCGGGGGCTAAAGCGCTGGACTCATTCTTTTCATGTTAGAGATGGCCATATCTAGTTCTCAAAGTGAAGACACACTCAACATTGAAGGGTACTTCAAAAGTAAAGTTCTTCCACAAGTTCTTATTAGGTGTTTTGATAAATAGATATGATACTATAGTATTATATATAATTATGTAATAATTATATATAATTCTTCCTTCTATTACTGTTCATGTATCAGAATTTCCAGTCTCCATATCTTTACTTTTTTCCTCTTCTACATCATAGAATTTCTGAATTTAGAATGATAGTCTTATCTAATCACATACTTACGCAGAATCTGTTGATGTATAGTGACTTTCTTGTTATTTGTGTTCCTGGGGAGTAAATAGCGAACTCTGGCTGGCTCCCTCCCTGTATGTATAAAAGGCTGTCCATCATACCTGTGTTTTAATCATATCTTCTGTTGATTAGATACTAGAATGCATGGCCAGTGATTGTCCCACAAAACTTAGGCCCAGTCAAAGTTGCGGTAGATCTTGTGAAACTTGAAAACAATTATAAATAATATGTTTAGTTCATAAAGTTCATTATTGAAATGAACCATAAAGTGTTTTGAGATGGCACTCTGTGTTGGTAACATAAGAATGACTCAATTAGACATCATTTGTAGATCTCTGGTAAAATAATTTTGTAATATTTTATAGGGAAAAATGCTGCATTTTTATTTTGCACCTCTAGGGTAGATGGTAGACTTTTCCTAAAAAATACTATATAGTAATTTTTTTCCTTTTTTTATTATTACAAGAAAAATTTACATTTACTCCCCTTGTTCCCGGCCCTCCCGCTCCCCCACTACCCCACCACCCTCCCCCTGCTTCCTTAAGATGGGGCAGGATACCCTGCCCTATGGGAAGCCCAAGGCCCTCCCCCCTCCATCTCGGTCTAAGAAGATGTGCATCCGTATAGGATAAGTTCCCAAAAAGCCAATACATGCAGAAGAGATAGGTCCCAGTGCCATTATCATTGGCTTCTCAGTCAGTCCTCATTGGCAGTCACATTCAGAGAGTCCAGTTAGGTCATATGCTCATTCAGTCCTGGTCCAGCTGGATTTGATGAGTTCCCAATAGATCAAGCCCACTGTCTCTGTTGATAGGCCAGTCCTTCACGGTCCTGACGTCCTTGCTCATCTTCTCCTTCCTGTGGCTTATATGTGTTTCAACCACTCAAGCTGCTTTTGTAGGCAGAGACAAAGTGTATCTAATGCTAACACATGGGTGACATTGTGTTCCAGTAAAACCTCATGTGCAGTAAAGGGTGTGTTTGGTACCTGAGCTATAATGTGCTCCTATACACTGCTCTCTAGTATTTAACTGGAAAAGTAGTAAACCACTGTTGTTTGTAGGAGGAGAAGGGAGAGATGGCAGTGTGCATAGCAGAAGTGGAAGGCTATTCAAGGAAGAAGTGAAATAAAGGCAGGCTGGAGGAGAGTGTATTATGGGCATGGGATGCTACAAATAAAAACTGTAGCTGTCTGCATTTGTACTGGAATTCTCGTAGTAAAAGATTTATTTTGAAGCAATGTTGCCCATAATATAATGAAATAAGTAAAGTTTTAGGAAGATTTTAAGTATGATATAAAGCCCTAATAGTAGTTACTTTTATCAGGCATTCAGGATGAAGAGTGTCTGTATACATCTTCTTATGTGTGGTAAAAGTCTATTTCAGTTCTTATTTACAAATCTCTTTATACTTTAAAAGTATGAAGTACTTCCACAAGTTCTAATTATGTATTTTTATAGATAGATATACTACTGTAATAGTATATATAAGAATTATATATAATTCTTCCATTATTGATCATGTATCAGAATCTCCAAACAGTCTAGATATCTTTAATTTTTAATTTTTAAAATGTTTTTCTGCCTTGTTCTGGCTTTCTGTGACTGATTATGATAATGCATCATGGACAAAAGCAACTTGGGGAGGAAAGAGTTTATTTGATCTACAGAATCTAGGTCACAGTCCATCAAGGAAAGCCAAGACAGGAATCTAGAGGCAGGAACTGAAGCAGAGGCCATGGAGGAACACTTCTTACTGGCTTGCTTCTTCTGACTTGCTCAATTTATTTTCTTACACATACCAGAACCACCTTGCCTAGGGGCTAACACCACCCACAACTGACTGGGCCACATCAATCATTGATCAAGAAAATATTGCACAGGCTTGCTTATAGTCAGATTTTATGGAGGCATTTTTTTTCTTAGTTGAAGTTCTTTCCTCTCGGATGATTCTAGCTTGAGTCATATTGACATAAAACTAGCCAGCATAGTATCTGTTGAGTCCAGAAGGATTTATAGTTGTGTATGATGGGCCTTTGCATAGTGGTTAACACTCTGGACTTTGAATGGAGTGATTCGAGTTTGTATCTCAGTGGAACCTCTGCCTTGAGGAAGAGAGCTGGTCAGTCATCCTCAGCAGCTCAGACCATGAAACCCAACATAAATGCTCATGCATGCTTCATCATTGCCAGGGGCATGTTTCACTTCATTTTCATGATAAATAATGAGTTAAGTAATTTTCTAGAAATGACCAATCTTATAGTTGGTAATTTGGCAGAAATCACTTTTATTTTGTATGTAGAGAGAAGGGAACGAAGTTAGAAAACACATTGGCAGTTTGCATCTAACAGTTAATCAGAGGAATGGAATCAGATTAGATCTAATTCCATGTCATGGGCCTTCTGATATCACAAATAGAAGCAAATTATTATAATAGTTTTAAAGATATAGTCATAATAGACAGTTTTTTATGACAATCTTGAGTTTTAGAATTCTGTTTCTTTCTCTTGTGCCTTATGACTTATCTATTAGAAATACTTGCTTTTTAAAGGTAAAAAGTAGTAAGGTAGTAGGTAAGAGAGAAAGTAAATTTCTCTTTCTAAAAATGAAAATTCCAGAGCAGAAGTAATGCAGCTACTTTATTCTTTTTAAACATCCTGAGGAACTTGGCACTGGAGAGATGGTTAGCAGGTAAGAGCTCATACAGCTCTTGCAGAGGATCAGGTCAGGAGGCCCTTGTGGGACATGTTATGCACTCTGGGCACCTATACTAATTCATGCACAGACACACAAAATGCAAATAATTAAAAATAAAACAAATCTTTAAAAATTAAAAATTACACTTTTATAGATTGTTATGTAATATATAAAATACAAAAAATTCACTCAGCATTAAAAATGAATCATTAAGCAGTTTGAAGTAGAAAGCATCTTACATGCATTTATCACTGATCTCTGTAAGAGTGAAAAGGGATATAGTTGTGATCATAGCACAATCAATGAGGTAAACAGAATCAAGACTGACTTTTGAAATTATACGTCCGTCTGTCTGTCTATCTATCTATCTATCTATCTATCTATCTATCTATCTATCTATCTATCTATCTATCATCCATCCACTCCCCTTTCCTCTCATCCATCCATCCATCCATCCATCCATCCATCCATCCATCCATCCATCCATCCATTTTTTTGAGACAGGGTTTCTCTGTTTAGCCCTAGCTGTCATGGAACTCTCTCTGTAGTCTAGGCTGGCCTTGAACTCACAGAGTTCTACCTGCCCCTGCCTCCCAAGTACTGGAATTAAAGTTATCACTGTCTGGCTTGAAATTATAATTTAATCCATTAACATGTGATTGATTTTTAAATCCCAATTTATATTAAAATAGGAACTTCAAAAAGTGAACTCCTACTGGGTGGTGGTGGATACGACTTTAATCCTAGCACTCGGGAGGTAGAGGAAGGTTGATGTGAGTTCGAGGCCGATCTGGTCTACAGCGCTAGTTCCAGAATAGCCAGGGCTGTTTCACAGAGAAACCCTGTCTCAAAAAAAAAAAAAATCAATAAAGAAAATACCTCTCCCAAAAAAGAAAAATTAACTCCATTTAGAAAAAATAGTTGTATTTTTCTAATTTTATTTATAAATTTTTAGTAGTTATGAGTTTGCTTTAGACTCTCCTTCTGGAAAAGAGTAATTCTGCATTCGGTGGGCAGTGTTTCTAGGAAATGCCATGGTCTCTCTTTTGAAAATGTCTCTTAGTTACTTGGTGTTGAGCCTTTTTGTTCCCTCAGGCACAGATGCCATGGCCTAAGAGTCCTCTCTGCCATTCTGTCAGTTCCCTGTGTCTCCGGAAGTTCGCACAGCTTCTGATTTTCTCACTAGCCTCTCGTTCTCACCCTGTGTCTTCTCTCCCTTCCCGCCCTTCCCGCAGCTCCTTTTCAGCATTGCTGTTCTCCCCCCTGTCCCGGTGTCAGTTACCCATACCCTCTCAGCTTGACGGTTTTACTCTCTTTATCCATTAACATAAAAGAAATCCTGCACAATCCTTTTTCAAGATGTTTCTAAAAACTTTTCCTACAGCTGTTTGAAGAACATTTTTAGACAACCTTTCAAAGTTTCTGTATAATTTAAAAGTGGAGGAAAAAAATCTCTCAGAATTTTAGTGGAACTACTTGTGATGTGGTATCTGTGATTTGTCCTGGGTCTCTCAGTAGCACTGCCTACTTTCAACAGAGTCTTTTTTTTTTTTTGCCTAATTAGGAGTATTTCACATGAAAATAGGCCAGGTATGATAGCACAGTGCTTGTAGGCCCTCAGGATTGGTGGAGCTTAGTCCTAAAAGGCCATACTGGGGAACTGAAAGTATCCATGTTTTAAATGCCAAGAACCTCAGCTTGTGTCCAAAGGCTTCACTAGTGAATGTAAGATATGGCTCTCTGCTCGCTGCATGCCAAGCCTTGATGGGTGCAGGCTAGTGTCCGATGCCACTTGGGTTAGAGATAACCCCATATTTGCACTGCAGTGGGTTGCACCTGCATTGCATGGTTCCCCCTCTTTGCCCATATTAGCAATCTGCTTTTGTACTTTGACATCTAGGAATTCCCTAGTGAATTTTGTCACAGAAAAAAGAGAATCATCAATATCGCAGTTAAACTTGACTTTCAAAGCTAATAGTATCTCATTTGGGGGCTCAAATTTAATAAATTTTCTTTGATTCTGGGTGAGTTTTTAAACATCAAACAATGAATTGGCCAGGGTGCAGTAAAATATTTAGATCTATTGACTATGGTTCAGAAGGGTAGAAGGCAAAACACTAGTGGTTTGATGTTGATAAATTCTCAGTACCTTAATCCACATTAATGTTTTCTTTTATCTGAATGATCACTGGTGACAAAAAAGGAAGAGAAAAAGTGTGCATACTGAAGAAGCGTACACCTGGAGCAGCTCTATTTGTAAAATGTAGTTTATTTTGTCCTGTTGAGTAAGTTCAGTGCATTTTCATCAGGACAGAAGACTGTTGTTAGAGATAAGCCACACACTGTGAATTACAACTCCAGAGAGCATGTAATAGCCGCTCTTCCGTGCGACATACCCTGCTTTGTTTGCAGCATACCCTTGGACTTTCTCTTACTGATAGAAAATCTTGGGACTAGCTTGGGAAACAAGGATTCTTATTTTCACCCATATATTAGCATGGACAATTAAAGATGTCTTTGTCTGTTTTTGGGTGTTTTCTGGTTTAGGAAAAAATGTACAGAATATGACAGCCTCTGAGATATTTATATTTCTCATCTAACTGATTTATATAGTAATAAATAATTCTAACAGTTTTACAAGTTGCCCAAGTAGAATAGAAGACTGGAGAGTTTATTTATTTCATTGACTGATTGATTGAATCAGGCTATCTCTGTATAGTCCAAGCTGACCTTCATCTTGATATGTAGCCCAGGCTGACCCAGAACTTGTGATTCTCTTGCCTCAGCCTCTGTGTGCCAAGATTACAGGCATGAACTACAGTGTTATAGCTGAGGCTGCTCAAATAAAGTAAGATAGATAAATGTATTCATTTAGGCAGTTAATTTTGTTTTTTATACTTCACACCAGACTTGTGTGTTTCTGCATAAAAACTGTAATATGGCTGTTAAATTGTGTGTGTGTGTGTGTGTGTGTGTGTGTGTGTGTGAGAGAGAGAGAGAGAGAGAGAGAGAGAGAGAGAGAGAGAGAGAGAGAGAGAGAGAGATCTTTGGGAGATGTTTGTGTGTGCACATGTGCGTGCAGAGTGAGCACATGTGTGCACAGGGGTATGGAAGCCAGAGATTGATGTCAGTGTCCTTCCTCTGTCACCCCCCGCCCCATTTTTGGGGATAGGATGTCTACTGACCCTGGAGCTCTGGAATGTTTGAACTGGGTGACCAGAGAACCCCAGGACCACACCTGTCCCTACCTACAGCATATGCCTGGTTTTTACATGGGTGCTGGGGAGCTCTTTAACCACTGAGCCATCTCCTCAAATCATGTAAGGTAGTTTTATAGTATTTGTTAAATATAGGATAGCAAATAAAAAGCATTCCAAGACTTACCCAAGCACACAAAAAGGTAGAAAATGTGTCTGTATAATGAAAACTCATCTTACTCAGATGACTACTAAAAGTGAGAACTTTATCTGAAATGCAAACTAGACTGTAGAATTCATAAGACTAAATACTGGGGTTTCTTTGTATTTGTTATATGTGTGCTGCTTTGTCCAGAAGGTGGCAGTGTGATATCAACTGCCTACGGGGTCTCTGAATTAGAACTCCATCTGCACGTGCCTGTGTCCTTACCTTCCTGAATCCTTAAACTACACTACAAATGCTACTGATTTGGTTCCAGGTATCTCTCTTAGAGGTTTTGTGACCAAGCCAGTTTCTATATGTTTATTGTTAAGACTTAAGTTTAATTAAGCTCTACAATTTTATAAGTCTGAGAGGGCTATACAAACCTCTTACTTGTGCATTTTCAAGTATCCTTTTGTGTTGAGTGTATTTGTTCTTATCCCAGAGTATACAGAATGAAGTTTTTCTTTTAAAACCCAGGACCTAGGAACTATTGTGTTCTAACATGATCTAATATCAGCTAAACACCTAAACACGCTTTTAAGAAAGTGATAATAGGGGATTGCAGTTTGCTTTTGATTTTGTTACCTCCTATCCCCCCCGCCCCCGAGTGGAATGGTGAAAGAATAATTCAAAGCGTCTTGATCAGAAGGCTCCTGCGCCTCTTCTCCCTCTTCATTTCAAGCAGAAGGATGCTTTTTCTTCTTAACATTCTCCCCCAGCACTCTGAATTAGAGATTTATTTGCAACGAAAAATCAATTAGTCCTAAATTTATTCATGGATTTCAGGTCCAGCGATCAATGCAAGTCCACTCAGTGGGCTCAAGGGGACCCAGTTCATCCCAGTTAATGTGTCTGAAGGGGAATTACCATTGATGCTGTTTTTTTCCCTTTAGGTCAGAGATCAGATCTCGCTGTCACGGACTGCAGCAAGTAGGAATGACTTCACCCTGCAGCTACCCAAACTGCACCTGGAGACCTTTGCAATGGAGGGGCTCAAGGGTGGGCCAGAGGTTGTAGCATGCCAGGTTAGAGTCTAAATAACATTGTTTGCTACTGAAATGTATAGAAAAATAAATTGTACAAATTGGAAGAGAATGAAAGCCTCAAACTATTGTGAATAATTTAGATGAGATGCAAATAAACGTTTTCTATCATATAGTATAAAAACATATTTCTTTAAAGCCAGAAATGGCCTATTAAAACAATACAGAAAAGCATGTCACAAAGGAAAGTATGTGTTTATGTCTAAGTGCAGTATTAAAGGACCACTTTCCTATCAGTGGAAGATGGTAAGAGATGAGGCTGCTGTCTTTTCCAGCTGATCTCTATTTGTTGCTTTTGTTGTTTTAAAATAAGTTTTTTCACCTAAAAATTTTCAGGAGAGATATCTGGAAAAATTCCATGCTAATTCTAAAATGTATCCATGTTTTAATTTCAGAAAAACTTAGAGCCTGACTGTATATTTGCATTAAAGAGTTCTTTACCTTTTAATATTTAGATTTATTGAGCATTGCACTACAGTGTGCAAAATGGGCCATTTCATTAAAGCTCAAAATATCAATTCTTGAAACCTTGGGTAACTTTAAACTTAATTCAGGAGCTAATGTCAGAATCATTCATTTTCAAACGTGTGGTGTCCTGTGCTAGCATGATTGCTTTTTTTTTGTGGTCATATCCCTTAAGGTTTATATTGCATTGTAAGTTGGAAAAGACAAAATTCAGCACATGCTCTATTTTTCCTTTAGAGCCTAAGCCTTCATTTGGAAATATTTATCAGTATTATGTGAGTTATAGGAAGCCTGATATTACAAAGGAGATTAACAGCTCTTTTGATTGCGCAATATATTTAAAAGCAAAATGGTTTTCTTTTTTAAACTCACTATTAGCATTTAGAAGTTTAGTTTTAATTTTGGACAAATATTAGTTTGTATGGTTTGTGTTAACTTTTGCATCTAACCAGTTATTAGAGTCCAGGTCATCCTCTGCAAACAAAAATGTTCGTTGCTTCTTTATCTAAAAATATAATTTTATAACTAGGCATAAAACATTTCTACTTTTTTATAGGCTTTTCCATTATTTAGGACAAGGTTAGATGTGTGCTTTAAATTTGATTATCAATATTTACAAATTTTTTATAGACTTGAATACAATATGAGCTGAGTTTTTTTTTCTTAGTAAGTGTAAAATAATTCTGTATTTGGCTATCTTGATTTGCTCTCACAGGCTTAGTTGTCAAAATTCACAAATAAAGATTTCCCCTGAACTAGATCTTATTGATTTAAAGGAAACTTATTCTAGGAATGCTATTTTGGGGGGTAAAAGCAATAATTCTCTATGGTTCTGATATATAGGAATAGCCAAAAAGAAATGCAAAGGATTTATAGTTTAACTCTTCTAACAGTTGTACATGTTACCACATACCACATGCTTAGGTAAGTTTTCTTATGATATCCTCAGGACACATTGTGGTTTATTAATATCAGGTAATTAGAAAGTTGGGAAGACAATAAAATTTATGCTGCTGCTGCTGCCGCTGCTAGTGACAGCTTCCGTTTCAGTTCTGTGTCCAGACCTTGTCAACTCATTCAGTTTTCTAATGTGACTGCCAGACAAGTGGCAGTATCTTCATTTTAAAAGTGGGAAACAACAGGCATAGCAGGTAATTCTCCTCAGATCAAAGTCTGGTAGATGGCAGAACAAATTTAAGTCTCAAAGTATGTGACTGTGAAGCAGAAGTGCCCAGTCTGACACTGAGGAATTAAACAGCCTGTGTAAGTGATGATAGTAAACCTTGGAAACATATTTTTATTCCATTTAGAAGATATTAATTATACATTTATGTAGGTCATTGTTTATTGTATATTGTAGAAAAATTTGCAGATACAGTTTTCCATTCAATAGCCAAATAAAATTTAAAATATACTTTTCAACTTTTTACAGGATAATGTGTGTGTTAATTATAACCACATATTTTTAGGAATTCAGTATTTAAAGCTTTTTAATTGGCACATAGTAATTGTGTGTGCTTATGGAGTACAATATTTTCATGCCTATATGCAATATGTAGCAGTAGGTAGCAATCAAATAAAGGGAATTGGGGCATGTCTTCACTTCAGATATTATTGTTTGTGTCGGGAGCTTTCAGAATTCTTTCTTGTATAATTTGGAAAAACATAGCAAACGGCTCGAAACTACAGCCAGTACACTGTGCCGCGGAACTCTGGCACCCACCCTCCTAGCCTCTCAGGTTCCCCTGGAAGCATCTCATTAACATCCACACATGAATGAGAACATGGAGATTTGGGTGTCTGTGCCCAGCTTGCTTCACTGACCGTAATAGTCTTCAAGTTTATCTGTGTCACCAGGACTTTAATCCTTTCTACTTATGGGTATTATTATTGCCAAGGTATTACTTTATATTGATTAATAATATTCCAGCATGTATATGTCTACACTGTCCACATTAGTACCTTAAAAACATACCTGTATTCTCACTTTTTCCTAGCATTATTCACATCTTTACTTTGTGAATAATGCTAGGAAAAAGTGAGAATACAGGTATGTTTTTGAGGTACTAATTTGGAAGTGCTAGCCTTTTGTCCCAGTGTCTCTTATTTTCAAAGTGAATTGTACCCATTTTACAGAGCAGTGATAGCAGTGAGTGAGGCAGTGGATGTAGAGTGGCAGGAGGAAGCAGGCAGGGCCTGGTGACTTTATCCCGTCCCTCTGAAGCCCCGAGAGGGTGAGGGAACAACAGGGCTCACTCCACTGCTGCAGGGGTTTATCTGTTCTCTTTCAAGGGTGGTAACTCTTGGGCCTTTTTCTTCATTGTTTCTTCAGAAGCTTAAGTACTTTATCAAGTACAGTCCACTTTAACTTCCTGTTTACTTTTCCAGGGAGGTCATGCGCTCAGTGAAACCTCTTGTCTAAGTGCCTATGGCAAGTTTAAAACTGTGTTTTAATATTCCAATTAATAGTCTTTCAAGCTGTCGCTGTAATGCCAAGAAAAACTAAACTGCCCAGACCAAAGCTTTAACTAAAATGGCCAGCGTGAATACAGAGGGCTTTGTGATAAAAGCCATGCTGCTCATACTATGTAAAGGTAGTACCCGGTTTTATCCTATCATCCAAAGGATGTTCTTAAAGTAATTTTGATCGGTAATGTTGTTACTATCTAGCAAATATTGACAAGTGACCAATAAATATTTGTATTCATTACCATTCAGTGATAAGAAGCAGCTTGACAGTAAACACTGCAGTAGCCCACTTGTGACGAGTTTGCTGTGTGCAGCAGACCCGCCAGGCCCGCTCAGAGTCTGTGAATGGCCAGTGCTCTGATTCGGTTTCGCTTTTACTGCTCTCTGTCTTAGCCTAATGCCCAGAGCAATGGGTTCTGTTTTACAAAGGACTAAACTATTCACTGAGATGATGTAAGATATTAACAGACCAGACATGTGGTGACTGGGGTAGCAAGGGCACGCTGCTCTTAACTGTGGCCCTTTACTTTTTGCAAAGCAGGGGTCACTGGATTCTGTTTGTATTTTAAAATGACAGAGAGAAAGAGTGAAACTAGTGTTTTTCTATAAAATACAGTTTCATTCAGGTAGAAAATAGAAATCCAGAAGAGGATTAACTAAACATGACTTGTCTATTTTAGCCTCTTCTTCTCCCAAAACAAGAGTAGCAGTTCCCAGCTCAGCACTGATGTGATGGATAAACGGGCTCATCCACTCCGACTCTCAGAGCTCCACAAGCATGAAAGCGTCCGGGGTCAGGAACTCGGCCTCGTTCATGACTGCAGCCTCAGAGCTCTGAGCAGAGGGGCTCACAGTACACATGGGTGAAGGGGTTTCAAAAGCCAGCACGAGGCTTTGGTCACAGCTGTGCATGCTTCTAACGGACTTGGTGCTCATTTCTTCTAGCTGAGAATCTTCCAGTCTGTTGAGTAAAAGTGTTTTAAGACATGGTGCGTAATAAACTATACCTCTGGAAATATAGTATATTTTATAAATGTGTTTAAGAGTACTTCGTTAGAGAGTCTTCATTTGAAACCACTTACTTACAAAGATTTTAAACAACACAGGATTTCTTGTGGATGCAGTACCCTTTAGTCACTCGTAACCATAGACAGCGAGCCTTGCCCACTGCTTTCTTCTGTGCTCTAATCACGACTTTGGGGACCATCACTCTTACATTTATAGTCCTTATTAGATCTACCAATTTCTTTGAGCTATTTTTGTATTGCTATTGATAAGTTATAAATAATTTTCTGAAGGAAATATTTTAACTTTTTATTTGAAAAAGAGTGAAATAAATAGTATCCGTACCTAAACCATTTGAGAATAAAAACACCAGCAATCATTTGTAGTAGACTTTTCCACACGCTTTCTTGGAACGCGTAGTGCTGCAGCCTTCTAATTGCTCTGCCAGAAACTTTTACATTTTTGGCATTCTTAGAAATTAAGAGATGTTAGACAATTTCATTTATCAGGCTGTACTATCTTGATATTTTTTCTTCATGTCATCCCATCTGCATATATGAATTTTCAGAGAACAATTACCTTTTTAAACATGAAAATGAGCCACTTGGAGTGAAAATCTTGTTATATATAACAAGCATTACTTTTTAAAATAAAAGTATATCTAATTAAAAATGTTATTACTCTGGCTCATTAGTTTTATAACATATAGTGCATTATTATGACAGTATCGTATGCCTTGGTATATGGTGACATTTGTCTCACAAATGTAACTTGTCGAAAACTTGCTAACATTAAAATTGGATATTTTTAAAAGATATGAAACCTGTACATGATCGACAAAAAAAAATCATACCCCCACTGAGTCTTAAAGGAAATTAAGATCATCTAAAATTTGGCATCCAGACAACCAGAGCTAACCTTTGCATATCTTTCTTGTTATTTTTAGCCATAACTACAAGCTCATAAGCAAGTATTATTTATTTATAATGTATTTCCATATTTAAATAATAACTAGGCCATACATGCTGTTTTGTAAGTATTATCTTTAACCCAGTAATACATGGTTATCTTTTTGGGGGTGGGGCATATCAGTTTTACAGAATAACATGCTACCCTTTCTCCTTTAGTTTCTCTGTTTTATTTCAAATGATGTGTCATAATAAGGTATTTTTCTCTAACTCCATTGATGAAATGTAGTCTTGGACACTGATAGCCAGAAACTGGTAAAAACTGCTAAGTTTGTGCTTTAAGAAATATTTAATGCATGCGATATTTCACATCTCACCGTATGTGTTGTTTTTTGGGTCAGAAGTTTGACCACTCCCACCTCATTGGAACCTTTCATCTCTCCTTTTGAAAAGAAAAAAAGTGACACATGAGGGCAAAGAATGGAACTGCAGAAGCTTCTGTGGCAGTTTTGCAGACTCTCCTAGGCCCATGCTTGCTGTGCCTGCGCATGCTGAATTGTATCATCCGTGGGAGCAGTGCGCTATCAGCGACCTGAGCTAACACTAAACTAACTTTAAAATGGGTATGATTTATGAAGTAATCTTTCTAGTTTTTCAATTTACTTTTTTTTTTTGGTTTTTCGAAACAGGGTTTCTCTGTGGCTTTGGAGCCTGTCCTGGAACTAGCTCTTGTAGACCAGGCTGGCCTCGAACTCACAGAGATCCTCTGCCTCTGCCTCCCGAGTGCTGGGATTAAAGGTGTGTGCCACCACCGCCCGGCTCAATTTACTTTTTAAGGAAGACATACTTAGGAAGAAAGTAAAGCTTTGGTAGAGTCGGTATTAAAGGAAATTGGAAGAGGCTGTGTGCTTCTGCTGTGGAGCTGACTCAAGCCTTCCTTCTGAACACAGGTTGCAGGTTGCAGGGATTTTCATTTGTACACCTGCTGTCCTTCCCATGGGACACAGCTTTATCCTTATTTAGAAAGAATAAACATGGATTATCATTCTCTGGGTGCCAACAGTAAAGCTGGGCTTTGGTCAGAGCTCTTAGTGCTTCCCTCTTCCAGCACATCAGTATTTTCTTCTGTGAAATGAGTCCCATTTTGGTGCATTTTGGGATGACTGTGAGGAGCATATGGCACTTTTGAAATGGTTTTTCTTACTATTTGGTTCATGTTCCTGGGTCAGGTATAAGATACATTGGTATCCAGCCATGATTAAGATGCTCTTGCCAGATATAAGCCAACAAACCAGACTCCGCAGAAGTTGGAAGCTGTGAGGTTGTAGATTTCTGTTTATCACTAAATGTGCTAAAACACCATGTTAATTAGGATGGTAGCTTCTTAACAGATGACATTTGGAAAGGATAAAATGATTCCATTTCTAAGGAGGAAGGCGTCAAGGTATTAGAGAGAACATGTGGGGAAGAACAGCGGGCTGGTGTCCGTCAGCATCCCTGAGCTTTCACTCCCACCTCTGGAAGGGTGATGGAGCCTGCCTTGCTTTGGCTCACAGGACTGTGGGAAGGTTAATGAGACGATGTGCATATGAAGGTGTTTTCCCCATCAGGAAGGGCTGTGTGAGCAGGGCTTTGTTGGAGTGGGCTTTGAGGGTCTGGGGTCAGGAATAGTGACCTAAGTGCATTGAGGAATATTTTAGTGATTTGACTCTTATCAGTTTTTGATGGAGGATGTGTACATCTTCCTTCAGAAGAATAAAATGCTAAGAACTGCAGTGTTTCTTTGCAGTGTAGTTTAAAATTGCCAAGGTGGAGGTGGAGGATGCTCACCATACACTTCTATCTTAATTATGAGATTTTCAGCCATTGTTACTCTTTTTGTATTTTCCTTTAAACCCCGTTTGTTACTGTGATATGCATTATTTACATGTTTTGTTTGGACTTCACATTCCAACTCTGTGGAAGGGTGGCAAAATTTGTCTCTGTAAAATATTTGATAGGTGCTTATTAAAAAAGAAAAGTGACAAAACAAAGAGTACAGATTTTTTTATGTTACACTTTGCAGTTGTAGGTGGCCCTAATAGAAAAAGTGATGTAGGATGCAATTATTGTCATTAATGCAAAAAGGCAAAAGCTAAATCCTAAACTTGATCTTTTCCCTCTTTTCTCATTTTTGAAGCCAGTTTTAAGCACAGCGTAACCTTGCTAGCTATCACCTTTTGTGTCTTATTATTAAGAGACTGGAGCCTGTGAGCACTTGAACTTTCAAGTGCTACAGCCAGAATTGCTATTCATGTTATCTTCCTGTTTGATGGACTGCCTAGGTGAAGACCTGAGCGGGAAGGGTTATCTGCAAATTGAGTGAGTTTATTATGGCTTAGTGATTTGCTGATTGATTTCATTTGCTGTCAGTTAAGGCTCTTTTAATGTCAGTTTTCTTTGCATAATGCCTTGAAATAAAGACTGATGAAGTTCTTCAGATTGATGGCGCTTATATAAACTGACCCTGATTTGCCCTATTCTCTCCATGACAATTTAAGTGACAGTAGTTAGAGGAAAATACAGCAATGAATATGCAACTTAAGGATTAAAGGAGGTGCAGTAAATCATCGGTCTAAAACTCCGCACAAAAGTCATTTCTCTTGTGATTCCACAGATGCCTTACGTTTTCTGAAGTAGGTTATCACTCTTAAATATATTTTAACATGGTATTGTACATATGTATGTACTTGAATTGATGAGGAAAACTTATGTGGTCCTGAGTCTTCTCATATTGGTCAATCTTCTCTTTACTTGCTAAACATGGAGTTGACAGAATCATAGCTTAAATATTTATTTTAAATTCATACATACAAGAGAATAAAATTGTAGCTGAGAGCTCAGTTGCTAAAGTGTTTGCAAGAAGACCCCAAGTTTGAGCCTCATAAAACAGTTGGGCTTGGAGATACACACTTGTTTTTTTTTTTATTAATTTTTTTCATTTATTTTACATACTGACCACAGTTTCCTCTCCCACCTCTCCTCCTGTTCCTTCTACCCTAGCTTCCCACCTACCCCCTTCCTTCCTTTCCTCCTATGTCTCCATTCAGAAAGGCTCAGACCTGGGACAGGACCAAGCTCCTCCCCCTGGCATGTAGGCTGGGCAAGGCAACTCAGCAACTTGTAATCATAGCACTGGGGAGACATAAGCAAGCGGGTCCCTGAGCCTCCACATGCTTAAGCACCCACAGATGCACACACGTAAAAAGAATAAAGAATAAAATGGACCTTTGTCTTATGCCATAAGCAAAACCAACTCAAAATGTTTTCATCCATTGAAATTTAAAACTCCTAGAAGAAAAGTTGTAGTAAAAAAGGAGTAAAACTCTTTGATATTAGTTCAGGTAGTTATGCTTTGAGGATGTACCAAAATCATAGGCAATAACAGTAAAAATAAATATGTGGGACTTTATTAAAGAAAAAAGGATTCCTATGGGCTGGAGAGGACGCAATAGTTAAGAGCATTTACTGCTCTGGAAGAGGATGTGAGTTCAGTTCCCAGCACCTACCTGGCAACTCACAGCTGCCTGTAGCTCCAGTTACAGGGGATCTGACTCCCTTTTCTCACCTTCACAGGCACACATCTGGTGCACATACATGCATGCATGCATCCATACAAGCATCTAAACACTCATATATATATATGGAATAAATCTTTTTAAAAAACTTGCTCTTTGATGTATTTTAATCATATCTACTCTCATTTCTTCCCTCCCCCCGCACAGTCTTCTTATATAACTAACATGTAGCTGATTCCCGAGACTGTTGTTTCTTCTACAGCCTTGTCTGTCTCTGTGCTGTGATGAATACTTGAAATCGATTTTCAATGAGAGCAGGTGTATTTTGCATAGCTGTTATAGCAAGTACAAAGCTTCAAGTTCTGTATCTACTACCATATAAATCCGGTTGGGTGGCACAGGCACCCAGGAGTTGGACACAGGAGAATTAGTGGTTTGAGATCATCTTTGGCTATTTAATTGTGTTCAAGGCCAGCTAGAGATACACGAGACCCTGTCTCAAAAATTTTGTCTCTCTTTTATGGGTAAGATTCTTCATTATGTTCAGGTATTGTAGCCCTGATTCATCCATCATAAAGCATTCCATTAGGTATATCACCTAAATGTGTTTAGACTCCATTGGTCATAGTTGTTTAGAACTACCTTTCAGTAGAGGTTGTAACATCCTGATAGTGAAATTCTAACATTTCTTGTATTTATTAGCTAGACTTCTTCTAGGGAGGACTTTGTCCCCTCACCTTTCTTGTTACCCTGATCTGACACACATGCTAAATTATAAAATAAATAAATCTTTAAAAATTTTCTGCAAAAAAAAAACCTATCACCAAAATGAAAAGGCACTGTATGCAATGGGAAAGAAATTTACAGACCTGTATATGATAAGACATTAATGTTCAAAATACACAAGAAACTCATAGAACTGTGTAGCACAAAACCTAGTGACCCAATTTAATAATGTCCAAAAAACCTGAATGGACATTTTCTCAGAGAACACATACTGTGGCTAATAAATGTATGAAAAATTGTTCAGTGTCACTAATCAGGGGATTAATAAAAAAGTCAAAATTGATTAGGAATAGAAGGAATACATCAACAGAATAAAGACAATATGCTGTAGCCCAGGAACCAACATTAAGCAAAATGGGAGGGGAGAACCTCAAAGTATTTTCATTAAATCAGGAACAAGACAAAGATGTCTAGTTTTTACACTCATACTCAATAGCGTCTGGAAGTCTTAGATACATCAATAGGATGAGATGGAAATAGGGATGCAGATAGGAAAGGAAGAAATCAAAGCGTCTTTATATGCAGATGTTATGGTTCAGTATCACAAGCCATCCAAAAGGCTTCACCGGAAAAACACTTATGAGAAACAATTTCAACAAAGTCTCACAATAGAAAGTTAACATAAAAAATAATCTAATAGCCTCCCTAAATACCACTAATGTGCATACCAAGGAAGAAATCAGGGAAAAAAATCTTGTTCAAAATGCCTTGAAAATTCCTTGGAATGTAACCAAGGCAGGGAAAAGACCTCATACTGAAAGATTTAAAATGCTGAAGAAACTGAAGACGCCAGAAGATGGAAAGGCTCCATGTTCACGGTCTAGAAGCTCTGTGGAAACGCTTGCCTTACAAATTCAATCTCCAGATTCCGTCTCCATCAAAGTTGCAATGCCATTTCTGGGTGTGCCGCCACACCTATCACCCCCATGTTTGGGAGGAAGAGGTAGGTGGATCCCTGTGATTTCAAGAGTGGCTTGGTTTACATAGTGAGTTTCAAGGCAGCGAGAGACTACATAGTGAGACCCTGTGCCAAGAAAAAAAAGGTTAAAAAAATGCTGGAGGGATAAATCAGTGGCTAAGAACCCTTGCTGCTGGACCAAAGGACCTGAGTTCAGTTCCTAGTGCCCATGTTGGGTGGCTTTTCACCATCTGTAATTCCAATTCCAGGGGATCTGAGACCTATGTCTTCATGCACACAAACACACACCTACATATAATTAATAATAATAATAATAATAATAATCAGTCTTTCAAATGTCTATGCTATTTCTTTAGAGAAATAGAAAAAAATAGTCTTTAAAATTTATATGGAAGCACAAAAGACCCTGGATAGCCAAATAAATCCTAAGGAAAAAAAAGGTCATGCTGGATGTCTGACTTCAAGTTATACTACAGAACAAGACATAAGATCAAAAACAGCCCGATATTGGCACAAAAATAGTCACGTAGATCATTGAATTGAGTAAAGGAACTGCCTATAAGCCTATACAACTATAGCCACTTGAATTTTAACCAAGGTGCCCAACCCACACATTGGAGAAAAGATAGCCTCTTCAGTCAATAGTTCTGGGAAAACTGGCTGTCCATGTGCAAATGAATGACAGTAATCTGTATCTGTTACTCTATACAAATGTATCAACAATCTTGATGTGAGACCCTTGATTAGGACTGGCGTGGGAAGTCCTTCTGTATCTGTGTTGCTTTTATTGATTAATGAATAAAGAAACTGCCTTGGCCTGTGGTAGGAGAAGGAAGACGGCAGAGTCAAGGAGATGCCATGGAGCTGCCGGAGGAGAAAGACACAAGCTGGTAGCTGGAACTTTGCCTGTAGGCCACAAACCTTGTGGTAAAATATAAAATAATAGAAATGGGTTAAATTAATATGTAAGAGCTTGCTAGGAATATGCTAGAGTCATTGACCAAGCAATGTTTTAAATAATATAGTTTCTGTGTGATTATTGTGGGTCTGAGATGCTGGGAATGAACAAGTGACCTCCTACTACATAGGACATTCTTCATAGTACTATGGTTGCTAGGAAATAATGCCCACAACTGGCAAATGGGACCTCATGTAATTTAAAAAGCTTCTACAAAGCAAAAGAAAGAGTTAATTGAATGAAAAGACACCCTAAGTAATGGAAGAAAATATTTTCTAGTTATATTTTACCAACCACTCAGAAACTAAACAACAAAAAGCGAAACCACTCAGTAAGTTGGTTACTTACTCAGACAAAGTAAACAGTGCTCAAAAGATGAAATACAAATACCATGAATGTTCATTCAGCTTCATTTGCAATCAGAGAAATGCAAGTTTCCACTAAAGTTGAGATTTCACTTTACAAGAGTCAGAATTGCAGTCATGAGGAAACAGGCCCCAGACACTGGGGAGGCGAGTTGTGAAATGCAAGCCAAGCTCATGGGAGAAGCCAGGCATGGCAGCACACACTCGTAATCCCATTGGTGGAAAAGAAAGAGGGTCCCTCGGGCTAGGTGCACAGTGGGCCTAGCCAGTTTCTGAGCTCTAGGTCAATAGAGCCCCTGCCTCAAAACTGTTTATTTGAAGTCACACAAGGCTGAACTCTGGCTTCCACATGTGTATGCACACACATGAGCTTATCCACAGGCACACACACATAATTCATTTAATTTAAAAGTAAAAATAAAAATATTTCTAATAAGTTGTTTTCTTAATAACTTCCTTTAAAAATAACAGCACTCATACTTGAAGAACTAAGCAGTACTAGACAGTGAAGCTTTTTAGTTTTAGACAGCAGGAATTGGGCCAAAGTTTAGATGACTCCTGCCCTCGTCCTGCTCCCACCTTTCCTCGTCCTCCGTCCCACCCCAGGGTCTGAGCTGGAATACAGGACAGGATAACACAATGCTCAGCTCTGAAGTGAGGTAGATGAGGTGGCCCTGGAGACTTGTAGACTGTGATTCTTGCTGCACCCCATGCCTTTTTGGGGACTCACTTGAACTTGCTCCTTCTAGTCACTGGGGAAAGAAAGGCACTTGTGTGGGAAGCAGGTGCCGTAGCTCAGGCTCTTCCTTAACTAGTGATCATCCTGTCTTAGTCTGCCAAATCTTGGATTTCAGGCATGCACCCCAGGCTGTTTTGAAGGAGTACTCCTTTTTTGTTTGTATTAGCACATTAATTAGCAGTTAGGTACAATTCTTTATATGTATTTGCTGTTTATTTTGAGTAGCATTAAAAATGTTTTTCACTTACTCTATCCAGTGTATCTTTTTTTTTTTTTTTTTTTTTTTTTTTTTTTGAGACAGCGTTTCTCTGTGGCCTTTGGAGCCTGTCCTGGAACTAGCTCTTGTAGACCAGGCTGGCCTCAAACTCACAGAGATCCACCTGCCTCTGCCTCCCGAGTGCTGGGATTAAAGGCGTGCGCCACCACCACCCGGCTATCCAGTGTATATTGATCATATTCCTTCCTCTCCAACTCCTCCCACATTCTCCCCCACCTCCCTACCACTTTCTCATCCTGTGATTTCTTGGTCACTCTTAGTTCTTGTTAAAAAAAGGACACCAAGTCCAGTTTGTGTTGCCCAACTGCTACTGGGCCCTGTGTCTGCACTGGAGTGTGTCGGTAGACCAGGGGTACACTGATGGAGAGCACTGGCTGTAAGGTCTTTGGATGAGGAATCATAGGAAGGGAACTTGGGTTCCAGAACAGACTCCACATGGTGACACACGTTACTGCTTCAACCTCCACTGAATGACAGTGGTCTTGTTGATAACTTAAACTCTTCCATCCTGTGCATCATGAGCTTACATGGGATTTTGCATCAGTCTTACTGTGTTTTTCTTTCACAGTGTACAGAAAGCAAATGTGTTGCTGTCGTTGGGGATCAGAAATACCTTAGAACCAATATATCCTCATACCAAAATGGTCATGTGTTAATTTATTTCTAAATAGCTAAAAGAAAGAATTTTGAAGTTTAAAGGAGTCTAGGTAAGGGATTTCTTTCAGACCTTGGATGATTCAAAGGTAGCTGCATCAGTGAAAAGCCCACCCCAGCATGAATGGCAAATCACAAAAGCTGTATCCTTGAAGGCACCGTGATTGTTTGGAGAGCCCTTTACCCCCAGCAACCGTCACTGCCTAAGTAACCTTGAGGAAGGGCCTATCAAGCCTTGTAAGTTTCAGGAACTTTGTGAGCATTATAGGTTTTATTTACTTTTTGACTCAGTCTCCCCACTTTCTCTAAAGGAGAAGTGTCTATGCTTTCTGGCCTCTTTATTTTAAATGTCTGCCTTCAGTCCAAATCTTCATGAGCCTCCATCATTCCATTAATGTCTTGCTTCACGATTAACTCAAGAAACCTTCTCTCATGACTGAGGGAAACAGCCTCCCCTCTCCTCTTACATCCTGTTGCTCTCACCCTCCCTGATTTACTTTCCTACAGAGCAATACTCTCTTTGTTACTGTATGTCTCACAAGGGTGCCACAAATAAAGTGACTTAAAGCACTTTATTTTTAGCACCTAGAACATAATGCATACTCGAAGATTGAGTACAGATAGAGATTACCCATGCTGTCACAGAGAATAGGCTGTGTTTGGGTTTGTGTGTGCTTTATTTAGTGTAATCAGGGAGTGTCCTTGTGAGCGAGTCATGTAAATCACCCACACAGGTGTCTGTTACTTAGTAAGAGTGGAAGAACAAAGTATATAATCTCCAAGGAGCAGACTTTTAGCTGTCAAAAGCTTGTGTGGCATATCTCTTTATCAACACTATGTCTTATGATTTTGACATTGGAACAGGTTTAACTACCTGAATTTCAGATCACACCATTCCAATGGAATAAAACTTCTCTTATATACTTTTTTTATGAGACAGGGTTTCTCTGTAGCTTTGGAGCCTGTCCTGGAGCTAGCTCTTGTAGATCAGGCTGGCCTCAAACTCACAGAGGTCTGCCTGCTTCTGCCTCCTAAGTGCTGGGATTAAAGGCGTGTGCCACCACCGCCCTGCTCTCTTACGTACCTTACATGGTGTGCCTTATCCATATGCTGGTGAAATCCCAAACAACTTTAATAATCCCCATTATAAAATGCCTGATATTGTCAAAGTGTGGCAGTTCCTTTAAAATGGTGACTATAATAATTTCAAGAGCTAACACAAAAAAGTTAGATCTTTTCATTATACATTGCAATTCTGTGTCATCCACTAGCTACACCATTCTCAACTTACCGCGTTCTATTTGCAACACATTAATAAGCTCACTGGCAACCTATACCTTATCTCTATAATAAGCATTTGGAGACACCTAAAGTTTGAAGTTCCCAAAGCAAGGTAATTTATTGTGGTTGTTGTGTTGCGGCTGTAGCTCCTATTGATCTGCAGTATCTTCTGAGGAACACACTACTCTGACTTTTCCAAGATTATTATGTTTTTCATGGCTTTGCAATGGTTTCCAGTAGGAACTTTACTTTACCCACAGTCTTCAATTATTCTTCAGTTCCTCTTCTGTACTCATGTAGGAATTCAACATGTGATTTCTTTTCTATATGTCATTATCTCTTTAGCACTCCATTATGTTAACCTCCAACATAAGAGCAGTAATCACCATCAATCTAGCATCCGCACTTAGCCTTAAAATGGGCTTTGATTCAATTCTGATTGAAAATAACATATTTGAAAAGGGGTTGGTTTTATTTTTGGCACATTTAAGTTGTATATGCCATGGTTGGGTAGAAGCCAAAAAAAATTTAGGGTCTAAACAAGATAAAAAGAAAGCATCATTCTAAAAAAAATCTGCTGTGAAAGTATTCTGCAACTCTGCTGAACATGGCTCCCCACGAGGCCCTTCTCAGATCTGAAAAGCTTCTATATTTACATCTTTCAAAGAGGGTGCCAGTAGAAATCTTGAGTGATGAGATAAGTCAACTCTGCTGCCATTTCAAATGACAAAAGAGGAAATGAACTTGGATTCATGATTCACTTTCACATAGGTGTGTATATATGTGTATTTATGTTTGTACATACGTATATATAAATACAGCTGAAATGATACTAGTTCCATAACTTGTTTGCATGGAGAAGCGATACATTAATTGTTACAAATGTTTCTTGAATGCCTGTTACATAATAAATGGCATTACCAGGAAAACATCATCTTAAGTTATTTTTAAGTGAAAACTTTATTATAAAGAACTTAAAAATAAACACCACAAAAGTGAAATTAACCTGACCCAGAGTCTATATACCTCAGTGAACTTTTATATGCCTCAAATAGCCACTCTCTGAAGCTGTGAAACTTCACACTGAATTTATGCTTTTTGTGCACTTAGTCCACCACCCAAAACCCTTTTGTCCATCTTTATTTGCAAGTGTTCATTGCAAAGAGTCATTGTTCTGATCGAGCCTCTGGTTTCTGCCATACTATTATGCTGCGTCCTCATTGGGGCTCCTCTCGCATATCCCGTTGTTGCCCTGTGTTATGAAGACCCTGCAGCTCTGGCCTTCAGGACCAGCCCCTTCGTGCTTCAGCAGATCATGGATGGGTAGGTCAACTTACAACCCTGGTTCTGGACCTGGGTAGTTGCAGAGTTGGTTAGCCCGCTAGCTCTCCCTTGCCCTCACCACGAGGGTGAGCACTGCGCTGGATAGTTTATTCCTTGCAACAGTGAGCAAGGGGCAGGGCCAGGTCTCCTGCTTTTATGCCCTCAGTGTTGGCTCTCCTATACTTAAAACATAAGGGGCAAGTCTATTGTATTGCCCAGGTGAGGTTGCCCAGTAGTGAGGGGCTACTCTCCTGATTCCTGCAGCTGGTGAAGGGCAGGAGTATCTTTCCCACTCAGGACCAGCTCTCCCACCAGCCATAGGTGGCAGGGGCAGGCATGAGGGCATCTCTCCCCTGCTTACACTATCATATGGAAGATGAGAGGTGGGGGCCAGATCTCCCACACTCACTTTCTTGGACTTGTTTACCTGTGCCCCATTGGTAGAATCAACCTACTGTGCTGCCCAGATGGGGTGCAGGGCCCACTTTCTGAAGTGCTGCAGCTGGTAAGGAGGAGGGTCAGCTTCCTTGCCCACCACAGGTGGCAGAGGGAAGGGGAGAGGGCGTCTTTTCCTCACTCTCACTACCACCTGGAAGATGATGGAGGCGTGGCCACCTATTCCATCCTCACACCCTTAGGGCGAGCTCACCCACACCTCCACTAACAGGGCAGCTCTACTTTATGCTGCCCAGGTAAGGAGCAGGGTCCATTTTCCTGAGTGCTGCACCTGGTAAGCTCCATCATCTGTTGCAGGCAGTGAGGGGTAAGGGTGTCGACTCTCCCTACCCATGCCCCCACATGACAGATGCATAGTGGGGACATCTTTCTCATGTTCACAACTTTGGGGCTGGCTCATCCATACCTCTGCCCTTTGTTGCCCTGGTGAGGTACAGGGCTTGTTCTCCCAAGTACTACAGCTGGTGAGATGCAGGGGAAGCTCACCTTGTCTTAAGACCTCAGGACCTGCATTCTTACCTGCCTCAGGTATAGAGTGGGGTGTTGGGAGAGCATCTCTCCCCTGTCATGCCACCATATGGCAAATAAGGGGTTGGACCAGATCTTCCACAATCTCTTTCTCAGGTTAGCTCACTCCTGGCTACAATCAACAGGGTCATTTCTGCTGTGCTGTCCAGATGAGGTACAGGGCTCACTTTCCTGAGTGTTGGAGCTGATAAAGGGGAGGGTCAGCTCCCTCGCCAGCTAGAGGTTGTAGGTGTGAGTTGGGAGGGCATCTTTTCCTTGCCACCATTACTATACTGCAGATGATGGAAGTAGTACCAGCTATGAATTTCTATTTTTGACTCATTCCAGGTGTCAACAAATTTGATATTAAGTTACGTTATCATCGTGAGACTATCTTCCTTAGGGATGGTATCATAAATACTGTCTTATTGTCAGTGAAAAGTTTTGTTGCAGCAAATAACTATAGACTAGAGTTTAGATGTTTCTTTAGAAAGAACCTATTTTACTACTTACCTCTGTCTAATACTGATATTCCTCAGAAAAATTTAATCTTTGATGATCTAATACGCTAATTTTCCTAATTTGATATAATTATTGCCATAGCTAACATTTACTTGAGTGTATGTATAGTATTTACTTGGAAGCATGGTATCTTTTATGTATTAATTGTCATTTAATTTACATAAATTCTTTAAAACAGTAATTGTTTTTGTGGAAAATAATTATATTTAATACATGTAGTGTATTTGGCATATTTGTTTTACCTGGTACCTTTTAGAACATAGAATGAAAAATATTTATAAGTTTTGGTGAAATGTTAGAGGTTTTTGTTTCCCAGTGTGACAAAAGGTTCAATTTTAGTGTTCAAATTTTAGGATTTTTTTTCACTGATTTTTCTCTTACCATCAGGGCGCTAGTGATTACATTTTCTCTGATGTTTTGTTTTGAAGTCTGACTGCTACATAATGTGGAGGAAGCGCATAATATAGGAAACACTTTTGTCTTTAAGTCTTTGTATCACAGAATAGTTTGCATTCTGAAATACACATATTTTCCTTACAATGAAAACATGGTGTCCTGGCTAGCTTTTTGTCAAGTTGATACAAGTTTCAGTTAACTGGGGAAAAGAACACTTCTTTATTTTTTTTATTAGTGATTGATATTTGAGGGCCTTGCACACTGAGTGTGGTACCATCCCTGGGCAAGTGGACCTGGATGGTATAAGAAAGCAGGCTGAGCAAGCCACAAGAAGGAAGCCAGTAAGCAGCCTTCTTCCATGGCTTTCTCTTAGTTTCTGATGAAGGTTCGTGCCTTCATCCTCTGTTCTGACATCCCTCAGTTATAGATTATGGCCTGAGAATTCTGAGATTAAGGAAAAGTAACAGAGGGGCATTTTGCATGTTTGACTTCTCTCATCTTGCTAGTGTCAGTTGTTAATACTACATTTTATCTCTAAAACAATTTTTTCTTTTTTTTGGTTCAGGAACGTTCCGCTGTTTCTAAAATAGCCATGTGAGCCCCTCTGAGGTACAGACTTGACTGTATCTGCCAAGTGCCCGGGGTGAAAGGTGACGTAGGACACTCAGGTCCTGGGCGTGCTGTACATGGTCTCCTGCTGTCTTTTCCAAGTGTGAAACAGTGGTGACTCAATATGGAAATAGGGTGTGTAGTAAGAGTGTCAGCTTCAGAGGACTGGTCGGGGTCATGAGATGTGGGATTTCCTCTGTATGCTGTGATTACCATTGATAATAAAGGAACTGCTTTGGACCTATACAAACTATAGGGGAACAGAGCTAGGTGGGGAAACCTAAGCTGAATGCTGGGAGAAAGGACATGGAGTCAGAGAGAAGCCATGTAGCTGTGCCAAAGACTGACACTATAACTTAAGCTGGTAAGTGACAGCCACGTAGCAATACACAAATTAGTAGAAATGGGTTAAATTAATATGTAAGAGTTAGCCAATAAGAAGCTAGAGCTAATGGGCCAAGTAGTAATTTAAATAATATGATTTCTGTGTGATTATTTTGGTTCTGGGTGGCTGGGATGAACAAGCAGCCTCCTCCTACTTTGCTGCGCCAATGTGGAGGACTAAATCCACATAAAACCTGAGAGGGCTTGGAAAGGAATTCTAGACACTAAAAACCAAAGTTTAGCAGCATTTATTTTCCCCAATGACCTTTGCTTGCTGGTGGCACACTGCAGCTCCTTTAAAAGAGGTTTTCCTGATTCAGTGGTAGCAGGAAAAAAAGTGGCGGTTTTGAATGCCTGCTTCCTGGGCTGTGCTGCTGGCACCAACTCTGACTCTTTCTGTAAGTCTGGCTGTGGAGCACTTGAATGGGGTTTGTGGGCCGGGTGCTTGTATGTCCCTTTGGGAAAGTATCTGAGACCATGCCGAAAGCTCAGTGCTCCTGCTTGGACAGGCAGTGGGATCAGGACTGCTAGGAGTGCACAGGCAGGAGAGCATGATGGATTCCTGCCAC